>OU343224.1:93801064-94360783 GCA_910596185.1 Chrysanthemum makinoi
TAAATAAGTACCACGCCAAATCTTGTACCACACAAAATGTTCCTTAAAAATGTTCCACAAAGCAAACTACTAGTGACCTAATGCAAATATATCCGCACACAAGCTTGTCCAAAATAATATAATATGAATTTAGCTGCGAAAAGAAATAATGTTATTGTAATGATCTTTTAATAACCGAACAAGTTATTTAACGAAGTACCTAAATTTTCCAAGAATCAAGTCATTTGAAAATATTGAAATTTAGTAAAACAGCATGTATTCTCCCCAAAAGTGTTTTCTAAACAAGTAAAAGTAGGGCCCATGAACTCACCTCGATATGTAGTAGCAAGAATCACAACTAACACAAGCTGGCATCAAGAAGTATAACACAACAATATCGAAAGTACATAGAGTTGTAGGGATTCGACATAACCTAATATGAATATAGTTAACTCAAAATAAATCTAGCAAAGGAAATGAATTTCCGAAAGACAACGTGTCTTAGTTTTTGTGGAATATTAAATTGTCGTTAGTTTCAAAAGTCCATTATCAATATTTCAAAAAGATTAGTTTTAACGTTTCGTGTGGTGGTAAGAAAACAAGGACTCGACCTACACTGCCCGGACATAACTCACACGGGGATATAATATATCCAAATTCATTATCTGAGACTAGTCAAGAAATGTCGACCAAGACTCAATAACACATGCCAAAGCACTAAAACATATAAAGGAAATTAAATAAGTAAGGATCACTTAGCAAATAAGTAATAAGTAATAAATAGGTAGAGTTTTAGACATTTACCCAGTAATCCCAGATAGTGATAAAAGCGTTATCGTTTAGAAAATAAATGTACGTTTGTTAAAAGGTTTATGATGTTAATAATTAAGTAATTAGAAAAGTTTATTTATTACATTTCCCCAATTTCAATTACCCAAGTCCGTTTAAATAAAATTAATAAATGTATTCATTGGTTATTAGAGCGGTATTTCTTTATTTTATTTTCAATGCGAACCAAATATATTAAATTCATGATAAATCGATATATTACTTTCGTTTAGAGTCTAATAAGTTCGAATTGTCCTATGTCGAATGTGTATAATCTGTAGAATTAAGTCCATTAAGTATCCGTTTTATCCCATTTTCAACTCACAATCCCAAGTAATAATCCGTGTAAAAGTCCCAATTATCAAATCCGTTAAGTATTCACAATGTCTATTATCCAGAGTAGCAAGTCCCATATAACTTGAAACGTACCAATATTTAACACTTAATATATACCTTTCACAAATTTAACACACCCTTTTATTTTACTTGGGCTCAAGGCCTTAGAACGGCCAAAGCTCACCCCATTGGGCTCGGCCATGGTTAATCCCAACTCACCCTTGGAAACACATGGGCTTAAGGCCCATGGATCAACAAACCAACCACAAATCTGCTGGGTATTGAGACCCAGAATAACACAAACAAACATACCTTTGAAGAAAAGTAGCACTAACGCACCCTATTGGCATTTTGGCACACTAAGCATACACCGACCCAAATAGGTTTCACCGCACAACCTTATCACAAAATTAACACCACCGGTGTTTCACTGCATTAGCAGAAAGCGAAATGCAAACCATAGATTTCACTACATAAATACACATTAAACAAACCACACAGATACAAACACCACATTCAAACAAAACAACATACAAACACATCTAAACACACCAGCAGATGCAAATACATCTAAACACGCCACTAAATCTATTCACTAAAATGACTTCACATGGGATTTAGCATATTCGACCTCAAAGCGGATGAACACATATCAATGTTGACCCAATATAGGGCCTTCAAGACAGGAAGCAACAACACACCACACATAGTACTCAAATCAAATTGAGCCGTTTATCAACGGGTATAGATCGACGGTTTTTAACTTGAAAAATGAAAACACCACTTAATCAAGTTTTTCACCACGAATTCAATATTATCCTTAATCAAAGCGTTTTTAATTCCATATTTTTATTCCAGTAAAATATTATAACAATAATCGATTTTTAAAAAAAAGATTAAATAGTTTTGTGTTGAGATTACCCGCAATTGTGAAAGAGAACAAAGGGGACGAACGGTCGTGGTGACTCGAACCCATCACGAACATAAACCCCAATCTAACCCGACCCATCTTCACATGCTTGAATCAAATCGTCAAAGTAGTAGTGGAGGTAGCGACATCGGTGGTGATGGAGTAGCGATGGCAATGATGGTGATGGAGGGGCGGCATGGCGGAGGTGTGGCGGCAAGGTGGTAGAGTACTTGGTTAGTGAGGGAAAGTGGTGAGTAGAAAAAGAGAGTAGCTAGGGTTAGGATCATGAGAGAAACTCTAGATGTATTTTTATATACACAAAGTATCAAAAGCAAGTGATAACTTTATAGCGGTATAAGGGTAGCGGGTGAAAATACAACCACCATAGGGACCAAAATTTGCAATTTGATAAGCTTTTTATAAAATAGAGTTTGGGGCTCATTTGAACTAGCAAGCGCTGATAAACTTTCTTGGAACTTCGCCAATTCATTGAATAATTACTCCAATAAAACAAGTGTTTACGACTAATATCACATAATTAAATTAAAATCACATTAGCGCTTATTGAGTTCTGCGGTTATCCGAACTGGCGTCGTGTCTTGATTCTTCATGTTTTCTGAGATAAATTCGTTTTAGAGTTTAAATTAGCTTCGAGGGAATGTCGAAATGAAAAACAATTAATAATAAATAAATTTTACTATTAAAAATTGGTTTGGAAAATTTCAGGTTGATCTGATTATCTTGCTAGTCTAAAATTAATATTATTATCAAGAAAATGGTTTGGTTTGTGTTTTCTTGGTTTTATACTAACATTCTTGAGCAAGGGAAAGTAGTATGAATGTATTTGGATGTGTGAGACCTTCTTGAATCAAGCAAATAGTGTGGTTGACTCCCCTTGATGACTATTCACAAACACATGATGGAGATTTGCTATGCTGATGTTTGTATAGATGCCAAAGCATTGTGAGGCATCTTGATCTTAGTAAAGCTGAATTGATGGTCTTAGTTAGTCGGTTTAATGCAGTCTAACTTCGATCTTTACCTATCTATCATGTTACATGATAATGTGTTACCCCGAGGAGCTATGGTATTGTGAACAGCGAGAAAGCGTGAATCTAACACTTTAGGTGTTAGATTCAACAACTACCAATTTGGAATCCCTGTCAAGAAGGCTCTTAGAATGATTCTATATATGTCACACGCGATTACAAATCGCGAAACCATTGGTTCTCGCCTGACGAGAGGTCATATGAGACCGAATCTTGATTAAGTGTCTTCCTTTACACTTAATCCCTTCTAAAAATCTCAGTGAAGTATTATTTTGAAAGAAAATTGGGTTATCGCTAACAAAATCATTTTGAAAAAGTTTTTAATGTTAGGCAAGCGTTTGTCTTGCTAAGCGTAATAATAAATGCTTCTTTGGATATCCATTTATGCTTGTTTGGGAATATTTGCTTTTGAATATAATTTGTTGAAATTTTTGTTACTTATTATACTTAAAGGGTTTCTAACTTGGAAAATTTTACTTTCTTTCCATATTCTAAAAGATTACCTTTCTCTTAAGATAACAATTATTCAAGTCATTTATTCACCAAAACCTAAGTCTTTTCTATAAAAACTCAATTGGCTCCCAAATAAGTTCAATTCACATATTAACGATCAAATCCCGAAAGTCTAAACATTCTTTTAACCCTAAAAATGGAGTTCTCTTTAATGGCGACTTTGGAATTTCTTTGCTAAACATAATCGGGTTGCATTCTTGGAAAATAGAGGAAGTAGGTGACTTCCATGAGATAGTAGACTTTGAATCATACCGCACGTAGGTATGCTTAACAGTTAACCCCTAGTATCTATGTCTTTCACATCAAGCAGTTTTGGCGGTACGCACTCTTGTCTTGAGGATGGAGACAACAGATCATAAACAAGCTTAGATGGAAAACCTATCACTCTTCTTTAATCATCTCTTAGGAGGCATCTGCGCACCACAGAAGATGAGGATTGTATTAGTGATTTTCCAAATACTAAATTTTTTCAAAACATGTCTAGAATGGGGTATGACACAATTGCTCAAAATTAAACTTTTCAAAAGGTTTGTTTTGCCCCACAATGGAGATTCTTTATCCATATTATCCTTCATTGTTTGAGTCCAAAGAAAACCTCGTGGGACCAATTAAGTAGCAATATTTTGGCTCTCATATGCTTATCAACAAACATGACTTATAACTTTTCAAGATTAATTTTAGATAGTATGGTGAAAAATGTGGATAGCAAATTCAAAATTTAAATGTATCAAAGATTTATCAAAGCTTTTTGAAAGCAAGACAAGTTCAACTTCAAAACTATTTATCCAACTCCGCACGACCAAAATGTTTTAGCTATGAGGATGAAATCTAAGGGGTTCAATGGAATTGTTGTTCCTTTATTTGAAAATATTTTACAACTTAAGGGTTAAGGATCAACAACCCTAGTTTAGTCCCAACATACACCTTGATAGGTCTAGAACTCTATGACCTCACGACCAACTTCATCACCTATAGGAGTCAATCAAGAGAAGGATCTAGTGTTCCTCGTACAGATTTCCTACTAATCCATCACATGGCAGATGAGGCTTCCTCTCTGGTAGAATAGGAAGGACGACCCTACTTCATCCCGGGCTTAGAGAATTCGGGATAGGGGTAACATCAATAAGACCTAACTTATGGCAGCTTGTATTATGCGGTTCTCATGGACCCAGGATCACGGTGATGGACACCCGACCACATAGAAACATAGGGAAATTACGGTGACCCACCTCTCCCGAAGAAGGTCACACATCTGGAAGTGGTGAGGCTGACATGAAACTAATTAATGATTTGATGGCTCACAATTTGGATTTGACAAATAGGGTAACTAACTTGGGCGGGGAGCTAAGGAAGACAAAGGTTTTGTACAGAAGAGCATACATAAAGCTCACAGACAAGGTGAAGAAGTTGCAAACCAACGTCAAGTCACTCAAAACACAAAGGAGAACCAGCGATGCGAGGTTTTCTTGACCGAGGTCTTAATATTTATAGTGTCTCGTTATACATGGTCTACAGTGCAGCGGGCTGTTAATGCCGATGGTGTGTGTAGTGTAGTAATCGGTAAAGCAGTGCGTCCCAAGAGCTATGTGTGATGGATTATTACTAAGTCTAAGTGTCACAAATTAATAATGGTTTGAAAGGTTTAATTAATTAAACTACTAAAACATAATAAAGCAGATAAATGGTAGAGGGAAATCAATAGAGGAGAGTGGTGCTAACCTAGTTAATCCTCCTAACTAGTTATGTCTCGTCCTACTACGCCAATTATTTCGGTGGGGTCAAAGTGAGAGGGCGGCATTTGGTCAATTCAGCCTAACCTATCGGCAAAGATGCCACCACGGGGAAGTGGAGCACTCTCATAAGTCATGTTTGATAAGATCGTTTATAAAAGCTCGGCTAAGGGATCAATAACAAAGACTAATAACATACACAAGGAATAAACAAATCGTTACTTTATTATTGAACAAGGTTTTCAATCACTAACATTAACTAGTCTTAGACGTTTATAGGAACACGTCTACTAACTAAACTAATAACCTAAGCGTTTACATGAACATACGCCTAGGACACACACACACCTTTAAGTTGACTACATCTTGGAAGACACACATTAAAACCTACACCCCATGTCCTCTTTATATACTAGAGGATTAGGGTTTACAAATCTCTACTAAGGACTAAATAATAAAACTTCTTTTGCAAGCAAGTCCTTCCATCTTTTTGTAGGTTTCCTTCTTGTCATATTAAGTCCCTCTTGTTTAATTCTTTTTGTCTTATCAACTCAAACGTATAATTCCCAACAATGTTGTTCCTGGTCCCCTAAGCCAAGTCATTAAGTACAGCTACATGCTAGATTTATAATAGTGAATGCCCGGCGTTAGGAACTTAAACCGCGCACCCCAATTCTTAAGTTCATCCAAATGATAGGTGATCGGTTGGTCAAATCGTCACAAGTAGAAAGAGATTCGTCAGGTTGGTCATATCTTACCCTTCCCGTCTCATCTGCTCACCTAGAATTAGGTTGGTCATATCTCCTAGGCAATTGGCCTATATCGCCATTCAAAACTACCAAACCAAAGGTGGCTACCAATAAACTATGCATGCATACACTTAGAAATAATTGTACGAAAGTAAAGTAAACGTAAACAAAACAATTAAGGAATCATAACTAGGCTAGCACCAAAAGGTGCTTAGCATCATACTAATCATGCAAACCAATTCAATATTCAAATGTACGAAATACATGAATGGAAAGTAAAAGAAATATAAGCGTTAATGCTTATCGTGGGGGTGATTTCTCCCTTGGAGCATTCAGTATGCTCCTCTAGACACCTTGAGCTTTTTCCCGTTCTCGAGTATTGTATGTGGAATGGAATTAATAGAAATCTTTGGAATTAGTGGGGTATTTATAGGCGGATCGGGTTGCTGGCGTAACCAATATAGGGATACGCCGTAACCTTCTATTTCTTAGTATAATGCACTAGATCTGCTGGTTACTGGCGTAACCCTAATGGTAGTTCATAGTCTTCAATAAACTTCGGTTACTTAGAGTTGATCACGAGAGTTCACGGCGTAAGTATCGGCGTGGAACCTCATTTGACCTAATGTAGTTCGTCTTAACCTTTGGGAAGGATTGCGGCGAAGTAACCTTATGATAAGTTGGTTTTCTGAGTCATGCAATAGTTCAACGTAATGTAGAGATGAGTTACGCGTAACTTCTTCAAGTAGCATCTTGTGATAAATCTTTAGATATTTTTCAGTTCAGCGTCTCTTTAGCTCAAATGCTCGTAATTTACCTAAAAGTGGAAAACAATGGAAAACAAGCGTAAATCCATATAAATGATATAAATTACAAGCATTATCGGAAATTTACACTTAATATTCATGACTATTTGATGTTATCAACCACCTTGTCGAATCAACAGTTCAAAAGTTCGGTCTGGACATGGATCGGAAGATTCTCCAAACATGGGAGGAAGATTGCTGATATTGATGTTGATCCACACACAACACTGGTTCAAGACCAAGCAGAAGTTCAGGGGATGTTTGATACAGATATGGGAGATGATAGGCAAACTGATCAAGATATAGAGCAACCAATTAATATTGAAAATATGGTGGAGAATGTTGCTAGTGTAGTTAGGAAGATGGGGGAAACATTGATTTATGCTGAAGTTAGAAGACATATTGAACAAGCAGTTCAAACTGGAGAAGGTACTGTTGGGTTTACAACTGAAACAGCTAGTACTGCTAGAGCAGAATAAGGTCTTTGCTACAACTACCAGAATTGTTTACACTAGAAGAAATAAAATAGACAAGGGAAAAAGGATTATGATTGCTGCTGAGGAGCCACCTAAGAAGATGAAGAAAGGTGTTTCTACACAATTCAACTGTGATAAGGAATTAGCTCAGAAAATTTATGAAGAATAAGTGGCAAGATTCCTTGAAGAACGAAGATTGGCTAAATCTGCAGAGTTGTCTCAAGAAGAATCTGATGAACTGCTAGCTCTCCAAATGCAAGAAGAAGAGAGAGCAGCCATTCCTCAAGATGTCAGAGAAGATGCCCTACAAGATCTCATGGCTATGATAAAAAAATAGCAAAGTGCTAGGATGGCTGGAAAAAGATTTAAGCCTCGTACAAAACAACAAAAGTTAAAGCATATGAAGTTGTACTTGAAGCATCAAGATTACAAGAAGGATGTTCAACTGAATGGGAAATCATATCTTGAGAGATTGTGGAGATGTATGTCAAATCTTATAAAAAGTACATGACTTTGTACCTATGGGAGATTTGAACGAGAAGGCAACATACTCAAAGAAGGCTACAACACTTTGGAATTAGAATCGAGAAAGAAGAAGAAGATAGAAGAAGGTGATTCTACTACAATGGTTGAATCATCGAAGAAATAGTGATGAAAAGCTTCAACAAGCGGTGGTGGTTATTCGGAAGATGTGCATGCTTTGATCCACCTCTGTCCAAGTATCCCATAATTGATTGGGAGGTTACACGCATAACTTTGGAAAGTCTTAGAAGAATACTTTCAGTGGGCAATCACATTGAAATGTACAAGACTTTTCTGAGACATGGTCAAAATTTGTGAAGATGTATGAAGAAGCTGTGGTATTTGGTGAAGGAAAAGTTGAACCAAGCAGAGTTTGAAGATGATAATGAGAAGGGCTATGGGTTTAGGCTGGACACACTATTTGATCATGATCCCTATGGCAGTCTTTGCAAGTTCCAAGCTCATGATAGAGCTACCACATTGAAGTTGTATGACTCATCCAATTGTTCATCATGTATCAAAAACTAGTGGACTAGATGTGTTTATGCTGATAGAGAAAGAGTATCCACTCAGAGATGGTATAATGACTGTCATGCTATCTGCCAAACTTATTGGTGATGATGATTCTAAGATGGCAAGAGAGCTACTTAGGAAGATCGTGGATCAGTGTGATCAAGCTATACGGACTGCAAAGGGAAGATAGTGTTTGGAAGAATCCTCAAAAGACTTGACTCAGAAACTTATGATTTGAAGGTAAATAACAAGTTTAGGGGAGGATTGTTGGGAACTTGAAGTTCAAACACTTAGTACTGCTAGCTTTAAGTTAGGATTGTTGGTACCAGTACTAACAACTTAGTACTGCTAGTTATGACAGTTACTACTACTAGTTCAAGTTAGTACTGCTGCTTTTATTCGAAAGACATGTAATGTGACTATAACAGAATATATCTTATGTATTTACAAGACACGTATAGTAATGAGTTGTAAATGAGTAGTTATCTTGTAAAGGACTCCTTAGACTATAAAAGGAGATCCTAGGTTATACGTCTGAGACATCAATCTGTGTGTGTTTAAGAAAAGCTTAAAGGTTGCAAACCCTAATACTAGCAAAGAGTATACGTATTATTAATCAAAAAATATTGAAGCGTTTTGGTTATAACTGTGTTCATTGCTTTACCATTGTTTCATTGTTTATTCTTCTAATTGTTATCAAGCAGTTTTCGCATACTTGTTAGCATCCAAGTATAGTTTCAATCTTAGTTTTTTTGGAATCATCCAAGGCAACACATTCATACAAGCTAAGTCAATAGATCCGAGGTTTGGGACTCACAAGTTGTGAGTCCCAAACCTTGGATCTATTATTCTTCCAATTATTATGCCTACTACCCACGATGTCACACCCCCAATTTACCTGTTTTGCAGCGGAATGGAATTCCTGGGGATTGACTGTCATAGCATCACAATCACAGTTATATTGAACGACCCAAAGTGTCGTTTGGAAAATACATCGTTTGATTTAATAAAACAATCAGAGTTTACAAAGTAGGTCCCAAATGAAAATCAACTTGTGCGGAAATAAGTTTGTTACAATTCAAACGATGTTTTAAAGTGCGTAAAGCCCAAGTGAGACGCGTCGTCACCACGACTCCATGAGGTGTCCAAATGCATGCCATGAAGTGTATGCCTTAGATACCTGAGATAAAACATGCTAAAAGTGTCAACACAAGGTTGAGTGAGTTCATAGAGTTTGTTTTGAAATGAAAAGCCCTTTCAAAATCGTTTATGCGACAACGGCATTGTAAAATCGTTGAAATGTAAAGACTTTCAAAATCGTTTATGTAGCAAAGGCATTGTAAATCCACTCAGTTCCAAGTCCCGCCCATACAAAACTTGCAACCTGTGTGTTCACAACCCACTGCCGGGATGTGTGTAATTTATGTTCCAAACATATGATGTCAAATGAATTCACAAAAATAGTGCATGACTCAATGTATCGAAATCGTTTATGCAGCAAAGGCATTGTAAATCCACTCAGTTCGAAGTCCCGCCCATACAAAACTTGCAACCTGTGTGTTCACAACCCACTGCCGGAATGTGTATAGTTTATGTTCCAAACATATGATGTCAAATGAATTCACAAAAATAGTGCATGACTCAATGTATCGAAATCGTTTATGCAGCAAAGGCATTGTAAATCCACTCGTTCAAGTCCCGCCCATACAAGACTTGCAACCTGTGTGTTCACAACCCACTTGCGAATGTATATAGTTTATGTTCCAAACATATGATGTCAAATGAATTCACAATAGTACCTAACTTGACGTAGAACAATAGCACTTAATCAATAGGGCCATAGCACATAATCAATAGCACCTAACTCAATGTATCATAGTCAAAGCTGATTTAGAACGTTATATGACGTAGTACCGTAGCACGCAAACAAGAACAATTTATATAGTATAACCTTTGATTTAGAAACAATGGTACTCATGATAAATTTAAAGTACTTATGAATGCAAATGAAAACAGATTGAGCATGTATCTCCCCCAAAACAGTTATGAAAACAAGTAAAAGTAGGGGCTACGAACTCACTTGGTGGAATGATGCGAAGACAAAAGTGAGTACACCGAGATGTAATGTGATACGCAAATCTTGACCTATGATGAATGATATGACATGTAATGAGTTGCAATGTAATGTTATGCATGCACTTCGTATGTTATTTATACCATTTACGGGTTTTGAAAATATTACTCGTCGTCGAAAAAAAAAATACTCTTTTGACGTCTTGACCCTTCAAAAATGACTTTACATGTTTTTACGTCAAAATGTCATCCTATAATGGTTTTATAATGATTTTTGATGAAATTACCACTTTTCGCCGCAAAACAATGTCGACGGAATTCTCATGAAATTAACAAAAATGGCTCCGGAAAAACAGTCGTAAAACGATGTACGTCGATCGTTAGAGAACGAACTCGACGGTTTTGGAAAGTTTGTATCGATATCTAAAAGTTTCAGTTCAGGAGTTTTCGTCCAAAAGGTCTCGATCATAAAGATATTAAGGGTTTAAGATGGTGGTTTTTGGCCAATTGTGTGCAGAAAATTAGTTACGGCAAGTTTATGAAAAAGTGCATATCTTTGTCGTTTCAAATCCGTTTTCTACGTTTAATATGTCCTTAGCTTCGTATTGAAGTAAACTAATATATTTTTGACTAGTCGAAATAATTTGTGAAGCTTAAGGCTCGTTTTTGACTCGGACAAAATAAATACATGTTGCTGAAATTTCAGAAAATAATATATTTCGTCGTCAAACTTCAAAAATCCATAACTTTTTCGTTATAAGTCCGTTTTTATCCGTTCAAGCGGCCACGGATTCGTTTTAAAGAATATTTTCTAAAAATCAAGGCCAAAGTTTAGTACCAACTGTCGGATTTTCCAGAAAATTGAAACAAGGACAGAACCTTAAAATATAGTTATCGAAAATAGTTTTTCTCGGACAAAACCTATTCTAATCCCTTCAAATCAACTCCAAAACTAATCTAATCCTACCATACACCTTCTTAGGGTGTCATGGGTTCCTAATCACCATCAAGACCAAAGAATACCATGGGAATATTTATAGGATGACCAAATATATATATATAACTTAAAAATCATGAAATAAATGGTATAAATCACATAACATGCATATAAGCTCCAAAAATGAAAAGAAACATATGAAAATGATAAGGAAACAAGAAAATGATAAAAACAAGCTTACAAGTGATAGTGATGAGGTGAAAGTAACAAGGATTAAGCCTAAATACTCTTGGTTTTTATTTCAAAACCATATAAAGAGTGTTATTCTAGATTGATTTATGCTTGAACTTGAAAAAAAATGATGATCCCTTTGAAGACACCAATATGGCCGGTTTTGTTGATGAGAAACAAGAGAGGAAAAAGCTTCTTGCTTACTTGAATTATTGTTGGAAATGAATGAAGTGTGAAGTAAACAAGTTGGAGTACAATTATATACAATCAAAGAAAAAATGTACCAAACAATTAAATGCATACATCCCCCCCCTAGAACCGGTTTTGGGGGGATTGTGTTTGTAAAATACATATTTTTTTTTTTTTTTATCTATTGTATACATAAAGGTGTAAGTAAAATGACATAAGTAAATGTAACTTGTAGAATTGTATATACACTAATGTATTTAAGGTAGTTTTAGGTAAAAGAAATTTTTAAATAGATCAAAGTAAAGTATAATGAGATTATAAAAATTGTAAAAATACATTCCTTGTGAAATTTGGGTGATAAAATAATTTTCGTATAATTTTTAAGAAACACAACGTAATAATTAAATTTTAACGATTAATATACCAATTAAATTTGAAACACTAGGAAAACTAAAAGTATAGTTTTTATGAACTAAATGTAAGTTTAAAAATACCTCGGGATCATTTTTGAAAGTAATGGATTAAATATTAAAAATAATAACTCGCGCGATAAAGATTATTAAATATAAAATTTACGCGTTGAAGGTGAAATGAAATGTCGTGAATGTACTAATGAGATGCACATGATGTCAACGGAATGTAGACTAATCTTAGTCCATATGAAATGTACGTGATGTCATGATCATGAATTCGCCGCTAAACCTCCAAGGTTATGCGAATTTGAAACAAGTAAACCAAGTTTACTAAAAATGTTGAAATAATGAGATATGAACTGTGTCGAGAAATGACCTGAAATTGCGAGTTGTCACATTCGCCCATCCAAAAAGGAATTCAGTCCCTGAATTCAATCGTTGTTAGGTCTAACGGGTTTAGGGTTTGATGTGGCAAACTTTCCCATTCCCGAGCAAAACCCTCAAAAGACTTTTTGGTAACCGATTTTCACTTAATCTCACAACTCATCAAACAAGAACTGTCATGAGATTAGGCTAAATCGGTTTAGGTAACAACTTGTTTCTAGCTCGATCTTTGCAACTCATCAAACAAGAACTCTCACGCGGATCAAACTGGAAACAAGTGGTTTGAAGAAAATCTTTTGAAAATTTGGCTCGATTACAGAATTGCTTACTCATATAAGACTACTACTCCCTTCATTGCATGATTCTTCCTGAATTAGACATAGGTGATCAGGCTATGTATAATTTAGGAGTAACTATGCAATGCTTGGACTAATCGACTCATATGTTTGTTTGGTGTTGGGTCAACTGTTGTTAAAATTGTGATGAACATCGAGGAGAGAAGACATGGAGAAGTGTCGTTAAAATGATAGTTAAAGTAAAAAGAATTAAAATCCTCGTAAATGATAACAAATCTGAAAGAAAATAAAGTACGATAGATGAGAATATGTTACAACGAGTGGTTTAGCAAAAGTAGTACATCTTTAAGTTATAAAGATTCGGGTACGATGGAAAACATAAACTTAATACAACATAGTACATAAGGAGAAATAAGACTGTTAGTTTCCGAACTTCTTCAGTCTTCCGCGTCGTTGATACCTTGACGAGCTCCTTCTAACATATGTACATTCCCATGAGCACCTTCGACTTGTTGACCTTGGTTTTGAGGACATTGGTTCCGATAGTGTCCTTGTTCCCCACATCCGAAGCACGTAACTATGGTCTTGCCCTTACAATCCTTAGCAAGGTGTCCTACTTTGTGGCCTAAAACATATACCACATGGTCCATTATGATGTAGCGTGCATTGGTGGCATCGCGGTAAGTTTCCTGCATAAGCTCTTCCCCTTGTTGGTGCCGCAACATAGACCCTGGCGACTTCTTGTCTTCTATTCTGCTGTTGATGATGGTTAGTGTTACGGTTTTGGTTGTTGTTGTTATAATCTCCTTGGTCGTCTTCCCATTTTCTTTTGTTGTGGTTGATTTGGTTATCGTCGTTGTTGTTGTTGTTGTTTCGGTTATTGTTGTAGTTGGTGCGGTTGTTGGTATTGTTGTTGTTTTGGTTGGTGTTGGTGTACTTGCCTCTCTTCACTACCTGGGCCATGAGCTTTTGAGTCAATCGAATAGCTTCCTCAATCGTTTTGCGTCGAAGAAGTCACATCTCCTTGAATAACCTCGGAAGTCCCCGAAAAAGCCTCTAGTAACTTTTCGTTATCCGAAACCATAGATGGGCATAACACGGCCAATTCTTGAAATCTTCGAATGTAAGTATCAATGTCATACCCAATAGTTACCAACTCATAGAATTCTGTCTCCAACTTTTTCACTTCCGTTCGAGGACAAAACTTCTTAGTCACCAAACCCTTGAATTCCTCCCAAGTAAGCTTGAAAGCATTCTCCATTCCAATCGGTTGAGCATAAGAATTCCACCAAGACAATGCTCCATCGAGTAATGTGCTCGTAGCAAACTTAACCTTACTGTCATCCGGACAGTCACAAAGCAAAAACACCGATTCCAATTTTTCAAACCATCGAACCATGGCTGTAGCTCCCTCGGTACCTCGAAACTTAGTGGGATCTCCACTCTTGAAGTCCTTGTACGAACATTTCTTAACTCCGGATCCTCCGGCATTTCCAGTAGTAGTAGCAAGCCTTGCGGCTACAGCAGCAGTCGCGGCCTCGGCAGCAGCAGCAGTCACCGCTTCCCTTTCAGTTCTTAAAGCATTAGCAATGCTATCATTTACCAACTTTTGAATAGCCGCTTGGGTCATTTCCGGTGTGGCTTTCTTCGGCGCCATATCTTCTTCAAAACAAGAGGAAGTGTGAGACGTAACAAAATCCGATGTTAATAATAAGCGCTTCAAAGAAATGTGATAAGAAACGATAAGTTTGAGGTTATTTTTCGAAATGATCGACGGGTTCCGAAAAGATGGGTTATGAGGTGTTGTAAGTGCTTCAATGTATGATGGTTTAGAGACTTAATGTGTGAATAAAGTGTAACTCGACATGTTAGTGGTGAAACAAAGGAGTGAGAGCGACTTCGCCCTATTTAAAAGTTTATCTCGGCATTCGTCGATATCGATGATGAATCAGCTGATATAAAAATTGTGATAGGGAATGACAAGGAATTCTCCACGTTAGAGTATGAAGAAAGAATAATGGAATGGGTATTTAAGGGCATCCATGTGACAATCGATGTGAAATGAAAGTAATTAACTCGAAAAATGTACGTAAAAACCGCATGTAAAGTGAACATTCATTTATGATGAAATGATGAGATGCTATGATAATGTAGTTATAGTCTAGGGTCAATGATGCAACCTAGTTCTCTATAACTGAAGCTCGATGCCAACTGTCACACCCCCCATTTACCTGTTTTGCAGCGGAATGGAATTCCTGGGGATTGACTGTCATAGCATCACAATCACAGTTATATTGAACGACCCAAAGTGTCGTTTGGAAAATACATCGTTTGATTTAATAAAACAATCAGAGTTTACAAAGTAGGTCCCAAATGAAAATCAACTTGCGCGGAAATAAGTTTGTTACAATTCAAACGATGTTTTAAAGTGCGTAAAGCCCAAGTGAGACGCGTCGTCACCACGACTCCATGAGGTGTCCAAATGCATGCCATGAAGTGTATGCCTTAGATACCGGAGATAAAACATGCTAAAAGTGTCAACACAAAGGTTGAGTGAGTTCATAGAGTTTGTTTTGTAATGTAAAGCCTTTCAAATTCGTTTATGCAGCAACGGCATTGTAAATCGTTGAAATGTAAAGACTTTCAAAATCGTTTATGTAGCAAAGGCATTGTAAATCCACTCAGTTCCAAGTCCCGCCCATACAAACCTTGCAACCTGTGTGTTCACAACCCACGGCCGGAATGTGTGTAGTTTATGTTCCAAACATATGATGTCAAATGAATTCACAAAAATAGTGCATGACTCAATGTATCGAAATCGTTTATGCAGCAAAGGCATTGTAAATCCACTCAGTTCCAAGTCCCGCCCATACAAGACTTGCAACCTGTGTGTTCACAACCCACTGCCAGAATGTATATAGTTTATGTTCCAAACATATGATGTCAAATGAATTCACAAAAATAGTACATGACTCAATGTATCGAAATCGTTTATGCAGCAAAGGCATTGTAAATCCACTCAGTTCCAAGTCCCGCCCATACAAGACTTGCAACCTGTGTGTTCACAACCCACTGCCAGAATGTATATAGTTTATGTTCCAAACATATGATGTCAAATGAATTCACAAAAATAGTACATGACTCAATGTATCGAAATCGTTTATGCAGCAAAGGCATTGTAAATCCACTCAGTTCCAAGTCCCGCCCATACAAGACTTGCAACCTGTGTGTTCACAACCCACTGCCGAAATGTATATAGTTTATGTTCCAAACATATGATGTCAAATGAATTCACAATAGTACCTAACTTGACGTAGAACAATAGCACTTAATCAATAGGGCCATAGCACATAATCAATAGCACCTAACTCAATGTATCAGTAGTCAACTGATTTAGAACGTTATACGACGTAGTACCGTAGCACGCAAACAAGAACAATTTATATAGTATAACCTTTGATTTAGAAACAATGGTACTCATGATAAATTTAAAGTACTTATGAACGCAAATGAAAACAGATTGAGCATGTATCTCCCCCAAAACAGTTATGAAAACAAGTAAAAGTAGGGGCTACGAACTCACTTGGTGGAATGATGCGAAGACAAAAGTGAGTACACCGAGATGTAATGTGATACGCAAATCTTGACCTATGATGAATGATATGACATGTAATGAGTTGCAATGTAATGTTATGCATGCACTTCGTATGTTATTTATACCATTTACGGGTTTTGAAAATATTACTCGTCGTCGAAAAAAAAAATACTCTTTTGACGTCTTGACCCTTCAAAAATGACTTTACATGTTTTTACGTCAAAATGTCATCCTATAATGGTTTTATAATGATTTTTGATGAAATTACCACTTTTCGCCGCAAAACAATGTCGACGGAATTCTCATGAAATTAACAAAAATGGCTCCGGAAAAACAGTCGTAAAACGATGTACGTCGATCGTTAGAGAACGAACTCGACGGTTTTGGAAAGTTTGTATCGATATCTAAAAGTTTCAGTTCAGGAGTTTTCGTCCAAAAGGTCTCGATCATAAAGATATTAAGGGTTTAAGATGGTGGTTTTTGGCCAATTGTGTGCAGAAAATTAGTTACGGCAAGTTTATGAAAAAGTGCATATCTTTGTCGTTTCAAACCCGTTTTCTACGTTTAATATGTCCTTAGCTTCGTATTGAAGTAAACTAATATATTTTTGACTAGTCGAAATAATTTGTGAAGCTTAAGGCTCGTTTTTGACTCGGACAAAATAAATACATGTTGCTGAAATTTCTGAAAAATAATATATTTCGTCGTCAAACTTCAAAAATCCATAACTTCTTCGTTATAAGTCCGTTTTTATCCGTTCAAGCGGCCACGGATTCGTTTTAAAGTATATTTTCTAAAAATCAAAGCCAAAGTTTAGTACCAACTGTCGGATTTTCCAGAAAATTGAAACAAGGACAGAACCTTAAAATATAGTTATCGAAAATAGTTTTTCTCGGACAAAACCTATTCTAATCCCTTCAAATCAACTCCAAAACTAGTCTAATCCTACCATACACCTTCTTAGGGTGTCATGGGTTCCTAATCACCATCAAGACCAAAGAATACCATGGGAATATTTATAGGATGACCAAATATATATATATAACTTAAAAATCATGAAATAAATGGTATAAATCACATAACATGCATATAAGCTCCAAAAATGAAAAGAAACATATGAAAATGATAAGGAAACAAGAAAATGATAAAAACAAGCTTACAAGTGATAGTGATGAGGTGAAAGTAACAAGGATTAAGCCTAAATACTCTTGGTTTTTATTTCAAAACCATATAAAGAGTGTTATTCTAGATTGATTTATGCTTGAACTTGAAAAAAAATGATGATCCCTTTGAAGACACCAATATGGCCGGTTTTGTTGATGAGAAACAAGAGAGGAAAAAGCTTCTTGCTTACTTGAATTATTGTTGGAAATGAATGAAGTGTGAAGTAAACAAGTTGGAGTACAATTATATACAATCAAAGAAAAAATGTACCAAACAATTAAATGCATACATCCCCCCCCCTAGAACCGGTTTTGGGGGGATTGTGTTTGTAAAATACATATTTTTTTTTTTTTATCTATTGTATACATAAAGGTGTAAGTAAAATGACATAAGTAAATGTAACTTGTAGAATTGTATATACACTAATGTATTTAAGGTAGTTTTAGGTAAAAGAAATTTTTAAATAGATCAAAGTAAAGTATAATGAGATTATAAAAATTGTAAAAATACATTCCTTGTGAAATTTGGGTGATAAAATAATTTTCGTATAATTTTTAAGAAACACAACGTAATAATTAAATTTTAACGATTAATATACCAATTAAATTTGAAACACTAGGAAAACTAAAAGTATAGTTTTTATGAACTAAATGTAAGTTTAAAAATACCTCGGGATCATTTTTGAAAGTAATGGATTAAATATTAAAAATAATAACTCGCGCGATAAAGATTATTAAATATAAAAATTTACGCGTTGAAGGTGAAATGAAATGTCGTGAATGTACTAATGAGATGCACATGATGTCAACGGAATGTAGACTAATCTTAGTCCATATGAAATGTACGTGATGTCATGATCATGAATTCGCCGCTAAACCTCCAAGGTTATGCGAATTTGAAACAAGTAAACCAAGTTTACTAAAAATGTTGAAATAATGAGATATGAACTGTGTCGAGAAATGACCTGAAATTGCGAGTTGTCACACACGACTTGAAAGCCATCATTTGACTTCTCAACTGTTTGAGTTTGAGTAGTGACCACGACAATTTTTTTACATTGATCAAGCACATGGCCAAATATCTTACATGAAGAACACCTTGGTGGTTTCCATGTGTATTCAACCTGAACAGTCTCTTTAGAGAATCCCGGCCCATCCAATAAGGTAATAACAACTGGTTAACTCATTTTCAAATCATCTTCAGCTCGGTCCTCAATTAAGGCATAAGCAAAGCTACTATGACCCCAAGAACCCTTACACATCGTACTTGTAAAAGAGTCGAGCATTTTTGGTGTACCTAGTTTTGTCGCAATAAGACTTAGTTCATCCTCAGAAAATGCAGCCAATGCAACATCATGAAGTTTGGCCCACACCAAAATATGGAAATCATCTTTCAACATGTTATTGTTCATCGTTCATGGTTTAAGGATGATAGGAATATTGCGTATCATCCATGGACTACCTTTAAGAACATCCTCCAAACCCTTCTTCGAATTAAATTTGAAAAAGAAGAATCCCTAAGCATTCGTCATAACCCTCAAAGTACCATACTTCGACCACAAGTTTTGAACATAATATTCAACAACGGTAAATGAAATTATTTTACCAATAAAATATCCATAAAGAGTGTCTTAAAACCTAACACTCACCTTTTCGACAACCTTGAATGGGATTGCAAGATCAGGATCCTCACACTTGTTCTCAACTTTTAAAGATGAAAGTTGGCTTTAAATTTCCTCTCCTTAGAATTAGTAGCACTCGTGTACGAAACCGACTTTGTGATAGAGTCAATTCTTGGGTCCACATTTGTGTTAGTACAATTAACCTGGCATGCTGGAACATTTACCTTCGTTGGACCAGTAGAAAAGTTAGTGTCCACATTATTTGGACCGATTGGACCAGTAGAATCAATCCACTTTGATGCATTAGACGAATTAGCATCACTCCCACTAAAAGTAGTAGTCTCCTTCGAAGAAACATTAGTCGAGAATGGGCTACTCTCAAACCTAGTGTCACGTACGCGTTATAATGGATCCTTGATGTGTATTTATAGGTCTATTTATTTTAACCAAGTTTTATATTTATATTTTGCCGAACTAACCAATAGACTAACACTAACGGGCAGTGTAACCAATCAGTTATAGCTAGTGATTGGTAAGTAAGAGTCGTTAGCAAAGAGTGACTCACTTAAATACTAACCTGAAGGTATTCTAACTAACTAAATTAACTAAATAACCTAAACTAACGTAATATGGGGGTTCAGTCTGAGAGACTGGCACGAGTTTGATTTTCTAATTGAACTAATAAAGCAAATGAACTTATTAAACTTAATGCAAAAGATAATAGGAAAGGTCTAGATCAATATTTTGAAGAATTTGCTAGCCAAGTCTATCCAACCAAATATTAGTGATATGTCTTACTAGTGGAATGTTAATTAACTTAATCTCGTTGGTGATTCACGAATGTAAAAAACGTGGGTCTTCTTCCTTAATTCGAGGCTAACATCAGGTCAACGTTGTCACAGTTAGCAAAGCCTGCATAAACTCCTTCCACTATTATTTATAATCTATCTAGGTGCCACAAGTGGCAACCTAAACTTTTACGATTTTCACTAATTACTTTCTTTAATCTTATAATTATCTAACCTAGAGGCATTAAGCTCACTAGTCCTAATAGTGGAATTTGCCAAGGGACTGTTCCAAGTGGTTTTTCTTAACTAGGGGCCCTTTCAGATGTTTTTTCCTACACTCTACTATAATGATATGGATCTTAGGTTTATTAATTAGTTCAAGTAACAACAATTACTGATAGTTAAATTATAGAAATTAATCCATATTCCAAAAGATCTAGAAAATAAATAAGAGGTCAATTAAGCAAGTAAACGAGTATTGGCGATCAACATAAATAATATCCAACGAGATAAACTAGTAAACAATGTAAAAAATATGAAAAATAAACGAACTTCATAAACTTGGCTAACACATAAAGGTGTAAGCCCATAATCTTAGTAACAAAGTACAAAGTAATAATCAAAACTATAAAAGTATGATTCATAGTGAAAAGGATACACTAACCGAACGATTAATCGAAGCAATTAGGTTACAAAGAGTTCTGCTAATGAATGACTGAGTTTGCAAGACCTTCTTTGCTCTTAAAATCATCTGGGAGTCGATCTTGGTGGTAAAAAGTTCTACTAAATTCGTAATTTAGGTTTTGTAATTATAGTCTCTGATTCTCGGTCGATACGGTGTATTGGAGGTATCCAATCTCGCGTCTTTAGCTCTTTCAGCGTGAGCTCCATGATTAAAATATTCTTAAAGATGTACGGACCGTCATTGGGTTCGGCATATTGAGTCATTCGAATACGCCGTATTTGTGTCCTTCCCGTCATGGATGTTTTGTTGAAGTCAAGATCTTGATACGCCATATTGCTAGAGGTGAATACGGCATAATCGCTCTCTGAAAAGTGAACATTGCTTGATTTCTTCGTTTTAGCTGCAAATCATGTCCTTTTCATTAACTTTCATCAATTACTCAAATATGTACTCAGATTAACAAAAGTGAACGATTAAGTACCAATTCTCATATAAATAACATAAAAGAAGCAATATAAATAGGATAAATGATACGTATATTTTGAACTTATTTGATGTCATCAAATATCCCCCCACTTGAATTCTACCTGTCCTCAAGTAGACTCAAGATTTTTACTAATGAAAACATATCCCAAAAAATAGTCTAGGAGTAATCTTTAAGTATATTACGCAATCAAAAGTGCACAACCAAACACCTCAAAAAATAGGAAATGAAAATACTCAAATTATTCAACTAATCTATGTGGTAACATTTAGTAATTCGCTCAATTGCTCAGTCGTGACGAGTATTTTATCATAGGCTTGGCAAGGATACATATCTCCACCACTAAAGTCTAGAAGTAACAAATCTAAAGAGGTAAATTGGGTTAAATGATGTAAGGCTTAAGGGTTAATCATTGTTTTCAATCTCTATCAATACCAATATTTCAGAAAAGGAAACAAAACCACAAATGTACGCCCAAATCCATGACCGCGACACTTGTGATTGCTCACTCCTTAACTCGAATAAGCTAAATAATAGGATAAAGTAATCTTTACCAATAATATTACACTAACAAAGGTGAGGAAACCAAACATGCTCATCCAAATCCATGAATGAGACACATACTATTGCTAATTCCCTCATTCGAGTAAGCTAAATGTTAAGATGAAGAAAGATAAAAGGGTAGGAATTAGGCATGAGAAATATTTATAATTGGTGTAAAATAAAAATAAAAAAACAAATAGATTAAGTTCACACAACCAATACTACTAGTTACTTATCAATCCACGAACCCGAAAAAAACACAAATCATAGACTAAGTCACGCTTTCTTTGGTAGACACGAATTAGACTCAAAGATTTCTTGATCAATCATCATCGGCATTCCAAGAAAAACAATACCTAGTTAGCGTTACCTTAACAACCAACTCCAATCATTTCCTAAAAATACAACAAATAGTGGCGATATCTACCACTAATATATAGTTGGTTAAATTACAACCAACTCTAGTGATATACAACAATACTTTACATTGTTGGTTTATCATACGTACCAACGAATAATCGATTAGCTCATAAAATGAAATCGGTTAAGTTTAGAAGAACTGATTATCTCACAATCCTCACCTTTTAATCTCATATATATTTTTTGTATATATCTATTTTTTTGTATTTTTCATTTTTTTTTCAAAAACAAATGAATAATAATAATTGTGTAAAATTTCACCATCTCACGATTATAATAAATCTGGATAATAATCATTAACGCTCGGATCTCAGAAGTAAAAATAATAGTGAAAGTAGTAAAACAAACACGAAAATTTTAACTTTCACATTTTCATTGCGATGTGCAATTTCCGACCTAACCAAAGATAAGAAAAACGCACACGAATACAATAAATACACACTTTACACATAAATAACAAGCAACCAACCAAGGACTTTATGGAAAAGTAGAAGGGGGGGGGAGGTTGAATAGTTTTACCGATTAAAACTTTGTTTTAAAATATTTAGATCAACTTATGTCAATCTATTTAATTGTGTGTGTTGGATGATGATAGATAAGCATATAAACAAGTAATGCAATGATAAAGAGTAAAGAACGAAAAACAAAGACACGAGTATTTATAGTGGTTCGGCTACAAGGACACCTTCCTTGCCCTACTCTAATCCCCGAGTTCCCCACTCGAGAGTTCGTAAACACTACACAACACAAGCTCCTTAATGTAGCGGAGAAGCCTTCACAACGTCGCCTACTCTTTATCTGGTACAAGGCTAGACACCGGGCTCTTCCACGAGGTAGAACCAAACCTATCACAACGTCGCCTACACTTTATCCAGTACAAGGCTAGATACCGGGTTCTTCCACGAGGTAGAACCAAACCTATCACAACGTTGCCTACACTTTATCCGGTACAAGGCTAGATACCGAGTTCCATTACAAAGGAGGAACTACTACCCAACACTACACCAATACACAGCTACCCCAAAGGAAACACACTCTGTCAGGACCGAATACTATAAGATTTATGTGGTTTGGAGGTCGGGGTTGGTGGAAGAAGATGAAGATCTTCATCCCTTTTAGTGAGAGAAAGTTAGAGAGAGGGAGGAGAAACAAAGGAAACTTGAATAAAAAGAAAACAATACAATACACCTAATGATTCACCTCACCCCTCATGGAGAGTCATGAGGGGTATATATAGGCCCTATCTTTGCCACTTACACGATACTAGTCCCTAAGGGCAAAGTATACTACGCATCTAGTCCATTTCACGTAAGTGACGTTATCTTTAGAAAAAGCGAGGCTAACAATCTCCCTCCAAGATAGCGTCACACGTGAATGGTTACAATGAGACCTATAAATACAAAACAAAGTAAATTACAATAGTAATGAACAATGTTGACTTTCTTGAAGTGCAGAGTCTCTGTAGTCTAGATACTGAGGCAAACTTGAAGTTCTCCCTTCCGATGACCTCGGCAAATGATCTTCTTGTAGCTCTGAACTTCAACTGTAACGGTCTAGTTAGGTTATTACTCCCTCCTAACTAGTGAGCCTTTTTCTTACTTTGCTCCCTCCTGAACCGACAACACTCTTCCAACACGTCTTAAATCTTCAGACACGCAGCGGAGAAAGTAAACTCTTGAAGCACAATGGTTGTCGTTCTGGGAACATCGTAACAACATAACTCACTTAGTATTGCATCCAAGTTGGTAAAAAACCCCGATGTACACCACACTACTTCTCCTTCTTCAGTCTTAAGCAAAAATCCCTTCGTAATCCAAACACGGAAGATGAAATACCAACTTCTCCCTCCTGATGGTTGCGAGCTATCGGAATCATCATAATGTTGCGTACATGCCGTATTACCTTCTTGATGCAAGATTAACATCATAGATTGATCAAAATTCCGTGAGAATATGTTGCAGAAATACTCTCAATAAACTTCTCTCAAACCAACCTTTTATCGAACCTCCTTAGAATTCAACGGCTAATTGTAATGACTACATATGGAGATCGCCCGATACGACTAACTTGAAAAGGAAGTAAGCATCCCAACTTGTGACTTGCTGCTTGTTCTAAATTTTTGAACAATCCACAACTTCGTGTGACACTGAGCACTACAACGTAACTCCTTAAAGTGATGGTTAAACACTGTGAGCACTACAACGTAACTCCTTACCAGTTATAACCAGATTTTCAAATTTCATAATGTACCCAGACAAGTTATCTTGAGACATGCATCCAACCAACCAACGTCTCAAAGATAAATAAGTCCACCCGTGAGATGTCACGTCAATTCCGCATCAATAATACCGTACAAAAACTCCGTAGCCATTTTTTCAAATTTCGTTCAAGCCGTGAATATTGTATCCCTCCGTGAAATTTTACCATACCAAAATAATACCACTCTTGTATAAAATGTATCCAAAATTTTAGTGACAAAATTTGGTTAAAAATTTCTATCCAATTATATTAAACGTTATATCACACTCCAAGTGAACTTGTCATGATGAAATGTCCACGGGCCTATCCATATCAAACAATGACAAAGCCCAACTCCAATTCACGAACTGAAGCCCAAATCAAACTTGGGAAGCAAAAGACCACGTGAGGTCCGGATATGAAAATGAAATACCAGATCCAATCTATCACATAAATATCCGGTTAAACACGTTGCACCCTTATTCATTTCACATAACCTAAACCTAAATAACATTTCAGTCCGCCTACCACAACTACTTTTCCTCTCACCAAAACAGAGAAAAAATACGCCTCCTTCATTCAATCCTTAAACTATCACTTCTGAGATCAACATCTAAACTCATTTCATATTCGAAATCATCATTCACAAAAGAAACTCCCTTCTTTCTTTGCACGGCCGAAGAGCACAAGTAATTGATACTTCAAGATTTCGGGTAGGTTTATGTTGAGGTAGATTACGTTTTCAATATTGTCTAATAACGAATAAAAGAAATAAAGTAACATTCTTGTTATCCTTGTTTCTTTAAATTCGGATAGAATGACAAGAGGATCAATGATGATGAAGTTCAAACTGAAAAAAATCTATAAAAGATTGGAGAAAACGTTTGAACTTTTCTGAGATTAAATCGTTTTTTTTTTTGAGTCGAGAATGAGATGGATTGGATGGAGTGGAGGTAGGATAGATTTGGAATTGTTGTTGGTTTTACGGATCTGTTAAAATGATTTTTATGGACTGAAGATGGTATTGTTTATGAGGTTGAGTCTTTTGTGGTATATGGTATTTGGTACAAGTGGTCATGGTCATTTTGGTAAAGATAACGCGTAACTTTTTCATTTCAGCTCAATAATTTCTACGCGTAACTACTTGCTTATGCGCAGGCATACGCGTAACATGCTTATGCGTAGCCTTACGCGTAAAGCAAGTTAAGCGTAAGCCTGCTTAAGCGTAAGCCAGACTTAGGCGTAAACGCATACGCGTAGCTTTTTCCTACGCGTAACTTCACAGCTACGCGTATCTCAACTGTAGATTCCCCTTACGCGTAAAAAGAGGGTTTTGACCCTTTGACTTTTTCCGGTGAGGTATTCCGACCATGTTTTTCCGTCCATCTTCAAGCACAAACCCAGAAAAGCATAAAAATGCTTCTTTTTGCTATTTTGACCACTGAATCTGACGGTTGACCATTTGACTTTCACGGATATATTGGTACAAAAAATAATAGTTACCTGTTTGGACAAACTATACCCAAGACAGATTTACAAGAAGAAAGATAGGACCTTTTTTGACCAAAAAAGTAAGGATACCAAAACTTGTATAAACTGTTTTACCCACATAACACGGAAAAAAATTTTCCGATCATCAAAAAAATACCAAAAACAGTCTAAAACAAGTACAAAAACCCACATAAATCAATAAAACATAACCTTGGCTCGTTATACCAATTGTCAGGACCGAAAAGTATATGATTTATGTGGTTTGGAGGTCGGGGTTGGTGGAAGAAGATGAAGATCTTCATCCCTTTTAGTGAGAGAAAGTTAGAGAGAGGGAGGAGAAACAAAGGAAACTTGAATAAAAAGAAAACAATACAATACACCTAATGATTCACCTCACCCCTCATGGAGAGTCATGAGGGGTATATATAGGCCCTATCTTTGCCACTTACACGATACTAGTCCCTAAGGGCAAAGTATACTACGCATCTAGTCCATTTCACGTAAGTGACGTTATCTTTAGAAAAAGCGAGGCTAACACACTCCTTATTAGAACATCATAAAGGATCTCAATATCCTTTAACCCAAACTATCTATCTTGTACATCGATGCACCATATCAATTGTACACCCTTGGCACCTTTCACTATTGCCTTCGACTTGACTTTTCCGCACCTTTCACTAATGCCTTCAACGTGACCCTTTGGCACCTTTCAATAATGCCTTCGACTTGACACTTTTGCATCTTTCTCTAATGATTTCGACTTCACCCTTTGGCATCTTTCACTAATGCTTTCAACAAAACACTTCTAAGGAGGGAGGAAAGAACTATCAACAAGACAACTTCAGTAGTCTCGATGATGACGAAGCTTGGCAACTCATGGACTTGAGCTTGCTCGACTTCAAGAGGTGGCAATCTCGCCTTTAAGAGGAACCTAGAGAATCACACGAACACAAAACTACATAGAAAGATCCTTTGGATCTGAGGTTAGAGATATTACAATACTAAGAGAGAGTATGTGTAAAAGGGGTGAGTTGCAAGAGAGAAATGGCTCACTATTTATAGGCAAATTTCTCTATTGTTCCACGGTTCCCACGGATCCCTCCCAGAGGGATCTGGCTAGTGCAATCCAAGGGATCTGACAACTAGGTTAGCTTAAGTCCGGATTTTGGGTTGCAAAACGGTTTATAGGTTATGAACCATGGGTTATGGATACCCAACAAGGTGCAATGTATCTAGACATTGGGTCTTGGGTCTTGGGTCATGGATCATGGATAATACTCAACATGACTTCATGCATGATATCATGCAATGGGTCATGGGTTATGGATCAATCTCCATGGGTATGGGTCATGGTCTTTGGGTTTTACCCAACAATATTAATGTATCTAGTCAATGGGTTAAGGACTTAGATTTTTACCCATTACATTACCCATGCACATTTCTATATTATGTAAATACCAGTTGTTATACATATGCAATTCTATAAAATGTAAACAATGTTACTTATTTTAGTATTTTATGAAAATGTAAGTGTGTTAGTAAACTATTGGCTCAAACCATTTACGTATTTTATTTGTTTTGTTAAAATGATTTTACGTTTGTTATCGACAAAACATTAGAAGATCGTAAAATATAAATAAACGTTTTTACGGCTTATTTGTATTAACAATCTCCTCTTTTTTGTTGATGATAAAACATAAGATTATTTTAAGGAAAAACTAAAATTCGTAAAAGTTTGAATTGGAGTTTTTACTCTCTTCGCCCCCTTTTTGTCGAAACAAAAAGAGCGTCGAAAAGAAACTAACACATTGTTTTAAAAAAACGTGTATAAAGTAATAATATGAAAAGTAGAGAGTAAGAGAGAAGAATAATTCTCATCTTAGCTCCCCCTTGACGGGTGCTTCCCTTTGTTGAGGGCGTCAAGGAATTAGGAAGACTAAGCAAATGTTTTGCAATTAAGTTTGCAAATGGTTTCGTCTTTTGACGAAATGTTCCCCCTTGACGAGTGCTCCCTTTTGAGGAGGACGTCAAGTAGTAATGAAATCCTAAATGAAAATATTGCAAGTGTTTTTGCAATTGCTTTGCTTTGACGAAAAGCTCCCCCTTGTCAAGGGTGTCAAAGTCTTCATGTGTATTTGAAAATCACAAAACCAAGGTTAGAAAGCAAGTATATGATGAATAATTTCCTGTAAATGAGACTCAAATTAGTAATAAAAAGTGTTTGTGTTGCACGGTTCCCACAGTTCCTCCTTTCGAGGGATCCGTCTAGGCAAAACGGAGGGATCCGTGTACCTGCAATCTCATGACAGCAATGTGGATGTGAAATGTGATTGTAACATCAAAATAAGTTATGTATTAAGGTACCAAATATGTTCTCAAGACCATATGACCTACAACATGTAATTTCATTCAATAAAACACGAGAAATGATATACATATCTCTAAAACTAAGAGAATGACAAAAGAATGTAGTACATTTTCTAATAATTCTAAGTTGTGCCGAAAACTAATAAAAAGCATCAATGTGCTTGTAATATCAGGTTCTAAGGACGAGTAGATTTGTTGATTTGGTCAAATTGTTCAAGGAGATGATTAAACATGAAATGCAACTCATTTCGTACTTCTTGAACTAAACATTGGGTAAGTTTAGAATTAGAGCAATTATTGTCATGAGTAGGAGACGGAGGAGATAGTATGTTTTGAGGAGGTTCCACAAAGGTTGGTGGGATTTGTGGAGGTAAGTTGAGTGACGAAGGGTGTGATTCAACTAAAAGTGAGGGTAATGATGTATGAGTTGGTGGTGGAAAAGGGAAGTCATATATATGGTTAGGTCCTTGGTGATTCCTTGTTCCTAAGGATGGACTATTTGATGGTGAAGGTGGTTCCTTCTTTAACGAGAAGGATGGTGAATGAGAAGTCCTCGGTGGTGAGTCTTCCAAAGAGTAGAGGTTTGGATGCGAAAGAGGCGCGGTAAAGGAGTGTAGTCTAGGTTCTAGAAATGATGGCTTAGGTGTTTTACTTGATCTAGGTGTGTTTGGTTTAGTGCTTGGTGAAGGCCTTTCTAAATCAAAAGGTTTAATACTAATCCTAGCGGTTCTTTTAGCTTTGGTTGGTTGAGTTTGTTGAGGGGGGATTCTAGTATTTGAGTTCTTGATGGGTGATGACTCGGTTGATGATATCTCATGAACCATATGAGCATTTTTCTTGGAGGAACCTTTGGTTAAGAGGTCGTGCTAGATGCTTTAGTCATAGTGAAAAAGAGGATGTAATGGATGTCTTAGCTACTGAATTTGAATAGTGATTTGGATGGTGGTTTTGAAGCATAAGCACACTTGGTTTATAAAGGATGGAATTAGGTTAGTAAATTAAATTCTTGACCACTAAGAATTTTGGCATGCACTAAGGTCAACTATAGTGTTGTTCTATCCTAGGGAGTCATTTAGGGCAAGGTAAAGTGTTTAGACTACCAAATATAGTTTGAATTTGATGAATAAAGTGATCTTAATCTGTTCTGTAGACTTGGATCCCACGGTTCCCTAACTTTGGGGATCCGTCTAGTTATAATCTGGGGATCCATCTCTCAAACAGTAATGAAGTAGAGTGATGATGTTCTATCAAGGTCTAGTACCTATAAATCTTAAGTGTTTAGGTTCCCTACGATGTCTTAAATGGTATAGGACTTAAATGTCCAACCATAATGAGTGAGGATATCTAATGATGGTTTTTGGTAAGAAAAATAGAGTTTTTATGTGTGTAACTAAGTGCTTAAGCATGATACTAAGATTTTTAAGGTGTCACATGATGTCAAATTACCCTAGAGATCAGATGACAACTTAAGCAAAATTTGGAAAATTCCTTAAAAATCCTAAAAAATGAAAAACTAGTTTTTAGCCTATTTTGGGATAAGGATGACTAAAATCAATTTGCTAAAATTGAAAGAAATATCAAGTTAGGTGTTTTAAGATATGAGAA
Organism: Chrysanthemum makinoi; assembly: GCA_910596185.1. NCBI lineage: Eukaryota > Viridiplantae > Streptophyta > Magnoliopsida > Asterales > Asteraceae > Chrysanthemum > Chrysanthemum makinoi. The sequence goes on from OU343224.1 coordinate 93,831,000, forward strand.
ACCATGTGTGAACATTGAAGCGGAAATATGGTGAGTTTTGATGAAGTGATAATTCAAAAATACCTTTAAAGTGATCCTAAGTTAGTTATGAGTGAATGTGAGACCATCTGGGTTTGAGGAGGACTTAAGTGATCCTAAGGTAACATGTTTAATTAGTCTAATAAGGTTTTGGAAGATTGTGTGGAAAACTAGAAGGGGGGGGGTTGAATAGTTTTACCAATTTAAAACTACCTTTTAAAATATTTAGATCGACTTATGACAATCTACTTAGATGAGTATATTGGACGTTGATAGATAGATATATAAAAGTGTAATGAAAGATAAAGAGTAAGAAGCACATAACCACGACACGAGTATTTATAGTGGTTCGGCTACAAGGACACCTTCCTTGCCCTACTCCACTCCCCGAGTCACCTACTCGAGAGTTCGTAATCACTAGACGACACCAACTCCTTATGGAGGATAAGCCTTCACAACGTCGCCTACTCTTTTTCCAGTACTAGGCTAACCACCTGGTTCTTTCACACCAAGGTGAACCACACCTACCACAACGTCGCCTACCCTTTATCCGGTACTAGGCTAAGTACCGAGTTCCATTACAATGGAGGAACTACTACCCAACACTACACAACACCTAATCCCGAAGGGGACCAACTCCTTATTACAACACCATCAAGGATATCAACATCCTTGGAAACGAACTATCACTATATGTATAACGATGCACCTCATCGATTAAACGACCTTGGCACTCTTCACTAGTGCCACTTGATTTGATTTCTAGGCATCCTTCACTAATGCCCTTGACACAACGCTTGGCACATTTCGCTAATGCCTTCGTCTTGACACCTTTAGCATTCTTCACTAATGCTCTTGACACGGACGTTAAGCATCTTTCACTAATGCTTTTGTCTTGACTCTCTCGGCATCCTTCACTAATGCCTTCGACACAACACTTCTATGGACAAAGAAAGAACTATCAACAAGAGAACCTCAGTAGTCTTGATGATGACGAAGCATGGCAACTCATGGACTTGAGCTTGCTTGACTTCAACAAGTGGTGATCTCACCTTTAAGAGGAACCTAGAGAATCACACAAAAACAAAAGACAAACTACATAGAAAGATCCCTTAGGATCAGTGGTTAGAGAGTTACAATACTTGGGGAAAGTATGTGTGAGTGTGGCAAGCCAAAAGGAAGAAATGGCTCACTATTTATAGAGGAGAAATGCTTACTGTTCCCCGGATCCCTCCCACAAGGGATCCGTCTAGTGTAAAACTAGGGATCCGTGGGACGCTCCTCTTTGCCCATGGGTATTTTGGTTATGGGTCATGGGTTATGGGTTGATCCATGGTTCTCTTATTAGATACAATGTATCTTATGAGTGCAATGCACCTAGTCAAATGGGTATAGGTCAATACCATGGGTTATGGATATGTTCCATGGGTTGTAGATTTTACCCATTTATAATACATACTAGTTATGTATATATATTTGCCCAATATGTAAACACTAGTTGTTGTACATATATTACTAAGTCATAAAATCACTTATACTTTTTTTTGTGTTTTATGTGCAAACGTAAGTGTGTTAGAAATCTATTGGCTCAAACTATTTACGTATTTTATTTGTTTCGTTAAAATGATTTTACGTTTGTTATTGAAAAAACATTAGAAGATCGTAAAATATAAATAAACGTTTTTACGGCTTATTTGTATTAACAATCTCCCCCTTTTTGTTGATGACAAAACATAAAATTATTTTAAGGAAAAACTAGAATTTCGTAAAAGTTCGAATTGGAGTTTTTACTCTCTTCTCCCCCTTTTTGTCGAAACAAAAAGAGCGTCGAAAAGAAACTAACACATTGTTTTAAGAAAAACATGCAAAAAGAAAAGATGTAAAGAGAGCAAGTGACGGGAATGGTTCTCGTCTTAACTCCCCCTTGACGAATCCATCCCTTTGTGAGGGTATCAAGTAAATATAAACTAATAAGCTTACGAATTGCAATTTTGTTTGCAAATGGTTTTGTCCTTGTGACGAAAATGCTTCCCCTTGAAAATTGCAACTTTGCAATGGGGTGTCATGAAGTGTAATCCAAATAAGGATTAAGTTGCAAATGGTTTTGCAATGTATGGTTTGACACAAAGCTCCCCCTAGCTTAGGGTGTCAAGTTCTTCATGTGTATTTTGAAAATCTACAAAATAAAGATTAGAAAACCAGAGTATAGTGCATAAATTCCTGCAAATCAGACTCAAGTTAGTAGAAAATTGTTCTTCTGTACCACGGATCCCATGGTTCCCTCCTTTGTGGGATCCGTCTAGGCAATTTCCAGGGATCCGCCTGTCTGGTGATAGATTATCAGCAATGGTGGTATATCAAACAATGCTAAATATGGAAGTGAGATAATTATACAAACAATAATCATATACTCAAAGAAATATGGCAAATAAGTTATCATTCAATAAAACAAAGAGATAATCAACAAATCTCTAAAACTAAGATAATGATCTAGCCATACATATTCAACTAATACTAATTAGTCACTAAAACTTAAAAAAGAAACAATGTGCTTGAATCTAAGAATGAGTAGACTTGTTGATTTGGTCCAATCTTTCAAGAAGATGATTGAACATGAAATGTAACTCATTTCTTACTTCTTAAACAAGTCCTTGGGTTTTTAGACAATTTGATTTGGAACCGGAGGAAAATGGATTTTTTGAGAATGAGGGTGAGGTTCTACTAAGAATGAGGGTGGTGGTAATGGATATTCCTCCATGTGATCAAGTCCTTAGTGGTTCCTTGTTTCCAATGATGGACTAGTCGGTGTTGTAGGTGGTTCCCTATTTAACGAGAAAGTTGGTGAGTTGGAAGTTCTCAGTGGTGAATGCTCTAATGAATAGAGATTTGGGTGAGGAAGAGGCTCGTTGAATGAGTGTAATCCATGCTCTAGAAATGAGGGCTTAGATGGTTTGCTAGAGCTAGCTATGTTTGGTTTTGAACTAGATGACCCTTTTTCTAGCCCAAAGGGTTTGATGCTAATTCTTGCGGTTCTCTTAGCAATTGTTGAATGGGTTTGTTGAAGTGGGATTCTAGCATTGTTATCTATTACGGGAGATGATTCGGTGGAGGAAATCTCATGAATCATGTGACCCTTTCTTTTGGATGAACCTTTGGTTGAAGAGTTGTTGCTAAGTGCTTTGGTCATGGTGATGTTAAGGACGCAAAATAAGCTTCTAACTACATATTTTTGAGATCTAGGTGTTAGTGATGATTTAACCTTAAGAGTGTTTGGTTTATAAAGGATAATTTTGAATTAGGGAATTAAATTCGTGACCACTAAGAGGATTAAGCATGCACTTAGGATATTGTTCAGCTCTAGAAATACATTAAATGGTAACTAAAAGTGGTTAGATAACCAAAAGGTGGCTTAAATTTGAAGAGGGAAGCCGATTAAAGTCTTTCTGCAGACATGGATTGCACGTATCCTTCTCAGCAGGGATCCGTCAGGTTATAAACCAGGGATCCGTCTGTCAGACAGATACTTGATGAGATGATTGTACTTTTTGTAAGGTCTAGTACCCATGTATCTCGAGGTTTTGACTTTCCTTTGATGTCTTGAGTAGTTGATGTCTTAAATGCTCAGCCATAAGGGGTGAGGGTGCTTAATGATGGTTTTGGGTAGGAAAATGGATTTTAGATAGTCTAACTAAGTGCTTGAGAGGGATACTATTTTATTTGAGATGAAAAAGTGATGGCAATTAGTCCTAGAAGTCAGATGATGGTCCAAGAAAAATTTAATAAAATCTTAAAAAATAAAGAAAAATGAAAAACTAGTTTTGAGCCTATTTTTGGGTTAAAGGTGACTAAACTCAATTTGCTAAAATTGATGGATATATCAAACTAAGTGTTATGAGATGTGATAAAGTGTGAGCGTTGGAGTGGAAATATGGTGAGTTTTGATGAGTTGATAAATCAAAAACATTTTGAAATAAATCCTAAGTAAGCTATGGTTGAGTGTGAAGCTTTCAAATGTTTGAGGAAGACTTAGTTGGTTCTAATGTCTTATGTTTGACTCGTCTAAGGTGATCTAGTGAGCTATTTTTTATGTAAGCAAGTCTGTATTGCTCATCTGTAGTCACGGATCCCACGGTTCCCTTTTGGGAGAGATCCGGCTAGTTATATTGCTGGGATCCGCCTACTGCAGATCAGAAGGCTTCCAGGAAAAGTGCAACTTTGCACTCATAGCAAAGCGCTTCTCCTAGTTGTTTCTACAAAGACTAAAAGCAAAAACACATCAAGTATAATGCATAGCACATGTGGGGGAACTATAGGTACCTAAAGATGAGTGGCGACGACTACTTGAAGAAGTCATAAAATCTCATCCTACACGTTCCTAAGTTAAGATTGTTCAATGCCAAGTTATGGCAATAGCTACATACTACATCCTACACTACATAAGTATTTGTTTAGATGTTAAAACCCATTGTTTCAAATTGTTTTTCACAAATTAAGGTCCTATGACCTTACCTTACTTATCCATCACTTCCCGTCTTCACCTCTCCTCCACTCTTTATTACACCATCTCTACTTCTTTTTCTTCAAGAAGTTGGTGAAGCACTTGAAGATTCCCTTGGTTTGTTTCCATTCGGGTGATGCGATAGGAACGTCCGGCAATTGGTTGATGTAATCCAAGGGGTCGAGATCGGTATTTCCGAGTGGGTTGCTACTACTTTCACCTTCTCTTTGCCTCTCCCTTTCATCCGAGGAATCCGTGGGTGGGTGAGGCCTTTTGCCTTCCACCATAAACCTTGTAGTTCTACCCTCGGTCAATGACACCATAACTTTGTTGCAAAAGCTATGATCATAGGATTGCGGAGAAGGATCTAATGCAAAGATGAATTTAGCAAGACGAGTTAGGAGCATTGCGTACGGGAGCACCATTTTGTCCATGCTTCTTACACTTTCCATTCTCTTAATCATGTAGTAAGCAAGGTTGAAGCGAGTCTCGATCACTAGGCAATAGATCATGAAGCTTATACATGCGTTGGGGTGATCCTTGTTTCCTACTAGGCACAACACATTCTCCCTTACCACATTTTCCCATTTCCTATACAATGCGTACATCTCGGAGAGCTCCATTTGGAAAGGATCCCTATAGATCACTTTCGAATTCCTAGTGACCCTTGATGGGGATGCTCTTGGCATGAACACGGTGTCCCTCACCGTGGTTGCTTTCGGGATTAACATGTTATAGATTTCATGATGATCAACCATAGCATGTATCTCTTCCAAAGACCACTCATTAGAATACATGCAAACACCTTGATATGGAACCCCTACTATTCTTCCAAACTCCACAAGCAAAAGAGTGTACTCATGCTCATTTATGATGAAGACAATTAAGATGGACCCATCATCATTTCTAACTATCCTCATAGTCTTGTAGAACACGAGTACGAAAACCGGGCAAATTCGTTCGTTTATGTCAAATAAACAATCAAAGCCAATGGTCCTAAAAACTTGTCTTATGTCGGTGTTAGCAAGAAATGATGGTTCTACTACTCGACCTTCGTTAAAAGTCTCTTTTCGAGCATTTTAAAGGCTTTCCTATCTTCCGGGCTAAGTCCATCTTTCTTATGGTACATTGGTATGTAATAAGCGGTATCTTGATAGTCTTGTTGTCGGTTACTTGGCATGATTGTTCCTAAACAACACAACCACAATGTGGTGTTAATTGTGAATAGTAACCTAAAGGGTTTTATCACAATTTTGCTCAAATCATTTTTATTGAATTCAAGAAATGAGTTTAATTTGTATTAACAATGTTAAATATTTGATTTGGATTATCTTAGAAAACAATGTGGTAACAAATTATGATAAACCCATTTGAACCCAACTTCTAAAAATGAAGAAATTGTAATCCTAGAAATCAAAGAATTAAATTAACAATGTAGTGAAGATTATACTTACACAAGAGATTGTTATGCTTGAAGGAAATGATCAAATTGCTCCTGTGAACAGTAATTGGGTTTTTGTTCGTAAGTCTTTGAAGGGAAAGTGATTGTGGAACATCCATAGTGATCATTACTAACTTATGATGTCTTCTGTTGTACGGATCCCGCGGATCCCTCTCATTTGGGATCCGGCTAGTTCAAGCTCAGGGATCCGGCTTGACAGCAAAAATCAGTTTAAGCATTCCTTGATAACTTTGGTTTGGGAGTTCTAAAACGCCTAGAGTTTGATGTTTAAGCTCTATAACTTGTGATTTGAGGTTTTGACGGTTTAATACTAATCCTATTTGACATGGTTCCCTTTTTAAGAATTAGTCACAATTCGTGGGAGGTTTATCAAAGATTATGATAAAATCCCATTTTATCATAATATAAGAAGTTTCACATGGATATTCATTGACATAGATGAAGTGTCAATTATTCCTTTGTGATGAATAATGATTGAGGCTATCGAATAACCAAGATATCCTTATTACAAATTAGTAGTGTAGTCTATACAAATCAATCGAAGAATACTATTCTTGATGATGGCTTTAATATAGATAGCAACTTAAGTAATTACTAATAGAGATTAAATATGCAACTAAGATTTTAACAATAATAAAAACAAATGTAAATTATTAACAATCATACCTTTGCTAAATATTCTTCTTAAGGAAAGAAATATTTAGAGGAAATGCTTTGTGATATTTTTGGAATCTCCAGATCCATGTGTGAGAAGAAAAACATTCTTTTCACGAAAAGAAATATTTAGATAGTTTCTTCATGATCTTCTTGGTACGCCTAAATCCAAGTATGGAGAATACTTAACAAGGAAAGTGTTAGAACATTCTATCATTGTCCAACAATAAACACTATAATGATTTTTTAAAAACATGACTTGAAAAATCCTTCTTTGTAGTTTTCAAACATACACGGATCGTATCAAGTTTTCAAAGTACAACATACTCTAAGAAACTTGGTAACGAAGCTCTAGTTCCAACTCTGGAAAACTAGAAGGGGGGGTTTCATTTTACCAATTTAAAACTAACTTTTAAAATATTTAGATCGACTTATGTCAATCTACTTAGATGTGTATGTTGGACGTTGATAGATAGATATATAAAAGTGTAAGGAAAGATAAAGAGTAAGAAGCACATAACCATGACACGAGTATTTATAGTGGTTTGGCTACAAGGATACCTTCCTTGCCCTACTCCACTCCCCGAGTCACCTACTCGAGAGTTCGTAATCAGTACACGACACCAACTCCTTATGGCGGAGAAGCCTTCACAACGTCGCCTACTCTTTTTTCGGTACTAGGCTAACCACCGGGTTCTTTCACACCAAGGTGAACCACACCTACCACAACGTCGCCTACCTTTTATCCGGTACTAGGCTAAGTACCGAGTTCCATTACAATGGAGGAACTACTACCCAACACTACACAACACCTAATCCCGAAGGATACCAACTCTTTATAACAACACCATCAAGGATATCAACATCCTTGGAAACAAACTATCACTATACGTATAACGATGCACCTCATCAATTATTCGACCTTGGCACTCTTCACTAGTGCCACTTGATTTGATTTCTAGGCATCATTCACAAATGCCCTTGACACAACGCTTGGCACTTTTCAATAATGCCTTCGTCTTGACACCTTTAGCATTCTTCACTAATGCTCTTCACACGGAGGTTAAGCATCTTTCACTAATGCTTTCGTCTTGACTCTTTCGGCATCCTTCACTAATGCCTTCGACACAATACTTCTATGGAGAAAGAAAGAACTATCAACAAGAGAACATCAGTAGTCTTGATGATGACGAAGCATGGCAACTCATGGACTTGATCTTGCTCGACTTCAAGAAGTGGTGATCTTGCCTTTATGAGGAACCTAGAGAATCACACAAAAACAAAAGACAAACTACATAGAAAGATCCCTTAGGATCAGTGGTTAGAGAGTTACAATACTTGGGGAAAGTATGTGTGAGAGTGGCAAGCCAAAAGGAAGAAATGGCTCACTATTTATAGAGGAGAAATGCTTACTGTTCCCTGGATCCCTCCCACAAGGGATCCGTCTAGTGTAAAACTAGGGATCCGTGGGACGCTCCTCTTTGCCCATGGGTATTTTGGTTATGGGTCATGGGTCATGGGTTATGGGTTGATCCATGGTTCTTTTATTAGATACAATGTATCTTATGAGTGCAATGCACCTAGTCAAATGGGTATGGGTCAATACCATGGGTTGTAGTTTTTACCCATTTATAATACATACTAGTTATGTATATATATTTGCCCAATATGTAAACACTAGTTGTTGTACATATACTACTAAGTCATAAAATCTCTTATACTTGTTTTAGTGTTTTATGTGAAAACGTAAGTGTGTTAGAAAACTATTGGCTCAAACTATTTACGTATTTTATTTGTTTCGTTAAAATGATTTTACGTTTGTTATCGACAAATCATTAGAAGATCGTAAAATATATATAAACGTTTTTACGGCTTATTTGTATTAACAGATCGGATTGAAGTGAAAGTGTAAAACTCCCATGTCTGTTTACCCGGATCCCATGGATCCTTCATACGAGGTATCCGGCTAGTTATAGCTCAGGGATCCGGCAACTGCTGACTAGTAGCTTCACAGGATATGTGCAGATTTTGCACCTCTTAGCAAATTACAAACCTAATCATTTCTACATCAAGCAAACATGTATGTAAGGAAGGTATATCAAGCATGGTAAGTAAGAGTGATAAATAGGCAAACAAATATAAGGAAGACCGACTTTTTGATTTTAATTAAGTTGTCGTAAAATTCCTATTTAGGTCGTATAGGTTATGGTATCATTGTTTACGTCATACCATCTACTAATACAAAGTCATAAGTTACAGAGATATTGATTAATATGTTTTACAAACCATTGTTGAAATTTAAGGTCCTCGACCTTACCTCCCCTTTCACTCAAACTTCTCCTCCAACGCCTCCAAGCTTCACCTTTCAACCCTTCAAGCCTACTTCTTCTTATTCCCCATAGGAAAGTTGGCAAGACATTTAAACATCCCCTTCGTTTGTTGAAATTCTTGAGATGGGCTTGGGATGTCCAGAAATTGCTCAATGTATGCGACGGGGTCAAGTTGGTAGTTGCCTATAGGGTTGCTTCCTTCTCCCTCCTTTTATTCGGATGAGTCCGTCGGTGGATGAGGTTTCTTGCCTTTAACCATAAACCTCGTAGTCTTCCCATCGGACAATGGTACCATGACCTTGTTGCTAAAGAAGTGATCATCGGTATAGGGAGATGGATCTAGGGCAAAGATAAAATTGGCTAGAAGTGTTAGAAGCATAGCATAAGGTAGCACCATCTTGTCCGTCCTTGAAACACTTGCCATCCATTTAACCATGTAATAGGCGAGGTTGAAATGAGTCCTATTGACAAGTAATAGATCATGTAAACTAGGCAAGCGTTGGGATGATCCTTATTTCCCACCAAACAAACGACATTCTCCCTTAGCACTAGTTCCTATTTCTTGTACAAAGGGAACATATCTGAAAGTTCCATTTGAAAGGGATCCCTATAGATGACCTTTGATTTCCTAGTGACCCGAGACGGGGAGGCTCTTTAAATGAAGACGGTCTCTCTTATCGTAGTGGTGTGGAATAAATCGGATGCTCATCGACCATGTCATGGAGGTGGGTAGTGACCATTCATTTGAATACAAGCATACTCCTTGGCAATGGATACGAAGTATCCGAGCAAACTTTGCAAGGTTGAAGGTATAGTTGTGTTCATTGATGACAAAAGTGATTGATATGGTTCCATCCTAATTCCTTATGATCCTTATACTCTTGTAGAACTCAAGAAAAAATACCAGGCATATTTGTTCGTTGATGGTTAGAAGACATTGAAAGTTGATTCCTACAAAGACTTCGGAGATGTCGGTATTGTCTATAAATGAAGGTTCAAATACACGGCCCTCGTGGAACAACCTCTTTTGTAACATTTTAAGGCCTTTCGATCTTCGGGACTAAGACCTTCTTTTTAGATACATCGGTAGGTAGTGTGTTGTATCTTGATAGTCTTGTTGCCTAGAGCTCGACATGGTTGATCCTAAACACCAAAACTACAATGTGGTGTCAATAATGTGAATAGTATCCTAATGAGGTTCATCACAATTTTGCTCAATACATCTCTTTTGAGTTCAAAATGAGTTTTTAATTTGTATTTAACAATGTTGATTCTTTGATTAGTTTGTCTTAGAAAACAATGTGATAACAAATTGTGATAAACCCATTGAACCAAAGTTCTCAAGATGAAAAATTGTGCTACTAGGAACTAGAAGATGGAAATTACAATGTAGTGAAGATAATACTTACACAAGTGATTGCTTCCCTTGCAATGATGAGGAATGAGCTCCTATGAACAGTAATTTAGGGTTTATGTTCGTATGTAGGAGAGTAAAGTTGAAAGTAAAACTCCATAGTGATCATCAAGCACTTATTCTATCTTCTGATGTGTTGGTTCCCACAGATCCCTTGAAAGAGGCATCCGGCTAGTTCAATCGCGGGGATCCGGTAGATCAGCAGTAAATAGTTTAAGTGAACTTGATAATTTTGACACGGGAGTTTTAATTCTTGATTAATGTTAAAGTTTTAGCTCTATAAATTAAGGTTTGTTTATGGTTCGAGGTTTTGACGAGTTTTTGTATTTACAAGTCCTTTTTGACGAGGTTCCCTTTTTACGAATGAATCATAAATTGGGAAGTTAAGAATCATGACAAAAAACTATTTTATCATGATATGGAAAGTTTCACATGGACACTATTGACATAGATTACTAATGTAATGCCAATATCCTTATGTGAGAAATGATGCCTAAAGCTTTTGATTAGCCAAGTTATCATTACAAGGTAAAATGACTAGTTTGTAGTTTTGTTTATAAAGATCAACCAAGAATGCTATTCTTGATGATGTGTTTAATATAGATAACAGCCTTTTGGAGAATTTTGTGATATTGGAGTATACGTATTAAGTCTACGATTCTTTACGTGTTCTAAGTAATGATTATAGTAATAAAACTAGGAAGCATACATTAATAATTTATCTATAAGTAAAGTATAGAAGAACATACCTTTGCTATATAATCTTTTTATGATTTTTTAAAAATCATAGACGCAAAATTCTTCATGATCTTTTAAGATAACCAAATCCTAGTATGAAGATTTTCAAAAGAAAATGTTAAAATGATCTATCACTATCCAACATTTAAAATATAATGATTTCTAAAAACATGACTTTTTGTTTTAAGAAATTCCCTTCTTTGTAGTTTTCAAACATACACGGATCGTATCAAGTTTTAAAGTAAAATATACTCTAAGAAACTTTGTAACGAAGCTCTGGTACCAATTGTGGAGAACTAGAAGGGGGGGTTAATAGTTTTACCGATTAAAACTTTGTTTTAAAATATTTAGATCAACTCATATCAATCAATTTAATTGCATCTGTTGGATGGTGATAGATAAGCATATAAACAAGTAATGCAATGATGTAAGATATTGGATTTCATAAACACATATAAAACACAAGTATGGATCGAATGGTATAGAGAGTTTAGAGAGAGTAAGTAGAATGGGAGCCTTTCTAGAGAGAGAGTAAACAAAAGAGAAAATGTTAGATTAGAATGAAAGGTCCAACCCTCTACCTTGGGAGGTAGAGGGTATTTATAGATACATACTAAACGTCCTCCTTCGGACTGTGGATCAAGCATACAGTGGGTAAAGACCCGTCCGTCCTCCACGGTGTTGCACTAAACTAAATAACTAACTAAATAACTAGTAAATAACGTAATGTCTACGAGCTAACTTATGCTAGATTATATTTGGGGTGACCGACTCTTCACTATGGAATTTCTAATTCCTAACAATCTCCCCCTAAGGGAGGACACCCCATGTTTTACATTTCGAATCCTAGCATTCTATTTTATCTTCAGTCTTGAGCTCGTAGACTTTAATTCTTCACTTCAGCAATCTTTGTGCCTTAGCAGTGATACTTCAAAGTCCGCATAGTTTTGTACTTTCAGTGGAGGTCTTTGAACTGATCTACATCTTTGATGATCTTCAAGCTTTATGGAGATCATCAGCCACAGTAAATCTCTGGATCACCCTTTATTGTGTTGCCATCATGTGATGTTGTGACTTTTGGACCGACATGCTCACACTTTCTGGATCATGACATCTTTCTATCAGAGTAGCGGAAGCTTTTACTGGTTCATGATATTTGCAGCAGCGTAGCAGACGCATAGTAAAAAAATATCAGAGCCAGGTCATGTAGATATGCACTTATCATGATGTTCTTCAATTAAGTGTGGATGATGTGAGCATGCGGCTTTGGATTGACTTCTCAATTCTGATCAGCTGCAACCGTCCAAATGTACCTTCAAACAACAGTTAGCAATAAAACCCACGAAAGTGTCTTTGATCACTTTCGTTGAATTGAGGTACACGGCCCACGGTTCCCCGTTGATCAGTACAAGTACTGCCTGTCATCAGGTATAATTCCGAAGAATCTCCTTGACAGGGTTTCGCAGCTGTTCTAGCTGTTCTTAAACCGGAACGTCTCAAAGAAGACAACACGGAGTGAGCGAACCAGCAAATTGAGATTCACTAATTGATGAAAAATTGTTTTGAAAAACAATCGCCTATTGCTTAGAAGAAAGAGTTTTGCAATACGACAAAGGTTTTATGAGAAAGATCAATTTTCAATCATAAATACTTTTTGTATTTGAAAAGAGTACACATTCGATGTGCTAGAGAAAAGAAGAGATTCGCACATCGAACGGTTTTTCCAAAAGTATTTTTTCAATCAGAGATACTTTTTGTGTTTGAAAACATGAATACACATTCGATGTGCTAGAGAAAAGAAGATTTACACATCGAACGGTTTTTCCAAAAGTATTCGTCAATTCATTTCCTGGACCAAGGTTGATTCACGAATGAATCGCCCCATTGTTTCTATCCAGTTGTCACAAGCTTGATCTTTTGCAAGATCTCACATGTCACCCACCAAGAGCTTGTTTGATGTTGGCTCTAGAAGGATTTCCATCTTCATCATGAATACTTTACATATCACTCGGATGTTCTGGCAATACCACAAGGATAATGCGTAGGACTCTCAATATATACTTACTTTCCACATTGTGTGAAGCAGCAAGTCTTCATTAATGTTGTGTCCTAATGAGATATTGTGGATGATCTCTTGGCTCTAGACTCAATAGTGCATATTTGGTTTCCTATGCCGGAGACTAGGGAGAGGGTCTCCTTCTTCAATATCAACAATCTCTAAGAGACAGTCGATGGATTATGTAGGTTCCCCGTGAGAATGAAACAAGCCCTTTTAAGAGAAACTTAAGTAGCTTGGGAAGTTGTAGTGCAGTGCGTCACTCGGTCCATGATGTCTTGTCTTCAATACCAGTGTTACCTTAGTAACCACCAGTAGCATATGAATTGAACCCGGTTTCTGCCCTAAGGTTGAATTATTGGAGGGCTATTTCTTTTTACCCTTTTCACATTTAATTCTTTTCATTCTTCAACCCCTACAGTGCTTACAGAGACTTCATAACTAGAACCTTGTTGGGTTTATTCCAGTTCTAGCTCTGTCTCAGTCCGCACTCTTCCCATATCTCACTTTTCTCCTATTTTCAATATACCTAAGGACTCTACACTAACTATTGGATTGTCCCTGGGTAGATCCCTCCGGCTCTGGCGGGATTGTGGGAACGAATGCCTAACCTAACCATCCTTAGAACACCATGCATAAAGTAAATTGGTCGGTCTTTTGGTATTGTTCTTTCCTTCATTAAACCAATTGAAAAATTATTTGGAAAATCAATCAAGGTACTTGTTATATAATATCAAAGCATTTTGTACCTTAATTGTTTTGATCTTTTAGAAATGCTCCCCCTCAACATGTGCATATGATTTTCTAAATTGTTTAGCACATGGAGGCAAGAGTTCGTTTGAAATAAATTCTTGATCACAATTTTCATGGAAAAGGCCATTTGATTTTCTTTGGTAAATTCTCCCCCTCAATATGTGCATAGGATTTTTGAAATCATTTTTATCATATAGAGGAAAGAGTTCTTTTGAAGCACAACCACGATCACAAAAGCCTTTAAGAAACCATTTAGAAAATCAATCAAAGTACTTTATCTTGAAACATATAAATCTTTGTACCTTGAAAGTTTATTTTCTTTTTGAAATGCTCCCCCTCAATATATGCTTCGAGATTCGAAAGTGTTTAGCCCATATGGGAGAGCAGCATGCACATCTGAATCAAAATGATCACCTTTTATCAAATTTCATTATTAAATCACAAATTCTCCCCCGATAAAAAATATCAAACCCTTTGAGATTTTGGATCCCAAGTGATTTGATAAGGTTTAGAGAACATGGGAGAAAATATGCCAGATTTAAAAACTCATCTAGTTTTTGGATAAATTCTCCCCCTCAACATGTGCATTATGTATATTGAAATTGTTTGGCACATGGAGGCAGGAGTGCCTTTGAAGGACTAAAACCAATTCCATTAAAACAGATTTGAGATTTAAATCACGATCTCTCCCCCGATCAAAAATTTCAAACCAATTGAGATTTGTGATCCCAATTGATTTGAATCATTTAGAAAATTTTGGGGAAAGACGTGGCAAGATTTGATTTTGAAAAATGACAGATAAGGACCATTTTAAGACATTAAAGATTGTTAGTGTCAGGTATGATTGTTTTAAGAGATCTTTTAGGTAAAATAAAACAATTTCACAATCAAACAAGAACAGAAAAAATTTCATTTTGAAAGATCTTTGAGTTTTAAAGAAAATCATACCATGACATAACATTAAATCTTTAGATCACCACTTTATATTGTACAAAACGGACTTTTATTAAGTCCAGTGATTTCCAAAATTAAGTTCAATTTATTTTCAAAACCGGTATTTTTCCATTTTTCAAAACAATATTATTCAAAAATTGTTTAAAAAATGGTATCATCACAATAATCCTGCACAAAGATACGTTTGGTGGTTGAGCTGCTTTTGTTGTTGTTGCTGGAGGTTTGGAAGAAAACCATCTGCAGAAGCAGTGAGACTTCTTACGTTGCATTTTTTCATGCCAACTGAGGTTAAATTAAGCTCCGTTTCTTCATTTGATGATGAAGAAAACCATCTGCTAATGCAGTGAGACCTCTTACGTTGCATTTTTTCATGCCAACTCTCCATAGAAGTCAAATTAAGCTCCGTTTCTTCATTTGTCAACCCAAGATATAGTTACCCTTTCCTTTCGGCATCCAATCATCTTCTATTGTGGGATCCGGATCGGGAACATTCTTAAATACCAATATACCTGTATACGTTAGTGAACACACATACAGATATATGGTGGTCGACATCACCCAAACAACAATCGACTAATAAAAGTCAATCCAACATAACAATCAGTTCATTTAAGGTATGGGATTATGTGTTCATCAAACTCTAATCATCTAAATCTAACAATCATATCCTAAATTCCTAGTCCTTCGACATAGGCAAATATCATTTTTAGTTAAGCACGTAGGATAATTAAGAAAGCCCGTTAGATGATGTAAATTTGAAAAACATTCTCCCCCTCAATCAATGACTTTTTTAATAAAAAGTTTTAAAAGCGCTGAAGTCATTGATTGGGTTTTGCAAATTAATGAAAATACCAAATCTGGTTGATTTTAAAGCAACTCAATTTACCACCATTTTGTTAAAACAAATATTTTTCTGAAGAATTTTAGAAGGAAAAATATTTGAGTAGGAACAGCAGTCCTTCGACATACTTTTCTTATTTTGTTTTAGGATAAGTGCTTGAAATATTTGAAAATTTGTTTAGCGCAGCACTTTCCTTTCTTTTGAAGATCGGGTTGCTATCTGAAATAATAGCAAACCATGGTTTTAGCGCGGGTTACAGTCTGAAATAACTGTGATAACGCTCAAATTGTGCATGTTTTTAGTAGCGTTATCTGTGCTTTTATGTGTGTTATTTGGTTATAATCATATGCTTTTAATGCTTAATCGTACAAAAGTGCGTTTGCTAGTTCATTTGTAGCCAAGTACAGGAAAGTGGAGAAAAATGCGGAAAAAGAAGTAAAATACGAAGATTTCTCCATGTACGAAGAATTCCCGACAAAAGAAAGACTTGCGGAGTATATTCGAGAAGATAAAGTCATCAATTTAGTGGTCCAAAGACTCAAGAATAAAGTTCAAGAAGGAAAACGAGAAAGAAATGAAGAATAGAAGCTTAAACGAAGACATATTGGAAGACTCGTTGTTCCCGACACATCTTCACCATTTTGGACATAACTTTTGCATACGGACTCCGTTTGACCCCCCGTTCACGGCCACAGAAAGCTAAGAGAAAGATCTACAACTCGTTGTTCCCGACACATCTTCACCATTTTGGTCGAGCCCCGTAACCGATCCGGTTGGAGAGCTGTCAAGAAGACCAACCGATTCGGTTGGAGCTCAACCGGATCCGGTTGGAGGTCCTGTTTCAGCCATTTCTGCACTACTAAGACTCCAAACGTGTTCCAAATGATTCTAGTCCCTTCTTACATGGTTTCTAGTCCCTTCCAAGCTCCTTGGCCTCCAAGAAATGCATTGAATACCCTAGGGCTTGGTAGTAGTATAAATAGAACCCATTTGGCACCTTATTTCATCATCCCTTCTCCATCTTTCTCATCCCTTTCATCCACCACTCCTCTCTAGGTGTGAAATTCAAGCCTCCACCCTTAAGGACGAATTTCCACCTAGAGAGCAAACCATAACTTGAGAGAACACAACCACTCTCAATACCTTCACCAAAGGTGTGAAATTCAAGCCTCCACCCTTAAGGACGAATTTCCACCTAGAGAACACACCCACTCTCAAAATCTTCACCAAAGGTGTGAAATTCAAGCCTCCACCCTTAAGGACTAGTTTCCACCAACTATCCTATCCCAACTTGTGTGAAATTCAAGCCTCCACCCTTAAGGACACTTATCCACCAACTTATCTTCCCTAAAAGACCACAAACCTCTACCAAATTCGTGTAGTGTGCTCAAGGGTTGTCGAAGGCGTTTGGACATCATTTTCCGGCTTGGTAGAACTATTGTAGTTGATTGGAGGCTTGAAGGTTGCTATAATCCTTCATCTTTGCCTATTGTAATTCATACTTTGGGTAAACCTTGTTACTTTTCTATTTAAAGATGTTTGTTATTGATATGATTATTGAGATTTTGTGTTTGATTGGAATAATGATGAATGTCTTGATACTTGCTTGTTCTTATAATGCTTTTCTTGTTGGTTTGATCCGTGACAATCATAACCATCAACTTGTTACTTGTTCTTATAATGCTTTTCTTGTTGGTTTGATCTGTGACAATCATAACCATCAACTTGTTACTTGTTACTTGCTTAAACAAACAAACGACACTTGTAGTGCAACCAAGTCTCTTGGGACGACCTTGATTTACCATATACTATACTACAACTCGACTAGGGTATACTTGCCCGAATGTGTTCCTAGTTAACCGGTAATTCTTGTTTACAAATTTAAAACCCGATGAAGCACATCAAGTTTTTGGCGCCGCTGCCGGGGATTTGGTTTTTGTTCTTAGGTGTTTGTTTGTTTGCTTGTTTGTTTGAATGCTAAATTGCTCTTGCTCATGAATAATTGTTGCTTTGATCTTGTTTGATTGCTCTTGATGTTTGCTCATGATGTTTGCTTGAATGCTTGTCTTTTTCTTAAAATCTCTAATTTCTCATAATTGCTCAATTGATCTTGGCATCAAAATCAAGTTTTTGATGTTGGATTTCGTTTCATGTGTTCTAAAATGCTCATTTCAATGATTGCTTTCTAAGTTGCTTGAAAAACGTTTGCGAAAAAACCCACCAAAACCACCCAGATCACTCTAACCGAATCGGTTGGCACTCCAACCGTATCGGTTGGAAGCCTCGTACTTAATAAAACCACTACAACCGATCGGTCACTACCCGTAACCGGATCCGGATGTGAGTTCTGTATAAAAAAAAAAAAACAAAAAAATCCATTTTGTGTGTTTCTTGTTTCGTAAGTTTTATGTTTTATATGTTATATGATCTCTTGCATGTCTCAATGTTATTTGTTTTTGTTATTTTTGTTTATATTAGTTTCATATTAATTTTGAATAAGATTATCTTGTTTGATTTGTGTTACGTCATTAATTGTGTTTGCTTCCGTCTATGTGATTGTCGTTTTTCTGTTTCGTGCTTATTTCTGTTTTAAGTATTGTTTTATGTTCGTGATAGTTAATGTGTTTATGTGTTTTATTTAATTGTGTTCGTAACCTTTTATGTTCTTGTCTTATTTTATCAATAAAAGTTTTGAAATAAAGCTTGTTTAAATATATATATATATATATATATATATATATATATAAAAATAAAAAAATAAAAAAATTAGAAAAACTCCTCTAACCGATCGGTCACTACCCGTAACCGGTTCGGTTGGAAGGATTGGTCAAATTTGGTTCATCCCAACCGATCGGTTACACCCCGTAACCGGATCGGTTGGACTAATCTGTTAAAAAAAAAAGAAAAAAAAATCGTTTTTTATTTTTATTTTTTTTGTTTTTGTGTGTGTGTTTAGATAAAATAAGTTTAAATGTCTTTTTGTTTTTGCAAGAGTATCATTTCTTTTATTTGGTTTTTGCATTTTAAAATTTTGTTAATTTGGTACATTGTAAATAAATAAGTACATGTGTTTTTAAAAAAATAAAAGTGTTTTGAACTTTGTGGGTATGTTCACTGGAAACCCTCACGAGACTATAACTCATCCACTCGGGCCACCGAGGGGTTTAAAGGCTTGTTGCATGAGCTAAATGCAACTGTGATGCCTACGAAAGTGAGTTTTAGAATTTTACGCGTTTTTTGTAGTTTAGTTTATTTTTGCAGATTTAATAAGCTCTTGAAGGAAGGATTGATTGGATTGTTGGTGACGTTATACTTGGGATTGGACATGTTTGTTTGGTTGAGGAATCGATTGATCTCAAACGCTTATGCTAGCGTTTTCTTAGCACCTTATCATATGGAGTTCGATCATGATGTTTAGCCCGGGAGGTTTCGTTTATCTTAGACTTATAATATCATTTTTCCCTATCTTACATGCTTTGAAGTTTTCACAATTCATTTATTTTTCTTTATTTTGTTTCTTTATTTTTTTTTTCCTTTGTTTGTTTTTTTTGGTAAATTATTTTTAATAAATTGATTTGTTTAAGTACCTCGAAAGTAAGGCTCACCCATTATAAACAAACTGTGTGAGAGGTATAAGGCGGGTCTCCCTGATTCCCTAAAGAAGTTTGGTTTTTAATATGCTTCGCGCTGACCTGCTTCTCCGCTTCTTTGTGCGTTTCAATGGAGCTACCGAGAACTCGTGGGACAAGAATAAGTCATGTTGGTTTTAAAAAAAAAGAAAAAGAAAAAAAAAAGAGTCGTAACTAGATTTAAGTTATTTTTCTTTTGTGTGCTTAACTTAAGTATAGGGGGAAAATATTATTGAGAAAGCAAAACTAGTTTTTAAATTTCAAATGTTTGGGCCTATTTTTAAAATTTTGTGAACTTGTTTGCCCTTATGATCTAGTTGTTTTCACGCGTATAGGTTAATATATTATAATAACTGGATCAACCCACTGGTGAAATCGGTAATTTTGAAAAACTTGAGATGTGTCCCGATTAATATTGCAATCCATTCTGGGATCGATGACATTTGCTAGCACATATTATAGCCCTTCCACTAAATTGTGAGAATTTGAGCCTGTTTCATATATAGCATACTTCTTTTATGCTTGGATCTTTTGTTTTGAGTGTGCCGGCGATTTTATTTATTCTAGAACTTGTACTTGTAAATCATTACCAGACCGCAGTAAGATCGCATTCGTGTGATATAAGTGTATTCGTGTGATAAAGAGGCAACCTTAGGAATAAAACCAAATGGCCTTCCGTTTACATCTAATAATATATTAGCTGACCACATCGGTTAGTTAACCACCCACATGGACCCATTTGTTAGTGCTCATCTTTAGCGCTAGATACCCTTAGTACACCCTCCGAGCCATCCCTTTCTTTTTGTTACATCCAGAAAAATACAAAAATATTTTACACTTTAAACCTTAGCCTACCCCTTGTCAATGTCTAAATGGTTGGTTGCTAGTTGCTTGGTATGATTGGATTATTTTTGATGATTATTAGTTAGCCACACTTTGCCATTCGTGTGTGCCATTCCGACAAAGATGAAGACTGCAGCTTCTTATTTGTATTTTTGTGGTGTGTGCTTATACGAAGTGTGGGGGAGATGTGATGTATGAAGAAGAAGTGTTGAAAAAAAAAACGTAAAAAAAAATGTGAAAAAAAAAATTGAAAAAAAAAGAATAAGTCATCGAAAAAAAAATGGAAAAAAAATATGTGATGACAAGGATGAAGTATGTTTGAGATATCGATTATTCAAAGTGCTAAGACGTGATATATATTTGGTGATCGATATGTGAAGAGGAGAAGATTGTGACTATAATCATTTTCGGGTTTGCGGATTGTTTGTGACTAGCAACATGGGTATTAGACTTGACTTTATTTTTTTTTAAAACCAATTTCATATATATCCCATGCCTTATCCATACCCTTTATTCACCCTAAGCCTATCGTTATATCCCGAATAAAATCCCTCTTTAGATGTTTACACTTGGTGCTTACGCCACGTCGGTGGAGTTTTGTTTCTTGTACAAGCCTATGGTAATATTTAGATCATGACTGAGCAATATGAGTGTACTATTCCTTAATACTATCCATCACAAATAAAATGAGTGTTGAGTGAATTATACATCCGTTTTTTTTTTCGTAAGGTGCTTAGCCATGTTATCATGCGAGAAAATCCATAGGGTATTGTCAAACATCTCGATTTTTCACCTCATAAAGCTTAAAATGATGAATCATATCTTGTACTTGTACTTGGTAGATTTGCATCACATTTTTTTTAATCATATTTCATGCACCATGTGGGATTTATTTTTCTTATTTCTAGATTTGCTTGAGGGCAAGCAAAACCTTAAGTGTGGGGGAGTTTGCGCTCATTTTTCGCTTATTTTTATATTTGTTTTATTAAAAAAAAAAAACCCAAAAATATTTTTTAATTTTTCTTTTCGTTTGTCATTTAGGTATGTGTTTGATTTTTTTTTCCTAAGATTTGCTTGAGGGCAAGCAAAGTTTAAGTGTGGGGGAATTTGATAACGCTCAAATTGTGCATGTTTTTAGTAGCGTTATCTGTGCTTTTATGTGTGTTATTTGGTTATAATCATATGCTTTTAATGCTTAATCGTACAAAAGTGCGTTTGCTAGTTCATTTGTAGCCAAGTACAGGAAAGTGGAGAAAAATGCGGAAAAAGAAGTAAAATACGAAGATTTCTCCATGTACGAAGAATTCCCGACAAAAGAAAGACTTGCGGAGTATATTCGAGAAGATAAAGTCATCAAGTTAGTGGTCCAAAGACTCAAGAATAAAGTTCAAGAAGGAAAACGAGAAAGAAATGAAGAATAGAAGCTTAAACGAAGACATATTGGAAGACTCGTTGTTCCCGACACATCTTCACCATTTTGGCCATAACTTTTGCATACGGACTCCGTTTGACCCCCCGTTCGCGGCCACGGAAAGCTAAGAGAAAAATCTACAACTTTGCAGTTTATGAATTTTTGTGATTTTGCTCCAACCAATCGGTCGAGCCCCTTAACCGATCCGGTTGGAGAGCTGTCAAGAAGACCAACCGATTCGATTGGAGCTCAACCGGATCCGGTTGGAGGTCCTGTTTCAGCCATTTCTGCAATACTAAGACTCCAAACGTGTTCCAAATGATTCTAGTCCCTTCTTACATGGTTTCTAGTCCCTTCCAAGCTCCTTGGCCTCCAAGAAATGCATTGAATACCCTAGGCCTTGGTAGTAGTGTAAATAGAACCCATTTGGCACCTTATTTCATCATCCCTTCTCCATCTTTCTCATCTCTTTCATCCACCACTCCTCTCTAGGTGTGAAATTCAAGCCTCCACCCTTAAGGACGAATTTCCACCTAGAGAGCAAACCATAACTTGAGAGAACACAACCACTCTCAATACCTTCACCAAAGGTGTGAAATTCAAGCCTCCACCCTTAAGGACGAATTTCTGTCACACCCCCAAATTACCTGTTTTGCAGCGGAATGGAATTCCTGGGGATTGACTGTCATAGCATCACAATCACAGTTATATTGAACGACCTAAAGTGTCGTTTGGAAAATACATCGTTTGATTTAATAAAACAATCAGAGTTTACAAAGTAGGTCCCAAATGAAAATCAACTTGTGCGGAAAAATAAGTTTAGTACAGTCAAACGATGTTTTAAAGTGCGTAAAACCCAAGTGAGACGCGTCATCATCGCGACTCCATGATGTGTCCAAATGCATGCCATGAAGTGAATGCCTTAGATACCTGAGATAAAACATGCTAAAAGTGTCAACACAAAGGTTGAGTGAGTTCATAGAGTTTGTGTTGAAATGTAAAGCCTTTCAAAATCGTTTATGCAGCAAAGGCATTGTAAATCGTTGAAATGTAAAGACTTTCAAAATCGTTTATGTAGCAAAGGCATTGTAAATCCACTCAGTTCCAAGTCCCGCCCATACAAAACTTGCAACCTGTGTGTTCACAACCCACTGCCAAAATGTATATAGTGTATGTTCAAATCGTTCCAAGACCGTTAGTCCATGATTGTACCAAGTCCGTTAGTACATGAATATACCAAGACCGTTAGCTCAATGAATATACCAAGACCGTTAGACCAATGAATATACCAAGACCGTTAGACCAATGAATATAATATGGAAATTCTAAGTATGGCAAAACTGTTACTACGCATGACTAAGCATTCAGTTCGGCTAAACATATAATTTGCAAATAGTCATGAATGTAATAAAAATAGTCGAGCATGTATCTCCCCCAAAACAGTTATGAAAACAAGTAAAAGCAGGGGCTACGAAACTCACTTGGTAAACTGGAATAATGGCAAAAGTGAGTACACCGAGGTATAATGTGATGCGTTATCCGGTACCTAGTACCAATGATATGATCTGATATGAGTTGCAATGTAATGTTATGCATGCATTTCGTATGTTATTTATACCATTTATGAGTTTTGAAAATATTACTCGTCGTCGAAAAATACTCTTTTGACGTCTTGACCCTTCAAAATGACTTTACATGTTTTTACATTAAAATGTCATCCTATAATGGTTTTATAATAATTTTTGGTGAAATTTACACTTTTCGTCGCAAAACAATGTCGTTGGAAATATCATGAAATTAACAAAAATGGCTCCGGAAAAATAGTCGTAAAACGGTGTACGTCGACCGTTAGAGAACGAACTCGACGGTTTTGGAAAGTTTGTATCGAAATCTAGAAGTTTCAGTTCAGGAGTTTTCGTCATAAAGGTCTCGAACATAAAGATAATAAGGGTTAAAGATGGTGATTTTAGTTACCGTAACACTTATCTCGTAAAAATAATATAGTTTTTCTAAAAATAATAGTTACGGCAAGTTTATGAAAACGTGTATATCTTAGTCGTTTCAAATCCGTTTTCTACGTATTATACGTCCTTAGCTTCGTATCAAAGTATACTAATATATTTTTGATAAGTCGAAATAATTTGTAAAGCTTAGGACTCGTTTTTGACTCGTACAAAATAATAATAGTATGCTGAAATTTCAGAAAAAATATATATTTCGTCGCCAAACTTGTAAAACCCATAACTTCTTCGTTATAACTCCGTTTTACTCCGTTCAAGCGGCCACGGATTCGTTTTAAAGTATATTTTCTAAATATCTAGGCCAAAAATTCGTGCCTACTGTCGGATTTTCCAGAAAAACAAAATAAGGACAGAACACTTTTATAACTTGTCGAAAATAGTTTTTCTCGTACTAAACCTATTCCAATCCCTTCAAATCAACTCCAAAGCTATTCTAATCCTACCATACACCTTCTTAGGGTGTCATGGGTTCCTAGACATCATCAAGACCAATATATAACAAGGGGATAATTATAGGATGACTATATATATTAAACTCTAAAAATCAATGGTAAAAATGGTATAAACAACACAAGTCTTGCATGTTTTTGCTCAAAAATGATGAGATGAGTATGAAATGAATATGTAAGATGAAAAATAAACATGAGATGCTTACAAGTGAAAATGATGAGGTGATTAGAACCAAGGATTAAACCTAAACACCCTAGGTTTTTATTTCAAAACCTAATCAAGAGTGTTATCTAGATTGTGATAAACTTGAACTTGAAAGTTTGATGATTTCTTCTTGTAAACACCTATGAGGCCGGTTTATGGAAGGAAGAAACAAGATAGAGAGAACATTTATAAACTTGTGAATTATTGAGATGATTGAAATGAAAAAGTGATACATGGAGTATAGGTTTATACATTGAAAAACTTGTCAAACATTAAATGCATACCCCTCCCCCCCTTGGCCGGTTTTTGGGGGGGGATGTATCTCAATATTACATTTTTTTTTTCTCTTATTTATTGTATATAAGTAATTGTTTGTAAGAATTGTAGTTAGGTAAAATATGTTGTAACTTGTAGCTTTTATATACAATTGTGCATCTAAGGTAGTTTTAGCTCAAAATAACTTTTAATGGATCCAAGTAAAGTATATTGAGATCATAAAAATTGTAAAAATACATTTCTTACAAAATTTGAGTGGTATAATAATTATCGTACAATTTTTAAGAAAACGACGTAATAATTAAACTTTAACGATTTAAGTACCAAATAAATTTAAAACATTAGGAAAACTAAAAATATAGTTTTTATGAACTAAATGTAAGTTTAAAAATACCCCGGGATCATTTTTGAAAGTAACGGGTTAAATGTTAAAATAATAACTCAGGCGATAAAGATTATTAAATATAAAAATTTCGCGTTGAAGGTGAAATGAAATGTCATGGATGAACTAATGAGATGCACATGATGTCAATGAAATGTAGACTAATCATAGTCCATATGAAATATTCGTGATGTTATGATCATGAATTCGCCGCTAAACCTTCAAGGTTACGCGAATTTGAAATAAGTAAACCAAGTTTACTATAAATGTTGAAATAATGAGACATGAATCGTGTCGAGAAATGACCTGAAAGTACGGGTTGTCACAATTTCCACCTAGAGAACACACCCACTCTCAAAATCTTCACCAAAGGTGTGAAATTCAAGCCTCCACCCTTAAGGACGAGTTTCCACCAACTATCCTATCCCAACTTGTGTGAAATTCAAGCCTCCACCCTTAAGGACGAATTTCGACCACTTATCCACCAACTTATCTTCCCTAAAAGACCACAAACCTCTGCCAAATTCGTGTAGTGTGCTCAAGGGTTGTCGAAGGCGTTTGGACATCATTTTCCGGCTTGGTAGAACTATTGTAGTTGATTGGAGGCTTGAAGGTTGCTATAATCCTTCATCTTTGCCTATTGTAATTCATACTTTGGGTAAACCTTGTTACTTTTCTATTTAAAGATGTTTGTTATTCATATGATTATTGAGATTTTGGGTTTGATTGGAATAATGATGAATGTCTTGATACTTGCTTGTTCTTATAATGCTTTTCTTATTGGTTTGATCCGTGACAATCATAACCATCAACTTGTTACTTGTTCTTATAATGCTTTTCTTGTTGGTTTGATCCGTGACAATCATAACCATCAACTTGTTACTTGTTACTTGCTTAAACAAACAAACGACACTTGTAGTGCAACCAAGTCTCTTGGGACGACCTTGATTTACCATATACTATACTACAACTCGACTAGGGTATACTTGCCCGAATGTGTTCCTAGTTAACCGGTAATTCTTGTTTACAAATTTAAAACCCGATGAAGCACATCAAACTGCAAGCCATATTTTGAGACATGTTTAGAAAGAAATATTTACACCTCCTGCTCGAACTTCATCTAAAGTCCCGTGCCATTATTGAATGATATTTCTAAGACCGTAGATGTTATCGATACCAGAAGACATGTCTTAAAAAACATTTTTTATTTTTATTTTTATTTATTTTTTTTTAATTTTTTTTGGGTTTTCAAATTTTCTGATTTTTATGGGTTTTTGTTGGTTTTATAATTTTCTATTTTCTTTTTCTGGTTTTATATTTTTGTATTTGGTTTTTGATAAATAATTACAAGGATAGATAAATAGTTTAAGAAGATGATGATATGAGTACCGAGATAAGGAAGTTGTTCAACCTCTGTAGAAGATAGAAGTCATCATCTCTTAAACTTTCACAACCAAAGCATTCGAGGCTCTTTAATCGTCGCAAGAACTTGAGCCTTCAAAAAGTGAATCTTTGGCAGCTTCCCCCCAAACCGACAATCCTCGTAAAAAGACCATTTCCCCCACGAAGAAGAAGTGAAGCAAACAGTATAATTGTATGAAGTTCAAGAACCCGAAGAAGACGATAACAACGAAGTATCAAGTTAACATGGATCATTTCTGCGGTTATCAAACCCGAAATAAATGATTAAGCCCGATCACATGATCCTGTTGTGCGTCCTCGATGTACACATTACTCTTCGAGTTTGAACAGTTGTCTATTCGGGAGAACAAAATATCAACATCTTCATTTCACCAAATGCATTCCAGTTATCTAACATATAACCAATCAGCCCATAATGTACGCATGTACCCAAAAAGAGTAGAGACGATGACATCCATGTAACATGTTGAGTCACTAATCATCTCTGTGGATGTCAACTCCGAAATAACTGAATTAACTCGATCAAGTGAACATGTTGTGCATCCTTGATGTACACATATCTCTCCCTTGATGGTTGCGATCTCAACGAAATCATCATTACATTGTGTACATGAGTCAATAACCGGAAGCACTTTATCATAAACCGTATAAAAGATGTCGATAGGCAGTATCATCTCACGTTCCAAATATTCTTCTCACATTTCTTCCAACTGAACACTGAAGTAACATATACCAAAGGTCTCCAGAGACCACTTCCCCCAAATAGTTGGAATAATACATTCTTCCCCCAAATAGTTGGAATAATATATCCTTCCCCCAAATAGTTGGAATAATACACCAAAGGCTACGAGTTAAACACTTGAGTTTCTCTACGGTTATGACCTTTGTCTTCCCGGGATAACTTCAATCAGGTAGAAGTGTTAAGTTCATCATGTGTACTCGTTGTGCTTTTAGATGTATGTCTCCTTTCCACTTGCTGGTTTTGATACCTCAGAATCAGCAGCACATTATACATACCCAATATTCATAAAATAGAGAAGAACAAAAATTTAGCTTAAATGTATCTTGTGAGAATCAACTACTACAGAAACTCTCCCTGACTATCATTACCAACCCATATGTGGACAAACTGAAGTGACCAGTGACGAAGCATACCCGATATACCAAACTTGAAACTGAAGTAGAATTTCCCGCATTTGTATCTTAATCTTGCACTGAAGTTGGAAGAACGGTGTCGAGAAATTATGCTCCAAACAAATCTCTAAGCACTCAATACTCAACCAAAGTATGAGACATTAACACCTCTTGCAATTATCCACAACAACATTTGCGTGTGTCACTGAGTAAAACTACATAACTCCTTAAAGTGATAGTTAACCAGGTCTTCAACCATCCACCCCAACTGCTGATAACTAGATAAAACAAGTCTTCAACTTAAATTCTTAAGCCCGAGCAAGTTATCAAATAAGAACACACCTTTGTGAAAGTCAACTTCAAGCTCAAATAAGTGATAAATGATTAACTCCGAAGTAATCAACTTGTGTCAAATGCCCAACACATGAATAAACATAGAATCAGATGTACATTGACCCACTGAATGAACCGAAACAAATGATTCCTCAACATCAATGCATTCTTCCTAAAAGTATACATGTAGAGACTGATCTGGAAGATTCACCAATAACTTCGAGCGGATGAGGTAGTCATTATATTCAATGTTCATTTGGTTGATTTACAGAGTGCACATTGGAAGGAACAATAATCCGTGAAGATTTGGCAAAAGAATACCAAAGAGCGAATCATTATTCATGAACAATAATCCGTGAAGATTTGGTAAAGGAATACCAAAGAGCGGATCATTATTCATGAGTGCAACTGCAATATTATGATAGTTATTATCAACGCCTTGAGGAATAACTGGAGATTGGGCTTCTTGAGTAGTCTGAGTTGTACTTCTTGGATGATCAACATTCTCTAACATTTATCCAAAAACTCATCAAACATATCTTGAAACAATGAATCCCAAACAATAAATCCCATTTATCCTTAGTAAGTGAAACATTAGGCATTGAAGGAGAGTCATCAAACATTAAGCCGTATGACCATTATTCAAACATCCATCATCATGTAGTATATTCACTCTTCTCCCCCTCAAAAATTGCATTCGAAGTTGCCATTTTTGATTTAACAAGTGAATAAGAATATACATCAATGAACGTAGATCCACTTGATGACTAAATGAGCATGGGAGAACCATGAAGCATGTTGATGAAGAATGTCGATGAGAATGGTCATAAATATGAAGATTTCTCTTCTTCTGGAGATAAAGCGCACTGAAGCGTACACCTTTCTTTTCTTTGAGGAACGGGGCCTGAAGAGTTATCTGCAGACGCCATAATGATGAAGAACGAGGCCTGAACTGATGTGAACAGACGTCATAGCCGAATGAATATCAAGATTGAGTTACTTGAACCCGTGAGTTATGAGATATCAATCCATTTGTAATCCATACTTTAAGCCAGTCAATGTAGTGAAGGATCGAAGTATCTGTAACTGAGTAAGGACTACCTACACTAATATTACAAACTTGATTACATATATTTTGGTTAGTGACATTAGTATCCAAACCCTTTGGGGTTTCACAGTCAACCTTGATTTTGTCATCGGTAAACAGCTTTCCGGTAGGAATCCACGTAAGTCCAACATCCTTAAACATTCTATCAGATGGTATCCACTTATGGCAAGGTCTAGGATTATTAAGCTTCTTATGCATAGTGGAAGACCTATCGTTATTCCTAGTTTCCATAGATTTAGCAGTTGGTATCCATCTAGGCGAAGTTTTTTGTTTGTTTTGCTTCATAGACTTAGTGTAGATCCTAGACTTAACAGAATGAACCTTTGCATGAGCATTTACATTCTTTAGGGATTTTGAAAAACAATTATCATGATTTGCCTTAAAGATGCATTTCAGATAATTCGAGCAAACAGCTTGTTTGGATTTAGAAGATGATCTAGAGTTCTTAGAGTGATCTACTATGGGAATAGATTTATTCGAAACGCAACTACGCTTAGATTCAAGCCAATCCCTAGTCTTTAGTTGAGTGTTCATAGGTAATGGTTGAAAACTACTAGCAGTGCCTTGAAATCTCGTAGAATTCGTCACCCTAGTTCTGGCACCTAAAATTCCGTCTTTTCGAATATGTGCCTTTTTCCTAGCTTCTTCTAGATAACAGTTCTTCCACAAGTCATTCATATCATATGAATTCTGAGTTTTAATGCTTGGTTTTGACACTATTTTCGAACTAATCCTAGAGGTGCTGGGAGTAGAAGTGGCTACTTGTTGAGGGTTAGCGGAGCTAGAAGCATTATACTTAGGTAACTAAGGTGAAGTGACTGGTTTTGTCAAAACATGTATCGCATCAACTTGGGAGGCAAGCCTTGTCTTTAGAGATTTTGTTCTTTCAGATATAAATGCAGTAGGCTGCCTAACAACGGACCGGTCTCTAGTGGGATGAGAAACTGGCTTCCCCAAGGTTGATGGTTTTGTAAACTTAGTATTCACACTTTTCCTTACGGTTTTTCTAAGCTCATTCTTTAAGGCAACAATAGCGAAACTTTTTTCCTGAAGTTGAGCTTTGAGTTCATCAATTTTTGCCATCAAAGAGTTTGTTTGTTCCATCGACTTAGTTTTAGATTCTTTGACAGAGTCACTTAGTTATATGTGATGCTTTCTCAAAGACTCATTTTCCTTTAGTAATTTGGCCACATAACCAGCTAATTCATCATTTCTCACTTGAATATCATCAATAGCATTAACATCAGAATTACTTTTAACCAAATTACTTTTCACATGCATATCAGAAATATGTTTCTTCAAATTGTTGATAGTCGAGTTTTTGGCTTGAAGCTGAGCTTTTAAATCCTTTATTTCAAAAAATTCACGAAATTCAGGAAATTCCGGATTTTTACATGGTTTCATAGTTTGAAAACTTTCCTCCTTTCTTTGTATTGCAATTTCAAGAAAAATGCAATGTTTTTCAAGTTTTGAGAATTTGTTTGAAAGTTCTTCAAAAGCCTTTTTATCAACCATATCATTTGTTTTTAATCTATTAGATTCAGCCTCAACCAAGGAACATTTATCAGAATCAAGTTCAGTATTAAGATTAGTTTGTTTAGGTATATTGGCAGATGCAGAATGTTTATCAGTTAAGGGTACCTCATCAGATGACACCTGTTCATTTATCGGTCTGATATCTGCATCCACATCATGTATAACAAGTGTTACTGAACTACTGGTTTTGTCAAGCTTATCTGTCACTGAGCCTCTGTGTTCCGTGTCAACTGATCCATCATCCGATGCTTTACTGGTCTCAACACTACAATCTCTTGATTGTACCTGACATTCATTCATCTTTTTGATTGCTGCATCCACTTCTTGTGTGACAGGAGTTACTGAGGAGCTGGTTACATCATTCATTGTTGTCTCTGATATTCTGCATTTAGCAACACCTGATCTTTCAACTGATGCATTACTCGATTCATCACAACAATCTCTTAACTGCATCGAACAGTCATCCACATGTTCATCATTCTGTGTAACTTCCTCTATATACTTCTGCACATTATCCATGAGTTGGATTAATGTCTCTCTGAACACATTAACTTCCATCCCAGTGTGATTCTTAAAGCACATTTCAGTCACCAGATAATCATAATCTGAAGTGTATTCCCTTTTGATGAATGACTGAAGTTGTTTGTTGATCACCTGAAGTGCAGCTTTAGAACTGGCTTCTTGAACCTTTTTCCTTTTAAGTTGTTGTTCTAATTGTTCCAAGTTCAAGAAAAATTTGCCAGTAATCGATGATAATTCTTGACGAAAGAGTGTAATACATGATCATACAATTCCTATTGTGTATTTTTCATCAATTCTAAGTAACATGAGGTGTGAATGAAGTTGTCGATAAGGTTCAATAAAACTTTCCTTACCCATTGAAAGAGCATTATGTAACCTTGACTGGTGCATTTCTCTCTCTTTAGATTCTAAACACGGAGATCTCACATCCTCATTGATTGATTCCATCATCTTTAACCGTTCAGTATAGCTAATATTCTCATGGTTGTCTACAGCATCATACAGTTTGAGTACTTCTAAAATCAATGAATCAGGAGTGTAAGACATGATGTTGATGTATACATGGTGTTAATACAAATAAGCCGTAAAAACGTTTATTTATATTTTACGATCTTCTAATGTTTTGTCGATAACAAAAGTAAAATCATTTTAACGAAACAAACAAAATACGTAAATGGTTTGAACTAATAGTTTTCTAACACACTTACGCTTTCACATAAAACACTAAAACAAGTATAAGTGATTTTATGATTTTGATACATATGTACAACAACTAGTGTTTACATATTGGGTTAAACATATACTTAAACTAAGTATACTAAAATGGGTAAAAACTAAGTATATGCTAAAATGGGTAAATACAAGTATATACTAAATGGATAAATACTAGCAAATGGTTTTGACCCATAACCCATGGTTTTATATATACCACTTAACCAAGTTCATTGTATCCTTAAGATACATTGTATCTAGAAAGAAAACAATGGATCAACCCATAACCCATGACCCATGACCCATAACCAAAAATACCCATGGGCAAAGAGGAGCGGACCATGGATCCCTAGCTTTGTGCTAGCCGGATCCCTTGTGGTAGGGATCCGTGGGATCCGGGGAACAATAGAGGTTTTTCCTCTATAAATAGTGAGCCATTACTTCATTGTTTCTTACCCCTTTCAAATATACTTTCTCCCCTGAGTTTAATCTCACTAACTTTAGATCCAAGAGATCTATGTTTGTAGTTTTGTTTTTGTGTGATCTTTTAGGTTCCTCTTAAAGGCAAGATCACCACCTTTGAAGTCGATCAAGCTCAAGTCCATGAGTTGCCATGCATCCTCATCATCAAGGCTACTGAAGTCTTCTTGTTGATGATTCCTTTCTTTCTTCAAAGAAGTATAGTGTTGAAGACATTAGTGAAAGATGTCTTAAGAGTCAAGACGAAGATATTAGTGAAGGGTATCTATCGTCTATAGGATAAAGCACTTGTGGTAGGTGCTTGGAAGTCAAGACAAAGAAGCATTAGTGAAAGGTGCTTAGAAGTCAAGACAAAGAAGCATTAGTGAAAGGTGCTTAGAAGTGAAGACACAAGACATTAGTGAAAGGTGTCTTGTAGATCTAGTCAAAGGCATTAGTGAAAGGTGCCTTAGATGTACATTCGATATGGTGTGTTTCGATGTACAAGATAGACTAGTATTAGATCCAAGGATATTGATATCCTTGATGATGTTGTAAAGGAGTAGATTTCCTTTGGGATTAGTCGTTGGTGTAGTGTGGTAGTAGTTCCTCCATTGCAATGGAACTAGGTGCTTAGCATAGTACCTAATAAAGGGTAGGCGACGTTGTGAAGGTGTAGTTCACCTAAGGTGTGAAAGAACTAGGTACTTAGCCTAGTACGTTATAAAAGGTAGGCGACGTTGTGTAGGTGTGGTTCACCTTGGAGTGAAAGAACCACCCGGTGGTTAGCCTAGTACCGGAAAAAGAGTAGGCGACGTTGTGAAGGCTTCTCCGCCATAAGGAGATTGGTGTAGTGATTACGAACTCTCGAGTAGGTGACTCGGGGAGTGGAGTAGGGCAAGGAAGGTGACCTTGTAGCCGAACCACTATAAATACTTGCGTTGGGGTTTTGTGCTTCTTACTCTTATCTTTTCATTACTTACCTCTATATGTTTGTTTATCAACATCCAACACACACATCCAAATAGATTGACATAAGTTGATCTAAATAGATTAAAATGAAGTTTTAATTGGTAAAACTATTCAACCCCCCTTCTAGTTTTCCACAATTTGTATCAGAGCTTCGTTACCAAGGTTCTTGAAGTATATTGTACTTTAAAAACTTGATACGATCCATGGTTAATTGAAAACTACAAAAAAGGTTTTTCATAAAAGCAAACACCATGTTTTTTTCCAAAACTATATGTTTGGATGTTGAAGTTGATAACAACATTTTTCTTTTTTTCTTTTTTTTTATTTAATTGCACTAATATTTTTTGTCATGTTGATTAGTCAAAGCTCATAACCACCAAGCTTTAGGAGTAGCTTGGTAACAAGAATACCTTCCTTAAGAAGGTATCTTAATCGCAAAGGAGCAGGAATCGTCTAAGTGACATTTGTTGTGTCATTTGTAAAGACATTCCTAAGTGCGCTAGAGGTATGATTCTCCTTTTATTATGCTTGATAATTAAATATGCCTATTTAGGTATTTATATGATTATCCTTTTTGTGCTCATACATGTTTTACGTGAAGCTTCGTTAGGAAGCCTTTTTCTTACAATACGTGTTATATTTCTCATCTATAGTTATAGTATATAAAACTTATGTTTTATTTCTTTTCAAACCAATAATAAAACAAAACACGAATTTCAAAAATTCTCCTTTTCCTATTTATCCCACCGTCGGCCACTCACTCTTTCAAAATCTTCCAATTTCAAAAATTTCCTTTCATTCAAAAAATTTCATCTACCTCCTCACTCCATCTCAATCGAAACCAAGAAAGATCCGTCATCAACATGGTTTACGTCGCACTCGTGCTCATCGCCCTAACACTCATCGCACTTTTGTTCCCTATGATGAAGTTCACATACGGAGACATTTACTTTGTGTTGTTAATCTATATTGGGATCATATACCCAATCCTTTGTATCATCCTTAGTATTGAAATGTAATATTATTAATAATCTAGTTTATCTAGGTTACTTTTATCATAATGTGTTTATCAGTTATGTTGATTTTTATGTTTTATATTCTTTCGTGATACATTAGAAGTCATGTATGCATGCTAAAAGAAAACGTAGGATAAAACATATATCGTGGTATAAAAACTGTAAAACCTATGTTTTTATCAAATCTGTTTCTGCTACTACAGATCCACGGATCCCGGAAGATATACTAGCCGGATCCCTTTTCAAAAGGAACCGTGGGATCCGTCCTACTGGAAAACAGTTTTTCATACAAAACAAAAACCTCTTTTCTTCTAAGGGTAATACTCCACTTGTATGTCAAAACCATAAGTGAGTTAAGTATATTTCTTGTTAAAAACCATTGTTAATAAAAATCTAGTAAAAACATTAGATTATCATAAGTTGACCACAAACATCTCCTCTTATTAACTTGTTATCTCTATAGGTTCAACTATGACGCATGAATATGAGTTTGAATTTTCACTCACTAGCGTCTACACTCCTAACATCTCTCTCGAACCCAACACACCTGGCAATCATGTCCGTGGGTTCAATAATCTCGAAAACCATCACTTCCACGAAGGACGTATTGTAGACACCTCTCTACAATTCGAAGAAGGTATCAATACCTCCTTCTGAGCCATAGGACTAGAATGTCTTCTTGAAATCAACGAGAAGATATGTCCAAGGTTCATAATGGAATTCTTCCGTCAAGTCGAACTCGTTCGTAACGAGGATCGCTCTTTATCTCTTTGGTTTTATATCGAAAACCAAAAGTTCGCTCTAACCCTTGGGCATTTTGCTCACATCCTCCGGATTACAAATTATGGACAATGTGCCTTCACCGAAGATTGGTCTCTTGATTCTCTCTTCAACTTTCGTGAATAAAATAGTCCATATTGTTCACACATACCCTCTCCGGAAGATTTAAATCGCATAATATGCAAACCTCGACCATATTACTCCGATCCAAACATTATCTTTACAAGGGATATCCGAGAAGAGTACAAGCCTCTTGCACTCATCCTACGTGAAAATGTTTGGAGTCTTAGGAGAAATCGAGAAATCCTTCCTGCTTGTTGTGCTCACATGTTTTACTGTTTGCTAACACAACAACCATACAATCTCGCCTACTTCTTCGCAAGGCGAATTGCAAATCTTCAAGGCTCCAAGAATAAACTCATCCCTTATGGAATGTTCTTGACACACCTCTATCTTAATGTTATGCACTTCCATCCTCAATTTCAAAGTCCGTTGTACGTACTTGTGAACAAGATGATGGAACCGCTAAACATATCTCTCATGAAGACTTTCTTCATTCTTGACTCCACCAACACTCATCAATCACATAATGATCCTCTTAGCGAAAACACTCAAGGAAACTAATAGTATTCCAAAATAGGATCAAATCTCTTGTACTCGTGCTTTATCAATGTAATCCAATTTCCTTCATGAAATAAAACATTTTACATTTGATATCTTGGTATTAGAAATCTCTTTAGACTATCCTTGAGATATAATGCATTGTCAAGATCATTGCATACCTTTAGTAAAGGTCCTGCTGAGCAGATGGGCGGATCCCAAAGATTACACTAGACGGATCCCTACTCTTAGGGAACCGTGGGATCCGGCGAATAGAAATTGCAATTACAAGCATTGTATTTCAAACACATTCTTAGAACACCTCACACTAAGCTAAACATAGTGTCATAAGGAAAATTAAGTCCTTATCAAGATAGGTTAATCTTTCCCATTCATACATAACTCACCGAGGTCACACTCTAAAAACGCTTGTAGATCTACCGTTTCTTTTTAATCCATTACTCTTCCGCTCTTAAACTCACACCTCATTTTCTACTTGATCCCTCACATCTAGTTTTAGAAATCTTTCAATTATGGTAAAATTGATCATAAATCTTCCTCACCTCCAAGATGATCAAAGTTGATCAAAATCTAGTTTTCTCATCTCAAAAGCTTCTATTATACTTTCCAAAACACTATCCTAAGACATAACCTGATCTCTAGGATCATTTAGCTTCAATTGACACTCTAAATCTTTAGTGTCATCCTTGCTCATCCATTGGTACTCTTGAAAGTTCCAAATCCTTCCATAAATGACAATCATTAGCTACATCACTCATTACCTTCAAGTACTCAAGCATCCCTTCATTTAAAACACTTAGGAGGACTGAAACACTCAAGATGATATAGGTCTTAGATCTTAGAAACATCATTTCCACTCTTTCATAGCTGCTGAGAGCCGGATCCCTAGGATTAGCCTAGATGGATCCCTCTGATGAGGGAATCGTGGGATCCGGACGACAGTTTATGTCAATTCTTGCAAAAACAATCATTTCAACTTATCTTCCTAACTCAAACACTCTATATCATCTTAAATGAGTTCCTAGATCAGTGCATCCTATGAAGTTGACTCTTGTGCATGTCAATCATCACATTTCAATGAATTCTAGTGGCTTAAGGCTTAAATGCACTTGCCAAATCTCTTAGTTTATAAACCACCTTATTAGGACCTCCATAGTCATCACTCTCATCCTAACTTTCAACTCTTGCAAACTCTTGAAATCATCTCATCATGAGGAAAACCCCAAGTAGTAACTTATCCACCAAAGAACCACCCATGAAAAGAGCTCGTGTTATACACGAAATTTCCTCAACCGAATCATCTCCGGTCAAGCCAACAAATGATAGAATCCTTCATCATCCAATCAAACCAATTCCTAAAAGGATAGCACCCACAAAACTACCTTTGCCAAACACCACCATACCTCCTAGGCCAAACAATATCATCTCCACCAAACCATCACCATTGGTTCCTAGAGCTATTTCATTTACATCCCCACTATCATCACCACACCTCTACAATCTAGAGGACTTTCCTCGTAGGACGTCTCATCCACTTCCATCGACAACATTCTCCTCATTAGGAGGAATAATGGTTCAAAATCAAGGTGTTGAGTCAACACTTGCTCTGGCTTCCTTCTCGGCGTTTTCATCATATAATCCCATTTGGATTATGACAAATCATCAAAGTCAACCACCCGACCATATGGAAGTTGACACTTCTCTACCACCACCATCATTCTTGGTTGAGTCATTCTTAAATGCACCTCCACCAATCCCTCCATCGTTTGAAGCTCCACAAGCCGCTTCACTTGATCCTTCGAATCAAGCCATTTCATTTCATCCACCACCACTACCTAACCATGACAAAGATTGCTATCATTTTCAACCTATTAAAAGTTTGATACATGAAGTACGAGAAGACCAACGTTTCATGTTCTATCATCTCCTCGAACGTTTCGACGAGATTAAACCTAAACAAAACTTAAGCTAGAAGATTATAGTGGTGTCTTAGCTTCAAGCGTTAGGTGATCTAGAAATTCCTAGTCATGTATTGTCTATTTTCTTGTTTTTCGAGTCATATATATCATAACTCTTGTTTATTAAATGGAATTACATGCTACTAGCTATATTTCTGAGTATGTGAGTATACTATATAATCCATATCTCTTTTCGGTATTAACATTTCTTGTTATACCAATCTTTGCTGACTTTATTCATCAGCCAGACGGATCCCTCAGATTTGCCTAAACAGATCCCTACTAGGAGGGAACCGTGGGATCCGTGAGACAGAAATATTTCTTTCTACTAACTTGAATCACATTTGCAGGAAATTGTGAATTATACTTGATTTCTAACCTTTGTTTTGTAGTTATTCAATTTACATATGAAGACTTTGACATCCTAAAGCTAGGGTGAGCTTTATGTCAAAGCTAGGGGGAGCTTTATGTCAAAGCAATACATCCTTATTAGATTCTAAACACGGAGATCTCACATCCTCATTGATTGATTCCATCATCTTTAACCGTTCAGTATAGCTAATATTCTCATGGTTGTCTACAGCATCATACAGTTTGAGTACTTCTGAAATCAATGAATCAGGAGTGTAAGACATGATGTTGATGTATACATGGTGTTAATACAAATAAGCCGTAAAAACGTTTATTTATATTTTACGATCTTCTAATGTTTTGTCGATAACAAAAGTAAAATCATTTTAACGAAACAAACAAAATACGTAAATAGTTTGAACTAATAGTTTTCTAACACACTTACGCTTTCACATAAAACACTAAAACAAGTATAAGTGATTTTATGATTTTGATACATATGTACAACAACTAGTG
Organism: Chrysanthemum makinoi; assembly: GCA_910596185.1. Classification (NCBI taxonomy): domain Eukaryota; kingdom Viridiplantae; phylum Streptophyta; class Magnoliopsida; order Asterales; family Asteraceae; genus Chrysanthemum; species Chrysanthemum makinoi. The sequence goes on from OU343224.1 coordinate 93,869,373, forward strand.
TTTACATATTGGGTTAAACATATACTTAAACTAAGTATACTAAAATGGGTAAAAACTAAGTATATGCTAAAATGGGTAAATACAAGTATATACTAAATGGATAAATACTAGCAAATGGTTTTGACCCATAACCCATGGTTTTATATATACCACTTAACCAAGTTCATTGTATCCTTAAGATACATTGTATCTAGAAAGAAAACCATGGATCAACCCATAACCCATGACCCATGACCCATAACCAAAAATACCCATGGGCAAAGAGGAGCGGACCACGGATCCCTAGCTTTGTGCTAGCCGGATCCCTTGTGGTAGGGATCCGTGGGATCCAGGGAACAGTAGAGGTTTTTCCTCTATAAATAGTGAGCCATTTCTTCATTGTTTCTTACCCCTTTCAAATATACTTTCTCCCCTGAGTTTAATCTCACTAACTTTAGATCCAAGAGATCTATGTTTGTAGTTTTGTTTTTGTATGATCTTTTAGGTTCCTCTTAAAGGCAAGATCACCACCTTTGAAGTCGAGCAAGCTCAAGTCCATGAGTTGCCATGCTTCCTCATCATCAAGGCTACTGAAGTCTTCTTGTTGATGATTCCTTTGTTTCTTCAAAGAAGTATAGTGTTGAAGACATTAGTGAAAGATGTCTTAAGAGTCAAGACGAAGATATTAGTGAAGGGTATCTATCGTCTATAGGATAAAGCACTCGTGGTAGGTGCTTGGAAGTCAAGACAAAGAAGCATTAGTGAAAGGTGCTTAGAAGTCAAGACAAAGAAGCATTAGTGAAAGGTGCTTAGAAGTGAAGACACAAGACATTAGTGAAAGGTGTCTTGTAGATCTAGTCAAAGGCATTAGTGAAAGGTGCCTTAGATGTACATTCGATATGGTGTGTTTCGATGTACAAGATAGACTAGTATTAGATCCAAGGATATTGATATCCTTGATGATGTTGTAAAGGAGTAGATCTCCTTTGGGATTATTCGTTGGTGTAGTGTGGTAGTAGTTCCTCCATTGCAAAGGAACTAGGTGCTTAGCCTAGTACCTAATAAAGGGTAGGCGACGTTGTGAAGGTGTAGTTCACCTAAGGTGTGAAAGAACTAGGTACTTAGCCTAGTACCTTATAAAGGGTAGGCGACGTTGTGTAGGTGTGGTTCACCTTGGAGTGAAAGAACCCGGTGGTTAGCCTAGTACCGGAAAAAAGAGTAGGCGACATTGTGAAGGCTTCTCCGCCATAAGGAGATTGGTGTAGTGATTACGAACTCTCGAGTAGGTGACTCGGGGAGTGGAGTAGGGCAAGGAAGGTGACCTTGTAGCTGAACCACTATAAATACTTGCGTTGTGGTTTTGTGCTTCTTACTCTTATCTTTTCATTACTTACCTCTATATGTTTGTTTATCAACATCCAACACACACATCCAAATAGATTGACATATGTTGATCTAAATAGGTTAAAATGAAGTTTTAATTGGTAAAACTATTCAACCCCCCCTTCTAGTTTTCCACACATGGGATTTTACAAGTCTGTGATTTAAACCGAGAAATAGACTCTTTCGCGGGATTTTACTAAAATCAAGACCAAACTGTTAAGCAATGTCCAATGGAATGTGTTAAGATGACTGATGGATCGACACAATGATAGAAAATTGTGTGTTAGGGCATATGATTGTTTGTAGGATTAGCAGAGATGTTGTTTGGTTGAGATTTGTATTGGTTAATGCCCGTTTATACAGAGAAATTTAGGTCAAAAAACATAAAAACCTCAATAACTTCTGTTCGAAGCGGATTTAGTCCTCAAAGGTTGACCCAAATGAACTTTGGCGTGCCATTATCCTCGTTATCACGGTCATTTTGATGGGTAGAACGCTGAAAACGGAGTTACGGTTCAAAAGTTATGGCCGTTTGAAGTTTTGTCGGGAAAAAGTCAACTTTTGGTCAAACTGCTTCAATCAACTCGCATCCAGGACAACTCGCTTCCAAGACAAATCGCTTAAATGACAACTCGCATAAGATGACAACTCGCTTCCAAAGCAACTCGCTTAAACGACAACTCGCTTAAGCTACAACTCGCATAAGTGAACAACTCGCTTAAAAGACAAGTCGCATAGAACACAAGTCGCATAAAGAGACAACTCGCTTAATAGCCAAGTCGCATAAAACCAACTCGCTTAGAACACAACTCGTTTAGAACCCAAATCGCTTGAGTGACAACTCACTTAAGCTACCAACTCTCTTCAGTGACAACTCGCTTCAAGCAACACACCAACTCGCTTCCAAGAAACGCACACCGTGGCTCAACTCGCTTCCAACAAACATTCAAAAAACACCACTTTTCAATCCAAAAACAACCCAACCACGATGATTCAAGCCTTCTAACTCAAAACCTAAACACTTATAATGATTCTAAACACAAAAGTACAATCAAAATCCAAACTTTAACACTAAAAATGATCCAAATGATGCAAGCTACTCTAAACTCATTCAAACCCAAAAACTTATGAAAAACAATAGAAATCCAAGAACATGAAAGATGAGTGATCAAACCATGGCTCTTGATACCAATTGTAAGATATTCGATTTCATAAACACATATAAAACACAAGTATGGATTGAATGGTATAGAGAGTTTAGAGAGAGAAAGTAGAATGGGAGCCTTTCTAGAGAGAGAGTAAACAAAAGAGAAAATGTTAGATTAGAATGAAAGGTCCAACCCTATACCTTGGGAGGTAGAGGGTATTTATAGTTACATACTAAACGTCCTCCTTCGGACTGTGGATCAGGCATACAGTGGGTAAAGACCCGTCCGTCCTCCACGGTGTTGCACTAAACTAAATAACTAGTAAATAACGTAATGTCTACGAGCTAACTTATGCTAGATTATATTTGGGGTGACCGACTCTTCACTATGGAATTTCTAATTCCTAACAAATGATAAAGAGTAAGGAACACAAAACCACGACACGAGTATTTATAGTGGCTCGGCTACAAGGACACCTTCCTTGCCTTACTTCACTCCCTGAGTTCCCCACTCGAGAGATCGTAAGCACTACACAACACAAGCTCCTTAATGTGGCGGAGAAGCCTTCACAATGTCGCCTGCTCTTTATCCGGTACAAGGCTAGACACCGGGTTCTTCTACGAGGTAGAACCAAACCTATCACAACGTCGCCTTCACTTTATCCGGTACAAGGCTAGATATCGGGTTCTTCCACGAGGTAGAACCAAACCTATCACAACGTCGCCTACACTTTATCTGGTACAAGGCTAGATACCGAGTTCCATTACAAAGGAGGAACTACTACCCAACACTACACCAATACACGACTACCCCAAAGGAGACACACTCCTTATTACAACACCATAAAGGATATCAATATCCTTTAACCCATACTATCTATCTTGTACATCATATCGATTGTACACCCTTGGAACCTTTCACTAATGCCTTCGACTTGACCCTTTGGCACCTTTCACTAATGCCTTCAATGCGACCCTTTGGCACCTTTGACTAATGCCTTCGACTTGACCATTTGGCATGTTTCACTAATGCCTTCGACTTGACCCTTTGACATCTTTCACTAATGCTTTCAACACAACACTTCTAAGGAGGGAGGAAAGAACTATCAACAAGATAACTTCAGTAGTCTTGATGATGACGAAGCTCGGCAACTCATGGACTTGAGCTTGCTCGACTTCAAGAGGTGGTGATCTTGCCTTTAAGAGGAACCTAGAGAATCACATGAACACAAAACTACATAGAAAGATCCTTTAGATCTGAGGTTAGAGATATTACAATACTAAGAGAGAGGACGTGTAAAAAGGGTAAGTTGCAAGAGAGAGATGGCTTACTATTTATAGGCAAATTTCTCTACTGTTCAACGGTTCCTACAGATCCCTCCCAAGAGGGATCCAGCTTGTGCAATCCAAGGGATCTGGCAGCTAGGTTAGCTTAAGTCCGGATTTTGGGTTGCAAACCAGATTATGGGTTATGGTTTACGAACCATGGCTTATGGATACCCAACAAGGAGCAATGTATCTAGACATTAGGTCATGGGTCTTGGGTCATGGATCATGGATAATATCCAACATGACTTCATGCATGATATCATGCAATGGGTCATGGGTTATGGATCAAGCTCCATGGGTATGGGTCATGGAATTTGGGTTTTATCCAACAATATTCAATGTATCTAGTCAGTGGGTTAAGGAATTAGATTTTTACCCATTACATTACCTATGCACATTTCTATATTATTTAAACACTATTTGTTATAAATATGCAATTCTATAAGATGTAAACAATATTACTTGTTTAGTGTTTTATGAAAATGTAAGTGTGTTAGTAAACTATTGGCGCAAGCCATTTACGTATTTTATTTGTTTCATTAAAATGATTTTACTTTGTTATCGACAAAACATTAGAAGATCGTAAAATATAAATAAACATTTTTATGGCTTATTTGTATTAACAGAGTTAAATCTATAGGGTAGGCTAAGGTGTAAGGGTATAACAAAAGATATACTTAGTGGGTGTAACAAATGAAATGAATGGCTCAACAAGTTTGTTGTATATTGGTTATTGTAACACACAAATAAGATTCAATATGGTTTGAATTATGACAATATTTTAGAGAGAGAAAGTAGAAAGATAGGAGGCTTTCTAGAGAGAGAAAGTGAAAGAAAACATAGAAGGTTAGATTAAGAATGAGAAAGCTCCAACCCTCTAACTTGGGAGGTAGAGGGTATTTATAGTTTTGCATAATACGCCCTCTGTCAGGCTGTAGATCAGGCATATAGTGGGTAAAGACCCGTCCGTCCTCCACGGTGTTGCTCTAAACTAACTACCTAACTAATAAACTAGTAAATAATGATATGTCTACGAGCTAACATACGGTAGACTAGAATTGGGGTGACCGACACTTCCTTATGGAATTTCCAATTCCTAACAATCTCCCCCTAAGGGAGGTCACCCCATGATTTACATTTTAAATCCTAGCATTCTATTTTGTCTTCAGTTCTGAGCTCATAGACTTCAATTATTCACTTCCGCGATCTTTGTGCTTTAGCAATGACTCTTCATAGTCGGATTATTTTGTACTTTCAGTGGAGGTCTTTGAACTGATCCACATCTTGATGCTCTTTGAGCTTTCTTTGAGATCATCAGCCACAGTAAATCTCTGGATCACCCTTTAGTAGGTTGCCTTCATGTGATGTTGTGACATTTGGACCGACATGCTCACACTTTCTAGATCATGACATCTTTTCATCAGAGTAGCGAAAGCATCTTTGTTGTATGTCTTTGATGGTCATGATTTTCTTCAATTAAGTGTGAATGCTGTGAGCATGCGGTTGTGAATTGACTTCGCAACTCTGATCAGCTGCAACCGTCCAATAGTTCCAGCAAACAACAGTTAGCAATAAAACACACGAAAGTGTCTTTGTTTTCTTTCGTTGAATATAGTTGCAAGAACCACGATTCCCCGTTGATTGGTATAAATACTGCCTGTGATCAGGTAAAGTTCCGAAGAATCTCCTTGACAGGGTTTCGCAACTGTTCTAGCTGTTCTCAAACCGGAGCGTCCCAAAGTAGACAACACGGAGTGAGTGAACCAGTGAATTGAGATTCACTGATTGATGAAAAATTGATTTGAAAACAATCGCGTATTGCTTAGAAGAAAGATTTTTGTAATACGATGAAGGTTTTATAAGCAAGATCATGTTAGGATCTTAATATTATTGTGTTGATGATTCGGGTGGCCTTGGATGATGGAAATACATGTTAGCCATTTAGAGAGAGAAAGAGATGAGAGGGTGTTTTCTTGGTAGAGACTTGCTTCACAAATGTAAGGTTAGATTATGAGAAAAGCACCACCCCTTCCATGGATGGAAGGGGTATTTATAGTTACAATGAATACATCCTCCAAACGGACTATGGATCAGGCATACAGTGGGTAAAGACCCGTCCTTCCTCCACGGTGTTGCACTAAACTAACCTACGCTACAAACTAACTAATAAACTACTAAATAACGTAAATAACGACAAGTCTATGAGCTAACATATGCTAGACTATAATTGGGGTGACCGACACTTTAACATGGAATTTACAATTCCTAACAATCTCCCCCTAAGGGATGTCACCCCATGAAATACATTTTGCATCCTAGCATTCAATCGTTGTCTTTAGTTCTGAGCTCATAGACTTCAATTCTTCAAGTTCTGCAATCTTTGTGCATTAGTAGCGATTCTTCAAAGTCCGTATAGTTTTGTACTTTAAGTGGAGGTCTTTGAGCTGATCCACATCTTCGATGATCTTTGAGCTTTCTTTGAGATCATCAGCCACAGTAAATCTCTGGATCACCCTTTATTGTGTTGCCATCATGTGATGTTGTGACTTTTGGACCGACATGCTCACACTTTTGGATCATGACATCTTTTCATCAGAGTAGCGGAAGCTTTTACTGGTTCATGATATTTGCAGCAGCGTAGCAGAAGCATAGTATAGAAATATCGAGCCAGGTTATGTAGAATATCACAAGTCATGATTTCTTCAATTAAGTGTGGATGCTGTGAGCATGCGGCTTTGGATTGACTCCTCAATTCTGATCAGCTGCAACCGTCCAAATGTACCTGCAAACAATAGTTAGCAATAAAACACACGAAAGTGTCTTTGATCACTTTCGTTGAATTGAGGTACACGGCCCACGGTTCCCGGTTGACCAGTACAAGTAATGCCTGTGATCAGGTAGAATTCCCTTGACAGGGTTTCGCAGCTGCTCTAGTTGTTCTCAAACCGGAACGTCTCAAAGAAGACAACACGGAGTGAGTGAACCAGCGAATTGAGATTCACTGATTGATGAAAAATGATTTGAAAAACAATCGCGTATTGCTTAGAAGAAAGAGTTTTGCAATACGACGAGGGTTTTATGAGAAAGATCAATTTTCAATCAAAATACCTTTTGTATTTGAAAATAGTACACATTCTATGTGCTAGAGAAAAGAAGAGATTTACACATCGAACGGTTTTGCCAAAAGTATTTTTCAATCAGAGATACTTTTTGTGTTTGAAAAGGAATACACATTCCATGCACTAGAGAAAAGAATATTTGCACATCGAATGGTTTTTCCAAAAGTATTCGTCAATTCATTTCCTGGACCAAGGTTGATTCACGAGTGAATCGCCCAATCATTTCTATCCAGTTGTCACAAGCTTGATCTTTTAAAAAGATCTCACATGTCACCCACCAAGAGCTTGTTTGATGTTGGCTCTAGAAGGCTTTCCATCTTCATCGTGAATATTTAACATATCACTCGGATGTTCTGGCAATACCACAAGGATAATGCGTAGGACTCTTAATATATACTCACTTTCCACATTGTGTGAAACAGTAAGTCTTCATTAATTTTGTGTTCTAATGAGATATTGTGGATGATCTCTTGGCTCTAGACTCAATTGTGCACATTTGGTTCCTATGCTGGAGACTAGGGAGAGGGTCTCCTTCTTCAATATCAACAATCTCTAAGAGAAAGTCGATAGATTATGTCGGTTCCCCGTGAGAATGAAACAAGTCCTTTTAGGAGGAACTTGAGTAGTTTGGGAAGTTGTAGTGTAGTGCGTCACTGGGTCCATGACGTCTTGTCTTCAATACCGGTGTTACCTTGGTAACCACCAGTAGCATATGTATTGAACCCGGTTACTGACTTTTTCACATTCAATTCTTTTTCATTCTTCAACCCCTTCAGTGCTTACCGAGACTTCATAACTAGAACCTTGTTGGGTTTATTCCAGTACTAGCTCTGTCTCAGTCCGCACTCTTCCCATATCTCACTTTTCTCCTTTTTTCATCATGCCTAAGGACTCTACACTATCTAGTGGATTGTCCCTGGGTAGATCCCTCCGGTTCTGGCGGATCGTGGGAACTAATACCTAACCTCACCATCCTTATAACTCCATGCATAAAGTAAAATAGTCGGTCTTTTGGTACAGTTCATTCTTCTATAAAACCAATTGAAAGATCACTTGTGATATAATATCAAAGCATTTTGTACCTTAATTGTTTTGATCATTTAGAAATGCCCCCCCTCAACATGTGCATATGATTTTATAAATTTTTTAGCACATGGAGGCAAGAGTTCTTTTGAAATAAATTCTTGATCACACTTTCCATGGGAAAAGCCATTTGATTTTCTTGGTAAATTCTCCCCCTCAATATGTGCATAAGATATTTGAAATCATTTTATCACATAGAGGCAAGAGTTCATTTGAAGCACTTTTCACGATTGCCAATATAAACCATTCACTCCCCCTCAATATGTGCATCGATATACGAAAGAGTTTGGCACATATTAGAGCGAACCTGCACTTTGAATCAAATTGATCATCATTTATCAGATTTCATATTAAATCACAATTTCTCCCCCGATCAAAAATATCAAACCCTTTGAGATTTTGGATCCCAAGTGATTTAATATGGTTTAGAAAACATGAGAGAAAATGTGGCCAGGTTTAAATACTTATCTTGTTTTTGGATAAATCCTCCTCCTCAACATGTGCATTGTATATTTGAAATCATTTAGCACATGGAAGCAGGAGTGCCTTTAAAGGACTAAAACCAATTTCATTAAAATATATTTAAGATTTAAATCACGATCTCTCCCCCAATCAAAAATTTCAAACCTTTTGAGATTTGTGATCTCAACTGATTTAAATCCTTTAAAAGATTTTGGAGAAAGACGTGGCAAGATTTAATTTTGAAAAATGATGGATAAGGAACAGTTTTTCGACATTAAAGATTGTTAGTGTCAGGTATGATAGTTTTTAAGATATCTTTAAGTAAAATAAAACAATTTCACAATAAAACAAGAACAGAAAAATTTTCATTTTAAAAGACCTTGATTCAAAAGAAAAATCATACCATGACATAACATTAAATCTTTAGATCACCACTTTATTTTTTACAAACGGACTTGATAGATGAAATATCGTTTGAAAATATTTAATTTTAAATCACTCTCCCCCTCAATCGATGACCGTAGTCGATGATTGAGTGACTTAAGTTTTGATAAAAATGAAGTCCGGTGATTTCCAAAATTTGAGTTCAATTTATTTTCAAAAACAATATTTTTCCATTTTCAAAACAATATTATTTGAAAGTTGTTTAAAAAATGGTATCAAATTTTGTGCACAAAGATACGTTAGGTGGTTGAGAAGCTTATGTTGTTGCTGTAGGGCTTGGAAGAAAAACCGTCTAATGATGCAGTGAGACTTCATACATTGCAGTTTAATGCCAACTGAGGTCAAATTAAGCTCCGTTTCTTCATTTGCTGATGAAGAAAACTATCTGCTGATGCAGTGAGACCTCTTACGTTGCATTTTTCCATGCCAACTCTCCATAGAAGTCCAATTAAGTTCCGTTTCTTCATTTGTCAACCCAAGATATAGTTACCCTTTCCTTTCGGCATCCAATCATCTTCATTTGTGGGATCCGGATCGGGAACATTCTTTTAAGCCATCTTATCTGCATATGTTAGTCAACACACATACAAATATATGGTGGTCGACATCACCCAAACAGCAATCGACTAATTAAAGCCAATCCATCATATCAATCAGATCATATAAAGCATGGGATTATGTGTTCATCAAACTCTAATCATCTAATCCTAACAATCATATCCTGGGCACCTAGTCCTTCAACATAGGTTAACATTATTTTTAATTAAGCATATAGGATAATTAAGAAAGTTCGTTAGATGATGTAATTTTGAAAACATTCTCCCCCTCAATCAATGACTTATTGTTCTGAAAAGTTTAAAAGCGCTGAAGTCATTGATTGAGTTTTCAATTTTTTTGAAAACTCTGAATCTGATTGATTTTCAAGCAACTCATTTTCCACCAATTTTTTGAATACAACAAATATTTTTCTGAAGAATTTTAGACGGAAAAACATTAGTGTGGGAGCAGCAGTCCTTCGACATACTTTCCACAGTTTGATTTAGGATAAGTGCACGATAATTTTTTTGAAAATTTGTTTAGCGCAGCACTTTCCTTTCTTGAAGAACGGGTTGCTATCTGAAATAATAGCAAACCATAGTTTTGAAGAACGGGTTACAGTCTGAAGTAACTGCAAGCCATAGTTTAAGCCCGGGTTACAGTCTGAAATAACTGTAAGCCATAGTTTTAGACATGTTTTGAAAAAGAATATTTACACCTTCTGCTCGAACTTCATCTATGGTCCCGTGCCATTATTGAATGACATTTCTAAGACCGCAGATGTTATCGATACCAGAAAACATGTCATGAGAAAAATATATTTTTGGTATTTTTAAAATTTTCTGATTTTTATGGGTTTTTGTTGGTTTTATATTTTTGTATTTGGTTTTTCTGATAAATATATACAAAGATAGAGTAGATGATATAGTTTAAGAAAGATGATGATACGAGTACCGAGATAAGGATATCGAACAGCCCCGTTGTAGAAGATAGAAGTCATCATCTCTTAAACATTCACCACTAAAGCTTCCAAGGGCTCTTGAATTGAAAGAAATTGAACCATTTGAAAGTGAGACTTTGGCAACTTCCCCCCAAACCGAAAATCCATTAGATGAGCAGATTCGAAGCTCTATTTCAAGCTTGCCTTAGCCAGGTACACAAAGAAGCACACCATTATCATAAATCCCGCTGCTTCATTTAAGAACGATACTCGAGATTCTTCGTTCGGGGTTATATCATCAAGAAGAAGAACAACAACGTATCATCCCACATTTGAATACCTCTTCTCAAATTTCTTTTCCACTGAAGTCTAAAGCGATCCATTGCAAAAGGTGTCAAGAGAACAATTTCCCTCACGTAGTTGAATTGATGCAGTCAGTCTCTTAGACTAGAGCTCACGAACCCGAATACACATATACCCGAAGACAGAGAAACTTATACCATCGAAGTAGCAGATTAAGTCCAATACCCAAAGAATAACCCTGATATATATTTTTCTCTCCCCCTGACGAAAGTGTATGATGTAACACCCCCAAAGAACCGCAGCGGAAGATTGTGTCATTGGGGTGCTACTTCATAATACAAAGTACAAGTTATAGAAAACGACCTCTAAATGAGACGTTTTGAAAAGTTACCATTCGATTAATGAAATCAGAGTTACAAACAATGAGGTCCCAAGGTATAATATATAAATGTTTACAAAATGTTTCGAATGGTAAATGATAAAAGCGTAAGTCTTCAAAATATGTCGTGCAACTCTATGCTTCAAACTCTAGCTATCGCCTTATGACCTGAGATAATATGCTAAAAAGTGTCAACACAATGGTTGGTGAGTTCATAGAGTTTTTTTAACATGTAAAGCCTTTAAAGAATGTTCACACAACAAAGGGATTGTAAATCCACTCAATTCCAAGTTCCGCCAATACAAAACTTGCAACCTGTGTGTTTACAACCCACTGCTAAAATATAGTACATTTTATAGTTAAGCACACATACAGACATAATAGGTCACATTATTGCACTTAGTGTTGCTCCGTCTATATTGGGAGACTTTCAAGTTGGACAGCTCCGTTTATGTTCGGAGACTTATCATCGTCGAACGAGGGGACTGCTCCGTGTATGTTGGGAGACTTATCATCGTCTTATCATGCAAACGAGGGGACTGCTCCGTGTATGTTGGGAGACTTATCATCGTCTTATCAAGTATAACGCAATCAAGTATAATGCAATCAAATATAATGCAATCAAGTATAATGCAATCAAGTATAATGAAATCAAGTATAATGTTTTGAGTATTTGTAAAAGCAAGTAGTTGAGCATGTATCTCCCCCAAAGAGTTTTTAAAACAATTAAACGAGTAAAAGTGGGGCTACGAACTCACGGTAATCCTTAAAAGTTTAGAGTACTTGTGAAAGTAAATGAAAATAGTTTAAGCATGTATCTCCCCCAAAAGTAATTCAAAATGTATAAAAGTAGGGGCTATGAAACTCACCTTTAAATGATATCACAACGTATAACGGAATCGGTGGATAAGCCTGGAAGTCTCTACGTATAACCTAATCTATGATGTCAACTCTTAGGTTCGGAATAATGCCTAAGAAAACATGAACGAGCCTATATATGCCATTATATTGATCATGACGTAGTATTTGTACGTTTGTTTGTAGAAATGGTTTTAGTTTGTATATCTCGTACTACCTTTCGGGCCATCATAATTCAGAGGTCATGCAGTAAACGTTCGAGGAGCTAGGACACTTTGAATCGTAAATCCAGCAACTCGTCGATCCGTTTACCCAAATGTACCCCTCACATGAAGTTCCCTAGTGTTGTAGTGCTCAATACGTAAAACATGTATTTTAATTATTTGATTATATGCTATATTAAGAGTTTATAAATACAATAAATAAACTAACCAAGTTTATAAGTATTTAAATAAGTTTGAGTTATATATATACTTACCTTAAAATAGAATGCTTGAGTATTATGGAAAAATAAAATATTAACGGAGATTCGACGTAGAATTTGCAATCTTCGAAAACCCACGGCTATTAGAAGATTATAACAACGCCTTCTTGAGAACCCAAAAAAGAAAAGAAGATTATAATGACGTCTTTTTGGAGACTTGAAGATATTTGAAGATTATAACGACTCTTTCTTGAAAACTTCCAAGAACGAAGATCAAACGCTAGTTTTCTTCAAGAACACATGAATGTTCTTACAAGATCTATAAGAAATGCCTTTAGGTTTAGGACTTTAGATGTTAAGAAGGGGTGGTGCAAGAAATTATGAAGGTTTTGGGTTGGTATTTATAGGATGAGAAAAATAGTTAACTATATATTGGGTTAAAAACTAACCATGGTTAAATTTACACATGTAATGATCTAAAGGTAGCATGCTTAGGATCAAGCAACCAAGGTGATTACTCACCCCCCCCCCCTAGGTTAGCCAAGATAAGATAAGAAGACTTATGTGGATAGTTTTGGTATTATCTTAAGTTTAGAGTAAGATTTGGTTCCGTTAAATGCTAACCGAAGCCATAAAACGTAAAACCGGGTATCGTAAAAATATGAAACTTATAGGAATGATTAAACTCATCATTATACTCCATCTAAAAATATAAAATGGGTGATAAGTCTTATTGGGTGCAAAAACGCTGCTTAAAGCTGGAAATACGGGTGAAAAACGCGTAATTCGCAGTTTGTCGGAAAAGAATGAAATTTCAGGGAAACGACCGTGAATTTATTTAGAGTAGAATAAATTTAGTCTAAAAGTGATATGAGATGTCAAACTTTGGTTTTCGTCGTACGTGGGATAACTTAACAGTTATACGTGAAATTTAAAAGTTACGCGATTTAAGAAAAAGGTAGAACGTACAAGCTTAGTTTCTTTATGGTCAAAGGAGGAGGGGAATATGTTTGACTTTTAAAAACACAGTGCAGGAATCGTTAAGTCTGGATGTAAGTAGAATTGTTTAAAACGTAAGTTTAGTTTTGTACAGCGCTGGCTTATTTGGTAACATTAAAATAAAATCCTAAAAATTCTCTAATTAATCATGAGTAATCTAAAAATTTATCTGATGCGGGGAAAATTGTCAGAGACGGTTTTCGTTATGCGCGGGATGTTAAAATGGTGTTCCGACCAAAATGAAGCTTTAAAACGATGTTTTCTTAATAACTTTTGCGAAAATGATCTAACTATTGTCGAACTCTCAGGTCATTACTAAAATAATTTATCCTACGAGAATGTGAAATAAACATTTCGGGAGTGAATAGTAAAAATTGAATAGTAACGGTGAATAGTAAATATGAATAGTGACCCGGAAATGCGAATTGTTACAGTCTCTACCCCTTAAGGGAACTTGTTAGCCGTAACATTTTTATTAGAAGTGATGGTCATTCAAGTTTAGGAACTTTGTAACGTGTGTTAGATATCGTGCTAGAATAGTCAAAGGGCTCGTGGACTGGGTTAAGCTAAATGGCTAGAAGTTAAGTTAAGCTAGCCTTGTATAAGTTATTGTCCAATCCATGTCCAACCCATTTCCACGAGGCCCATGGAAAGCCCATTAGGGCACCTAGTATTTGTAGTATAAATACACCTCAAATGAGTCATTTGAGGTGTGTGCTTGAGTGTGTTTTGTGTGTGTTTTCTTTCAAGTATTAAAAGTTCTTCTTTTCATCTTATTTCATACGCATAACATTGAATTCAAGTCACCATCTTTCTCATCTTTCTTTCTTTATCTTCTACGCATAATAGAGTGTTTGGTTTACGGGTGTTCATCTTGTGATAAGGTGGTATACGCGTAAGGTTGGTGTAAAAACGTGGTCCTACAATTGGTATCAATCGCCTAACAATGGTTTAGGAGTGTTTTTGGTTGAAGTTTTTGTGTAGTGTTACGCGTAGCTTTCGTTCTCAAAGTGGTATCGTTTAAAACATTAATTTTTGCACTAAAATCTTCAAGATTCTTATGTTTTAAGGTTTTCATAGTGTTTAAGATTCTATTTTTTGGAAAAACTTCGAAGCTTTACGTGTTTTTCTTCAATTTTAAACTCGTGTTTACTTGGTTGTTCGTTTCTACGCATAAGCAGAAAAAACACTTTGGGTGAAAAAGGTCAAAACTTTCGTGTTATTTGAGTGTTTTGGAAGCTGTGAGTGCATCAGAAATCGTTTGAATCACTTGGAATTTTTTACGCGTAAGAACAGAAAGTCAAAACCCTCTTTTTACGCGTAAGAAAAAGTCAAAACCCTAGTTTTTTACGCATAAGCATTTGGTTCAGAATCTTCGTGCAACAACGGTGACTCAGTGCTTCCCTCACTTGGATAAGTTTGTGGAACACTTCGACTTGTGAAATCTCACTAGCTTGGATAAGCTAGAGAGATACGATTCTTGTTTTACGCGTAAGCAAGTTTTTACGCATAAGATTTCAATCTTACGCCTAAGACTGTGTTTTACGCTTAAGCATTAATACTTACGAGTAAGATATTGTTTACGCCTAAGAGTAACATCTTTCGCGTAAGAATATTTCTACGCATAAGCATTAATTTTTACGCGTAAGTTCACTGTTTACGCATAAGGTTCAAATCTTACGCCTAAGGATCAATACTTACGCCTAAGCAACCAAATCCTACGCCTAAGAACTGGTTTACGAGTAAGATTTTGAGCAAAACTTCAAACGGCTATAACTTTTGAACCGTAACTCCGTTTTCAGCGTTCTACCCATCAAAACGACCGTGAGAACAAGGAGAATGACACGCCGAATGAACTAAATTTCATTCGGGTCACCTTTCAAGTCCTAAAAACGCTCCGAAAAGAAGTTATTGAGGTTTTTAAGTTTTAAGACCCAATTTTCACTACAACAACCGTGCTTAATCTTCATCAAACACAACTCCTTTATCGTTGAATCGATCCTACATCAACTTTATCATATCATACCTTCATCAATGGCTACTCAACAAGACATTCATGCAGCCGGTGCCGAAAACCGTCCTCCTATGTTGGAAAAAGGTGGTTACCTCCAATGGACAAGTCGTATGCTTCGCTACATCAAGACCAAACCTAATGGAAAATTGATGATTCAATCCATTATGAATGGACCCTTCAAGCCTCGACAAGTCCATGTCCCTGGAGATCCTGATGCAACACCTCCTGTCCCACCATCTGTTCGTACTAAAAAAGAATCAGAATACACTGAAGAGGATCAGAAACAAGTCGAAGCAGATGACATGGCAATTCACATAGTCCAACTGGGTTTACCAAGAGACATCTTTGCTGCTGTAGACAGTTGTGAAACTGCTTTCGATATGTGGGAACGTGTTAGACGGCTCTGTCATGGAACAGAAATTGGTCAACAAGATACGGAGAACAAGCTGCTAACTGCTTGGGAAAAGTTCACATCTACTCCAGGAGAATCCATTGAATCCTACTATGGAAGGTTCTGCACTTTAATGAATGAGCTTATCAGAAACAAGTTGACACCCAGAACTATCGTGAGCAACATCAAGTTCTTGAACAATCTTCCAGAAGAATGGGGACGATATGTCACTATTGTCAACCAAACAAAAGACTTACATCAAGTGAACTTTGATCAACTCAACGATTTTCTGAAACAAAACCAGAATGAAGTGAATGAAGTCAGAAAAGAAAGATTGGCAAAGAATCATGATCCATTGGCACTCATTGCAAAGACTCACACTCCAGTGAACTCACAACAACAAGCTTCATCATCTTCCACTAACAACAACTTGCAGCAATACATTCCACAACCACAAGCTGTTATCCCTCAACAACAATTCTATCCACAAGAACAACAAGTCATTCAACAACAACAGTATCAACAATACCAAGAACAAGGAATCACTGATCTTGAAACCGAACAAGAACAAGCTTTGACTCAAGCATTTGCATTCTTGGGTAAAGCATTCAGAGGTCGCTATTCCACACCAACTAACAACAACCAAAGGATTTCATCAAACACTCGCAACAGGCAAATTGCACAGCCGGGTGTGAATATGGGTCATCAAGGACAAATGGTTGGAGTTATTGAGAATCAGCAGGGATATGCTACTGGATTTCGAATGGGTAATCAGGCGGTTCCGTATCAGGGTAATCAGTTGGGTCAGAATGTTGGAAATCAGATGAGACAGAATGTTGGGAATCGAGCAGTGGGTAATCAGAATGGGAATGTTGCAGCTCCAGTCGTTGGGAATTATGGAAATGTGAATCAGGGTAATCAGGTTAAGTGTTACAACTGTCAAGGAGTGGGTCACATGGCACGAAATTGTCCAACTAAGCCGAAGAAGAAGGATCTTGCGTATCTTCAGAAAGCTATCATGTTGGTACAAAAGGAACAATCTGGACTTCAATTGAGTGCTGAGGAACATGACTTTATGGCTATTATGGATGATTTGGAAGACCTCGAGGAAATCAATGCAAACTGCATCTTCATGGCAAATCTTCAGGAGACTAAGTACGACACTGACTCTGACGCACCTCCTGTCTACGACGCCAATGCAGTATCTGAGGTACCAATCATTGATCCATGCTATAACAATGTCATATTTGATGTGTTTACTCATGACGAACAGCATTCTGTGACGCCAGCACCTACTTATGACACATACATGGACAATCCGAGTTGTAGCAATACTAACTCTGAAACTCCAGATGTAGATCCTAGTGGAGGCTGTGTGGCACAAAATACTGAGACTGATGAGGAAACACGTGCTTATTTTGAATCATTAATCAACAACTGTGGCATTGAAATTGAGAAAGTTAAAAAGGTCAATCGCGATGTTAAGGCCGCGAATGCTAAATTGACCGCTGAGCTTGAGAGTTACAAGGAGAATGCAAAAGCCTTTGAATTTCATAAAAACAAAGAATCAGAATTAGAAATTGGTTACCGAAATTCTGTTTTAAGAGAAAAAGAATTGCAAATCAAGTATGACACACTTGATGTGAATCTGAACTTGAAAATAAAATCTTTAAACAAGGAAATTTCTGATCTAAATGACCAACTTTCTAAACAAAAAGCAACGTTGTCTGATCTTGAAAAAGAGAAGAAGCAGCTGATAACTGATTTTTCAAAACGAGAAGATTCTATTCTTGATGAAAATGAGAAAATCAAATCTTTGGAAAATTTGCTTCTTACAACGGGTCATTCAGCAAAAACAAACAAGATGCTTTCTAACCAAGTAAATCCGCGTTTTCATACTATTCATAAAATGGCACTTGGTAACGACCCTTCTTCGTTCCTCAAGAAAGCTCAGAAACCTCAGAATGTGTTAAACAATGCAAATGCTTTGCATGAACCATAATTGTTCGTGATTCTCTTGAAACGTAAGAACTATCTAAGGAGAGTAGATAAAAAATGAAACAAAAACATCCGGAAATCAAACCAATCGACTACAACAAATGGAACAAAATTTCTGGAATTACTTTTGTTAATCAAAAAGAAAAGTCAACGTTTTCCATCACACCAAGTGTTTCAAACAAAGAGTCAACACCAGTTTTTGTCTCAAATTCTCTTTTGAACATTGAACAAATGTCTTCAAACAATCCTTTTAACATAAGTGATGCGAGAAGTATTTTAGAAAATGTGAAAACTAGAATTGCGGATCTTCAAGACACTGTTAAAACTAAAACCAATATTACAACAAACATCTGGTTTAATAGTTTTGATAATGAAAATAAAAAGTTTTTTGAAACTGAAATTGCCCCTCTGCTGAATAACATCAACTCAAGGGTAATTCATTTTGAACAAGCATTTTTGAAAGAAACAGCTGACTTTGTCAAGGACCATAAATCCCTGGTAAAGCAAGCTAATGACAGTGTTGAACACATCAAAGTTTTGGAAAATTTAAATGATTCTCTCTTCGAAGTGTTGAACATATTCTATTGAAGATCATGAAAGACTCCAGTCTGAGACCTCCGAAATTGTTTCAAAATATGAAAAAGCTCTTGAAAAACTTGAAAAAGAAAATGTCTCATATTTTAAACAACTTGATCGAAAAACTGAGGAATGCAAGTATGACAAACTGTCGTATGAGCGTGCCTATAATGACATGAAAGCGAAAAATGATCTTTTGAAGGCTCAACTGGAATGTCAAAAAGGAAAGGCAGTGGATACTAAGATTACAAAACCATTGACTGAGGAGAAAGCAAATGTTCCCAAACCGGTTGTCAAACCAAAAATGTCTGTTTCTATGCCTCCTCCAAAAGTCAATGAGAAAAATGATTTATCAAAACCAGTCATTCCACCTGCCTTGCCTAAACAAAATGTTGAAAAAGGAAAAGCGGTTATAGAGAAACCTAAAGTTTTAGCACCTGGCCTTTTTAAGATGAGTACCACTAATGCGTCTGCCTCCACATCTAAAACATATGGAACAAACAACATAAGTTTAGAAAAGCACTCTAAAGAGACTAGGATAGCTGAAACCACTTCTCTAGATAAAAATGTGAATCCTAATGAGTGTGCCATACGTTCTACAGGACTAGGAAGCACCTCTAGGAGCAGCAGACTAAAGCCTAAGAGCAATACAAGGAACAATAGAGTCTCGCCTGCCTCTAAGAGTAGTAGCTTGAATAAAGAGAAGAAAGTAGAAGAACACCCTAGGAATTTACCGCTTTGTAATAAGAAAGACATTTCATCTGAATGTAATGAACCCGTGAAATCTGCTAATTTTAATGAATCTGTTGAATCTGTTTGTTTAACTTGCAAGAAATCTTTAACTAATGATCATGATGATTGTGTTTCTAAGAATGAGATTGTTAAGCCTGTTCAGAAGAACGTTCCTAAAAGAACTTATGCTAAACGAGTAGCAAGACTAGTTACAAGACTTAGGCTTTACACTACTGACAGGAAGCATAGCGTTTACTTTAGGGATGACATTTGGAAACCTACGGGTAGAACTTTCACACTCCAGAATGGTAGAAAGAGTGAAGAACCTGCTTTCCCAGTAGATAACTTCTATGAGTGTGATCAGGATTTTACCTCTAACCCAAAGGAACTAAAATCAAAATGGTTTCCAAAATCTTCTTCTTCAGTTATTGGCAGGTTATCGAAATATGTCTTTGGATCGTCGACTCGGGTTGCTCCAAGCACATAACCGGGAATCTGAAGCTGCTGATCAACTTCGTCTGGAAATTCATGAGAACCGTACGTTTCGGAAATGATCATGTAGCAGCTATCATGGGTTAGGGAGATCTACCTTTTGGAAATTATTTGATCACTCGGGTTTACTATGTCGAAGGGTTGGGACACAATTTGTTTTCAGTCGGGCAGTTCTGTGATGCAGATTTAGAGGTTGCTTTTAGGAAAAATGCTTGCTTCGTTAGAAACTTGGATGGCACTAATCTCTTAACTGGGAATCGTGATACAAAATTGTATGCTATCAACATAAACCAAATGGCCTCTTCATCACCAATATGTCTTATGACTCGAGCATCTGGAACAAAGTCCTGGTTGTGGCACAGACGATTATCTCATCTCAATTTTGACACTATAAACAAACTTGCCAAAGACAACATCGTCAACGGACTTCCAAAGTTCAAATACACCAAGGATCACTTATGTCCATCATATGAACAAGGAAAAAGCAAAAGAGCATCATATAAACCCAAATCCGTAACTAGTTCGGAAGCAAAGTTACATATGTTGCACATGGACTTATGTGGCCCAATGAGAGTTGAAAGCATTAACGGGAAAAAGTATATTCTTGTTATCGTCGATGATTATTCAAGATATACATGGGTTAGGTTTCTGAGATCAAAAGACGAAGCACCAGGCATCATCATCACCTTTCTGAAGCGTATTCAAGTACTTCTTCAAACTCCAGTAAGGGTTGTAAGAACAGACAACGGCACAGAATTCACAAATCAGGAGTTAAGATCTTACTTTGAAGATGTTGGAATTACTCATTAGACATCAGTTGTTAGAACTCCACAGCAGAATGGGGTAGTTGAAAGAAGAAATCGTACTCTTGTGGAAGCTGCTCGCACAATGCTAATCTATTCTAGTGCACCGTTATTTCTATGGGCTGATGCTGTTGCCACTGCTTGTTTCACTCAGAACCGATCCCTCATCCATCCAAGATTCAATAAAACCCCATATGAGCTAGTGAACAACAGAAAACCTGATATCTCTTACTTTCACGTGTTTGGCGAGTTGTGCTATCCGACAAACGATAGAGAAGATCTAGGAAAACTGAAAGCTAAAGGTGATATTGGAATCTTCATTGGATACTCAGATAACTCGAGGGAATTCAGGGTGTATAACAGAAGAACTAGGAGGATCATGGAGACGATGAATGTGAATTTTGATGAAATTTCACAAATGGCTTCTAAGAGACTCACTCTAGAACCCGCACTAAACCCGCAGACTTCTGGACACATCAGTTCAGGACTCGTACAACAAAGAGCTCCATCAACTTTTGCTGACAAACCTCATGAAAAAGAATGGGAGAATTTCTTTGAGTTAATGTTCGATGAATACTATGGTGGAACCTCGACAAATGCATCAAATCATCATTCCGCTGCACCCGCTCAAAATCATCTACCACCTCCACCAACAGAAGATGCATCTTCCACGGTCGAAACCAATGCACCAATTCCATCCACATCATCTACATCTACTCCAGCAACTCCAATTCTAGAAACAATTTTACCAGCAGTTGATGAGCAAAACCAAAACATATCATTTCAAGAAGAACCTACTCAAAACCAGAATGATGCAACGTTAGATGAAGACTTATTTGAAAACCCGTTTGCTACGGAATCAGCTGAATCATCTTCAAGCTTACGAGAACCATCTAACTCGCACTCGTATAATCTATGGTATCCTTCTACTCTGAAGTGGACAAAAGACCATCCCCTTGAACAAATTATTGGTGAACCGTCAAGGCCAATTCAGACGAGACGCCAACTTGCCACCGATTGCGACTTGTGCATTTACCTTTGCTCAATTAGCAATAGTGAACCGAAAAACATTCGCGAGGAAATGGCAGAACCCGCATGGATAGAAGCAATGCAGGAGGAACTTCTCCAATACCGTCTACATGACTCTTGGGATATGGTTCCAAGACCAAATGACATTCGAGTCATTGATCTCAAATCGTTATGGAAGAACAAACGGGATGAAGAGATGACTGTAATTCGCAATAAAGCTCGTCTTGTGGCCAAAGGATATAGACAGGAAGAAGGAATTGACTATGAAGAGTCATTCGCGCCGGTAGCTAGACTAGAACCAGTCAGGATATTCTTAGCCTATGCAGCTCACAAAAACATCACGGTTTATCAGATGGAAATTAAGACCGCGTTCTTGAATGGAACTCTGAAAGAAGAAGTGTACGTGAGTCAGCCAGATGGCTTCGTAGACTTGGAACATCCAGACTACGTCTACAAACTCAAAAAGGCTATCTATGGTTTGAAACAAGCTCCGAGAGCGTGGTATGACGAACTGTCCTCTTTCCTTATCCTAAACAATTTCACCAAAGGAACAGTTGATCCTACCTTGTTTACACAAAAATGCAAAAACGACATTTTGATTGTTTAGATTTACATGGACGACATTATTTTTGGGTACACTAATCCGAATCTTTCAAAACATTTTGAAAATCTCATGAAAAGCAAATTTGAAATGTCCATGATGGGGGAACTAAAACTTTTTCTTGGTTTACATATACATCAATCCCCACGTGGAATTTTTATAAATCAAGCTAAATATACAACTGAGATTTTGAAAAATCATGGTATGGATAATTGTGATTCGGTCGGAACACCAATGGTAACATCACCAAAAATTGGAGCCAATTTATTTGGGAAACCTATCGATCCGAAGAAATATCGGAGCATGATTGGTTCTATCATGTACCTTACTGCTAGTCGACCCGATATTCATTTTGCTGTTTGCTTATTAGCACGGTTTCAGGCAAAGCCTACCGAACTGCACCTCAAAGAGGTTAAAAGGATCTTTTGGTACCTGAAGACATCCATTCACAAGGGTCTTTGGTATCCCAAGGAATCCGGATTTGATCTAATTGCCTTTTCAGATGCGGACCACGCAAGTGATCAAGTTACAGCAAAAAGTACATCAGTAGGAGCACAATTTTTGGGTGAAAAGTTAGTAAGCTGGTCTTCAAAGAAACAAGATTGTACTGCACTTTCAACCGCTGAAGCCGAGTATGTGTCTCTATCTGCGTGTTGCGCTCAAGTTCTATGGATGAGAACACAACTCACAGATTATGGCTTTGTTTTCGATAAAATACCTATGTATTGTGACTCGAAAAGTGTCATAGCCATATCATGCAATCCTGTTCATCACTCAAAGACTAAGCATATCAGAGTCCGCTATCACTTCATTAAAGAACATGTGGAAGAAGGTACTGTCGAATTATTCTTCGTGAAGACAGATTACCAACTCGCCGATTTATTTACTAAAGCCCTTCTAAAAGAAAGGTTTGACGATTTAGTTCGACGAATTGGAATGCGAAGCCTAACCCCTGAGGAGTTAGAACGTCTTCTCAAATCTTCTTGAAAATGATTTTCCAAAAAGCTTCACTGTAAATATTTTTGAAAAACAAAATACAAAATTTGAAAAACCAACAAAAGCAAAATATAAAAATATAAAACTTTCAAAAATACAAAAACATCATAAAATCAAAAATCCAAAAATATTCTTCTCATGACATGTCTCTCGTATAATCGATATTCTGTACGTTTCTAGAAATGTCATTCAACAATGATAAGGGCATGTACAGATGCTTGAGCGAGAGTTCTTTTAATGTTTTCCAAAACATGTCGTTTCTCAAAATTTCTTAAAAAATGGCTTTCGTATACTTCAGTACGAAACCCGGACTAAAATGATGACTTTTGATTATTTTAGATCAAAACTCATGTTTTTTAAAGAAAAAATCGAGTGTACGCTTCAGTGCACTACATTTAAAACTGGTGAGAAATCATCATCATCTTGAGCACCTTTTCAAGATTGTTCAAAAAGATTTTCAAAATCTTTCAAAATATCATGTGCTCAAGATAACTCTCTCTAAAACCCTTTAATTGATTATGCTTTATTAAAGGGGGAGTATAAAACAAAAATGTTCCAAATTCATGCTTAAAACAAATCCGTTCGTCTTCCCAAAAGATTTTATAAATGTTGTTTAATCCGTTGATATAAAAAATATCACGATTATGCTATTTTTGAGGGGGAGAAGACGTGATTAAAATGTGATCAAAAAGTTTAATGATCGTTGTTTGAATCTCAAAATGAGCTCGACTCAGTCAGAACAAATGAATTGACGGGAATCAAAGTCAGTAAATGTACCATCTCGAGAAACTTGTGATAGATATGCACTTTCATGGGTCTAACCTCCTTTTTCAAGGAGTTTTTACAACTTCAAGTTAGTTATTAGAGCTAGTTGTCACCTAAAAACTGACAATAGAACTCTTTAACTAAGCAACGTAACCGTGTCTCGTGGGGAATTGTCTATCGTGAGCTGATCAATTCAAAATGTGCGAACTCTACCCTCTATGTGCAGATTTATGTCAAAACTTATAAGCACATGTGAAGGGGAGTGTTTTTGAAAATATAAAACTCTCAGAGTGTTCCAAACATGTTTTCACTCATAAACACTTTGAGATATTTTCAAAAAAAATGGTTTTATGGCAACATGGGACAATCATGGAGTTATAAGGTGTCTAAGGATAGGAAAATCCGTCCTATGATCCGCCAGAGCCGGAGGGATCTACCCAAGGACAATACCCATAGTTAGTATTAGAAGTCCTTAGGTATGATTGAAAAAAGGAGTAATGTGAGAAAGGAGAAAGAAGGGGTTGAAGAATTAAAAAGAAAAGTTCAAGAAAGGGTGAAAAGAAATAGCCCTCCATAATCAACCTTAGGGCAGAAACCGGGTTCAATTCATCTGCTACTGGTTGTCACTAAGATGACACTGGTATTGAAGACAAAGACGTCATGGACCCAGTGACGCTCTGCACTAAACCTCCTAGCTACTTAATTCCTCTTAAAAGGATTTGTTTCATTCGCAATGGGAACCCTGCATAATCTACTGACCTTCTCTTAGAGTTGGTTGGTATTGAAGAAGGAGACCCTCTCCCTAGTCTCCGCTTAGGAAAACCAATGTGCACTAATCAAGTCTAGAGCCACGAGATTCATCAAAAGATCTCATAGGAACACTTGACATTTCATCGCTTGTTGCTCATCAATAAGGACACAAGTGATATATTCTAGAGTCCTACCCAGATCTTAGCAATCAGCTAGAACATTTATGAGAAGTTTCACATCTGTAATCTTCAATGATTGAATGGAAACTCCTGCCAGGGTCAACATCAAGCAGCCCTGACAGCAGGTCACTTCGGTAACTCCCCGTGGATTACGCTTAGTGTGTCTCAAACGGTCTACAGTCGTGGGGTGATGCTTCGGTGTACCTCAGCAACTCATCTGAACTGTAGGTGTACTTTGGTACATCGCGTTATCTCACTTGTGGTACTCCAGTTCAGGAACAGCCTTTGTGAGAATTAGAGACGTGTTTTCACACTATGCTGTTAACACACTCGAAGTTCAAACTTGTAAGCGCTGGATTACTTCTAACCCATGTTTTATGTTTTATGTTTTCTTCTTATGGATGCTTGCAGGAGGAAGAGATCGTGCAGATTCTCCACATGCTCATACCAATAACACATGAAAGTTCTCATCAAAATCAAAGGCAACACAAAGTTAAAGATGATTCTTCATCAATGTCATAGATCTACAAAGTATAAAGACTCGAGAACTACATCATTGGCAATTAAAAGTCAAATAGAAGTGTGAGCATGGTGGAGAAAGAAGTGGAGACACCTAACCAACGAAGTTGACAAATGGCTCTATACCACATTAACTGATCACAAAGCATGAAGGAACAAAAATCAAGACTATTCTATATCTACACACAATGTTCAAGCTCAAGGAAAGTAAAGACCTAATCAAGTGGAGCATCTTTTGAATGACCACCCCTTAGGGGGAGATTGTTAGCCGTAACATTTTTATTAGAAGTGATGGTCATTCAAGTTTAGGAACTTTGTAAGGTGTGTTAGATATCGTGCTAGAACAGTCAAAGGGCTCGTGGACTGGGTTAAGGTAAATGGCTAGAAGTTAAGTTAAGCTAGCCTTGTATAAGTTATTGTCCAATCCATGTCCAACCCATTTCCACGAGGCCCATGGAAAGCCCATTAGGGCACCTAGTATTTGTAGTATAAATACACCTCAAATGAGTCATTTGAGGTGTGTGCTTGAGTGTGTTTTGTGTGTGTTTTCTTTCAAGTATTAAAAGTTCTTCTTTTCATCTTATTTCTTACGCATAACATTGAATTCAAGTCACCATCTTTCTCATCTTTCTTTCTTTATCTTCTACGCATAATAGAGTGTTTGGTTTACGGGTGTTCATCTTGTGATAAGGTGGTATACGCGTAAGGTTGGTGTAAAAACGTGGTCCTACAGAACTTCGTCCCGAAGTTCTGTTGATGTTCACTACTTACAGTGCGCATAGTCTAAGAGATTACGTCAAAGCTCATGTATATGGGTTTCTTATCTAATTAGGTATGTTCTTGTGACTATCGCGACTATTGCCCGTTCTAAAGACATACTCTCTTATGGCTAGGTTTGATGAGGCAAACTTTCCCATTCCCGAGAAAAACCCTCAAAAGACTTTTAGGTAACCGATTTTTACTTAATCCCATAACTCATCAAACAAGAACTGTCATACGATTAGGCTAAATCAGTTTAAGTAACAACTTGTTTCTAGCTTGATCTTTGCAACTCATCAAACAAGAACTGTCACTCGGATCAAACTGGAAACAAGTGGTTTGAAGAAAATCTTTTGAAAATTTGGCTCGATTACGGAATTGCTTACACATATGAGACTACTACTTCTTTCATTGCATGATTCTTCCTGAATTAGACATAGGTGATCAGGCTATGTATAATTTAGGAGTAACTATGCAATGCTTGGACTAATCGACTCATATGATGTTTGGTTTTTCAGTCAGTTCATAGAAATCTCCCTTAGGTGCTAAAATTACGAAAAAGTCTAAAGTGTGCAAGGCGATAGGGAGGAAGGTCTCAACGTATATAGTAGTTATAGACTAGGCTCTTAAATGCAACCTAATTCTCTATAACCAATGCTCTGATACCAATCTGTAACACCCCCAAAGAACCGCAGCGGAAGATTGTGTCATTGGGGTGCTACTTCATAATACAAAGTACAAGTTATAGAAAACGACCTCTAAGTGAGACGTTTTGAAAAGTTACCATTCGATTAATGAAATCAGAGTTACAAACAATGAGGTCCCAAGGTATAATATATAAACGTTTACAAAATGTTTCGAATGGTAAATGATAAAAGCGTAAGTCTTCAAAATATGGCGTGCGACTCTATGCTTCAAACTCTAGCTATCGCCTTATGACATGAGATAACATGATAAAAAGTGTCAACACAATGGTTGGTGAGTTCATAGAGTTTGTTTAACATGTAAAGCCTTTAAAGAATGTTCACACAGCAAAGGCATTGTAAATCCACTCAGTTCCAAGTTCCGCCCATACAAAACTTGCAACCTGTGTGTTTACAACCCACTGCTAAAATATAGTACATTTTATAGTTAAGCACACATACAGACATAATAGTTCACATTATTGCACTTAGTGTTGCTGCGTCTATATTGGGAGACATTCAAGTTGGACTGCTCCGTTTATGTTAGGAGACTTATCATCGTCGAACGAGGGGACTGTTCCGTGTATGTTGGGAGACTTATCACCGTCTTATCAAGCGAATGAGGGGATTTCTCCGTGTATGTTGGGAGACTTATCATCGTCTTATCAAGTATAACGCAATTAAGTATAATTCAATCAAGTATAATGCAATCAAGTATAATGTTTTGAGTATTTGTAAAAGCAAGTAGTTGAGCATGTATCTCCCCCAAAGAGTTTGTAAAACAATTAAACGAGTAAAAGTGGGGCTACGAACTCACGGTAATCCTTAAAAGTTTAGAGTACTTGTGAAAGTAAATGAAAATAGTTTGAGCATGTATCTCCCCCAAAAGTAATTCAAAATGTATAAAAGTAGGGGCTATGAAACTCACCTTAAAATGATATCACAACGCATAACGGAATCGATGGATAAGCCTGGAAGTCTCTACATATAACCTAGAATATGATGTCAACTCTTAGGTTCAGAATAATGCCTAAGAAAACATGAACGAGCCTATATATGCCATTATATTGATCATGACGTAGTATTTGTACGTTTGTTTGTAGAAATGGTTTTAGTTTGTATATCTCGTACTACCGTTCGGGCCATCATAATTCAGAGGTCATGCAGTAAACGTTCGAGGAGCTAGGACACTTTAAATCATAAATCTAGCAACTCGTCGATCCGTTTACCCAAATGTACCCCTCACATGAAGTTCGCTAGTGTTGAAGTGCTCAATACGTAAAACATGTATTTTAATTATTTGATTATATGCTATATTAAGAGTTTAAAAATACAATAAATAAACTAACCAAGTTTATAAGTATTTAAATAAGTTTGAGTTATATATATACTTACCTTAAAATAGAATGCTCGAGTATTATGGAAAAATAAAATATTAACGGAGCTTCGACGTAGAATTTGAAATCTTCGAAAACCCACGGCTATTAGAAGATTATAACAACGCCTTATTGAGAACCCGAAGAAGAAAAGAAGATTATAACGACGTCTTTTTGGAGACTTGAAGATATTTGAAGATTATAACGACTCTTTCTTGAAAACTTCCAAGAACGAAGATCAAACGCTAGTTTTCTTCAAGAACACATGAATGTTCTTACAAGATCTATAAGAAATGCCTTTAGGTTTAGGACTTTAGATGTTAAGAAGGGGTGGTGCAATAAATTATGAAGGTTTTGGCTTGGTATTTATAGGATGAGAAAAACATTTAACTATATATTGGGATAAAAACTAACCATGGTTAAATTTACACATATAATGATCTAAAGGTAGCATGCTTAGGATCAAGCCACCAAGGTGATGACTCCCCCCCCCCCTAGGTCAGCCAAGATAAGATAAGAAGACTTATGTGGATAGTTTTGGTATTATCTTAAGTTTAGAGTAAAATTTGGTTCCGTTAAATGCTAACCGAAGCCATAAAACGTAAAACCGAGTATCGTAAAAATATGAAACTTATAGGAATGATTAAACTCATCATTATACTCCATCTAAAAATATAAAATGGGTGATAAGTCTTATTGGGTGCAAAAACGCTGCTTAAAGCTGGAAATACGGGTCAAAAACGCGTAATTCGCAGTTTGTCGGAAAAGAACGAAATTTCAAGGAAACGACCGTGAATTTATTTAGAGTAGACTAAAATTAGTCTAAAAGTGATATGAGATGTCAAACTTTGGTTTTTGTCGTACGTGGGATAACTTAACAGTTATACGTGAAATTTAAAAGTTACGCGATTTAAGAAAAAGGTAGAACGTACAAGCTTACTTTCTTTATGGTCAAAGGAGGAGGGAAATATGTTTGACTTTTACAAAAAAATGTAAAAGTGTCAAAAACATATTAGAAACACAGTGCAGGAATCGTTAAGTCTGGATGTAAGTAGAATTATTTAAAACGTAAGTTTAGTTTTGTACTGCGCTGGGCTTATTTGGTAACATTAAAATGGAATCCTAAAAATTCTATAATTAATCATGAGTGATCTAAAAATTTATCTGATGCGGAGAAAATTGTCAGAGACGGTTTTCGTTATGCGCGGGATGTTAAAATGGTGTTCGTTGGGATATGAAAGTACTGAAGAATGACAAAGTACTGGAAAAAGTCAAAGAGTCAAAGTACTGCTAAAGAGGAAGTCAAAGTACTGCTGTCGAAGTCAAAGTACTGCAAGGCTAAAAGAACTGTCATATTCGTTTATAGAAAGTCTTGTAATTCTAGAATATTCTTTATTAGATTACTTGTCGTACAAGGATACAAATTGTAAACCGACTAGGGTTATCCTTGAGCCTATAAAAGGACCCCTAGATTGGCATTAGAGATAGACGTATCATTAGAGTTCTTAGAGTACGATTTACAAGTTGATAGTTAGTGTTTTAGAGTTGTAAAAGATCCGCATAATAAGCAGATTTAGAGTTATTAATAAAGTTGTTGAAAGTTAAAGTTATAATTCTTCTTAGCTTTGTTAAGTAAATTCCGCATACTTAATAGAGATTACTCAGTGTTTCATTGTTAATAACTTAGGATTTATCCGAGGTTATTAAACCTTAACAAGCTATTTAAGTTAGTTTGGTTGGAGTACATCGATCCAACGAGTGGTATCAGAGCTTGTGTGGAAACTCTGACTAAGAAGAAACCCTAAAATCCTACTACAACAAAATCTAAAGATGTCGACTGAAGCTGTTCCACCACCATCAATCTCCTCACTCAGAATTCCAATCATCAAGAAGGAGAATACGACCTCGGTGTATGAAGATGAGGCAATACATTGCCATTACAGACCATGCACTATGGAATGTAATTGTCAATGGTAATGAAGTAGTTCGAGAACCTGTGGAGATTGCTGAACAACCTAAACCTCCCAACCCAGTCTTACCAGCAGCTACCATAAGGAATCAAGAGAAGGCTCTTAACATACTCTTATCTGCTATACCTGATGGACATCTACTGAAGTTTCATGATGCTAAAGATGCAAAGCAGCTCTGGGCTGCTCTCAAGACTAGATTTGGAGGGAATGAATCTTCTAAGAAGATGCACAGAAATCTGTTGAAGCAACAGTTTGAAACTTTCACTGTTGGTGAAAGAGAGGGTCTTGATGCTGCATATGATAGATTTCAAAATCTCCTCAACATGTTGGAATTATACAAGGCAGAGGTATCTGTTGAAGATGCCAATCTTAAGTTCTTAAGGAGTTTGCCATCTACATGGCATGTGATTGTTACAATGATCAGAGGACAACCTGGTTTGGATGTTATGGACTTTGATGATCTCTACAACCATCTGAAGGTGTATGAGCATGAGATGAATGGCCAAACAAGTTCAAAGTCTCACAGTATAGCCTTTTTGTCATCTAAAAAGAGAGGCAGTACTTCCACCAAAAGTACTGCTTCTCCCACTCAAAGTACTGCTTCTCCCACTCAAAGTACTGTTGCTCAAAGTACTGTTTCCTACACCTCTCCTACTTTTGCTCAGCAAGCTACACCAACAAATACCCTTCACTCCGAAGTTGTATGCTCTTTCTTTGCACAACAAGCTTCTCTACCTGTCACTTATGAAGAAGATCTCTCACAGATTGAAGAGGATACTCTTGAAGAAATTGATATCAGGTGGCAAGTTGCTATGATCACTGCAAGGATCAAGAAGTACATGAAGAAAACAAGAAAAAGCATTGACTTCAAACCAAAACAGGGAATCACTTTTGACAAATCCAAAATTGAATGCTTCAATTGTCAAAAGACTGGACACTTTGCTAGGGAGTGCAGGTTTGCTATGTATCAAGCAAACAGGTTGACTGAGAAACCAAAGCTGGAGCTAAAAGAAATTCCTATTACTGAAACAAAGGCTTTGGTTGCTCAAGAGAATTTATCAGAGGTTGACTGGAGTGAAGAGTTTGATGATGAACCAGTGACTTATTGTATGGTAGGAGTGGAAGAAGCAGTTGAAGATTCAGTAGAAGAATTGGACTGGAGCACTGCTTTTGATGAGGAACCTGAACATGCTGCTTTGGAATCCAGAGATTGTCTAGGAGGATTTGATTGGAGCTTGGAGTGTGAAGATGATCCTGTTCTACTTGCAATGGTAGCTACTTCACCAAGTTCACCCCTTATCTCTGAGGTATGCTCAAATTGTCATGATTTTTATCAAAAACTGCTTAATAGTTATGTGATTGAAAGAGATAACTATGTAAGAGCTAGGTCTGAGGTAGCAGGTTATCAAACAACCTTAGATTCTATGGAAGCCAAAATCTTAACACATGAAAATAATGAAGTGGCTTGGGCAGAAAAGTATGAACAACAGGACTATCAGTTAAAACTAAGTGAATGGAAATTAAACTGTAAAATCTCTGAAATTGAGAAACTGACTAAGGAAAGAGATGATTTGTTAGCTAGGTTTGCTGCTTGGGGTGAATCTGGACTTTTTTATGTTAGTTATGTTGAAAAACAGAGAAGAGCTTACATTAGAACTGGTCTAGGTTTTGGTATGGACTTTAGTAAAATAGAAGAAAACCCACCTAGTGATCAGGATGAAGGTGATTTTGAGGATGTAACCACTAGTTATGACGAACTCATTAATTATGTAGACACATCTAGTAATGAGGATTCAATAAGTGAAACACCTCCTGAGTTTAAAAAAGATATTGGTTATCATGCAGTCCCTCATCCCACTGGCAGTCATCAACCCCTAGGCACGATGTTTCTCGATTTGGAGTAGACAGTTTAGAGTTTAGGAAAAAGCTTATTGGTCAAACTAGGTCAGAAACTTCAAAAGAAACTGTTGAAAACACAAAAGATAATTTTCAAAGTCAAGCGGTACCTTCTACTCAAAGTTCGCTACACAAGCAGTACCTTTAGGAAAACCTTTTCAAAATCTGCTAAGCCTTTTGGAATAATTTTGGTCAAAACAGTTTTCATCATTCACCTAGAAGACATAATAGTTTTGGTCACAGACATAGAAGAAGTCATGTTGGGAATACGGGTCAAAAATTATGTTTTGTGTGTTATAGTCCTAATCATTTAATCAAGGATTGTGAATTTCACTTTCGAATACCTTAGAAAATTTCCAAAGAATAGGTCGCCAACCGAAACCTAGAGAGCACAAACCAGTCTGGAATAATTCAAATAGGGTCAATCATAGCAATTTCTCACCAAATCATAGGTACCCTCACCAGAGAAGACCTTTTTCAAAACCACCAGTACCTTCACAAGCAGTACCTTCTCAAAGTACTGCTCAGTCAAAACAAGGTACTGATAACACTCTTTGGAACAGAAACTCTAAGAGATCTCGTTACTATCAACCTAGAAGGAATTACAATTCACATAGGGTATCTAGATCACAGGAACCGACTGTTCAAACTGTTGGATCGATATACTTTTATCTTAACTAGCTTGTTAAGGTTTAATAACCTCGGATAAATCCTAAGTTATTAACAAAGAAACACTGAGCAATCTTTATCAAGTACGCGGAATTTACTTAACAAAGCTAAGAAGAATAACCTTTTATTATAAACTCTAAATCTGCTTATTATGCAGATACTCTAATACAACTCTAAGATAATCGAACTTCTCTCTAAAACACTAATTAACTTGTGAATTCGTAAACTCTAAAACTCATAGACTCGTACATCTAATGCCAATCTAGGAGTCCTTTTATAGGCTCAAGGATATCCTAGTCGGTTTACAATTGATAGCCTTGTACGACAAGTAATCTAAACATAGAATACAATACTTTCCATAAACAAATAACAGTTCTTTTATTCTTGCAGTACTTTGACTTTTAGGTGCAGTACTTTGACTTTGTCTTTAGCAGTGCTTTGACTCTTTGACTTTTCCCAGTACTTTGTAGCTTACAGTACTTTCATATCTTCAGTACTTTCATGTCTTCAGCACTTTCATATCCCAACACAAACGAAATAGGTTAAGAGAGAAAGTACTGCTGAGGGACAAACAGTACTTTCAACAAAAAGTGAACATGATGTTTTTGTGATACAAGAAAAAGTGAATGAAATTGAAAAAGAGAGTTGTGTTGAAAATCCAGAAAGTTTTGAAAATCCACATGCTAAAAATCAAAAGATAATTCTGGATCATGTTTTGAAAAATAGTGGAAATTACATACTCAAAGAATTTGAGTTTGTAACTCCACAAGGGGAACACAAGTCAGTAATGGCTTGGGTTCCTAAAAATCACTAACTCTTTTATCTTTGTAACTCCACAAGTGGTTGCTCTGGAAGTATGACAGGAGACAAGGAGTTTCTGTCAGATTTTAGATCTATGTGTGGAGGAAGAGTTGCATTTAGGAATGATCCTAATGGAGGAAGAATTACTGGGAAAGGAACCATCAAAGCAGGGCGTATAGATTTTGAGAATGTTAGATATGTGAAGGAGCTCAAGTTCAACTTATTGTCGGTCTCTCAAATCATGTGATAAACAAACATCCTGTGTTATTCACTGACACAGAATGTCTCATCCTTTCTCCGAATTCAAGCATTGATGATAGCTTGGTAGTCCTTAGAGTACCAAGAACCAACGATGTGTATA
Organism: Chrysanthemum makinoi; assembly: GCA_910596185.1. Lineage (NCBI taxonomy): Eukaryota > Viridiplantae > Streptophyta > Magnoliopsida > Asterales > Asteraceae > Chrysanthemum > Chrysanthemum makinoi. The sequence continues at coordinate 93,903,119 of OU343224.1, forward strand.
GTCTAGATATGAAGAGTCTTCATTCTTATGGGAGAGCCACATGTTTAGTGGCAAAAGCAACATCTGAAGAAGCACATCAGTGGCATAGAAGATTGGGCCATGTAAATTTCAAGAATATCAACAAACTGGTCAAAGGGAATTTAGTTAGAGGTTTACCTTCAAAGACTTACAAGAATGATCACTCATGTTTGGCGTGCAAGAAGGGTAAACAACACAAAGCTTCATGCAAGAAGCTTGAGGAAAGAACTATTAGAGAACCTTTGGAGCTGTTACATATGGATTTGTTTGGACCTATCTCTGTGGCAAGTTTAAACAAGAAAAAGTACTGCTTGGTTGTTACAGATGATTGCAGTAGATTCAGTTGGGTATTTTTCTTGGGATTTAAAGATGATACTTTTGATGCTATTCAGACTCTAATAATAGCACTTGAAAACCAATTGAGACTCAAGGTTAGAGGTATTAGATGTGATAATGGGACTGAATTCAAGAACAAGCTTATGGATGAATTTTGTGCAAACAAAGGAATCAAGAGGGAGTTCAGTATTGCAAGAACACCACAGCAGAATGGTGTTGCAGAGAGGAAGAATATGACTTTGATTGAAGCGGCCGAACAATGCTAGCAGATTCACAACTACCTATTCAATTCGGGCTGAAGCTGAAGTGCTTGCTATGTACTTAACAGATCATCCAAACCACGATGAAGACACCTTATGAGTTGCTGATGGGTAACAAACCCAACATTCGATTTATGAAGCCTTTTGGATGCCCTCTAACTATTTTAAACACAATTGATAATCTGGGAAAGTTTGATGGCAAGTCAGAAGAAAGATATTTATTGGGTTATTGTACCAACAGTAAGGGCTTTAGAGTATACAACAGAGTCACTAAGAAGGTTCAAGATTGTCTTCATGTTGAATTTTTAGAAGATCAAGAGAATCATAAGGGTAAAGGTCCTGATTGGATGTTTGATCTTGAAGTGTTGACTCCTTCTATGAACTATGTACCTGTTAGAGAAGAAAATCAACCTGTGTACAATGGATAAGATTTGATATGTTGTTCATGGCGTTCATCTTAGACCTGATGTTGTTCCGGATGAAGAACCTTTACCTGTTTCACCAAAGCAAAGTACTGATGCACCAATATCCTCACTATCCGCTGAGGAGAAAGCTATTCAAGAGGAACTTAATCAGATGCTTTTTCAAGATGTTTTAGCATATTCTTATACTGATGACCAAAAAAGAGCTTATGAAGAGGCAAAGAAGAAGAACAAGACTGCAGAGTACTCTCACAGTACTTTGGACAGTACTTTTGACCAAAGTACTGCTGCAACAGTTACCAGTACTTTGGATGATTTGGATGATCCTACCATGCCTGGATTGGAAGATACTGATGATGAGTTTGAAGATGAAGGTATCTTCTCATATTCCAATGAAGATGTTGATTTTACTAATTTGGAAGATACTTATGGAGTTCCACAGTCTCCAAACTTAAGAATTCATAAAAATCATCCTACTGATCAAATCATTGGTCCTTCTACTTCTAGAGTGATAACTAGACACAAAGCTAAGAGTTTTACTAAACCTCATAATGCTTTACTTAGCTTTGTCTATAAACAAAACAGACTTAATCATAAGGATCATCAAACATGTCTGTTTACTTGCTTTATCTCTCAAGAGGAACCCAAGAATATTGCTCAAGCATTGACTAAAGAAAGTTGGGTTGAAGCTATGCAAGAAGAACTGCTACAATTTAGACTTCAAGAAGTTTGGGTCTTATGTGATCTTCCTGATGGTAAGAAGGTCATTGGTACAAGATGGGTGTTCAGAGTCAAGAGAGACGAAAGAGGGAATGTCATCAAAAACAAAGCAAGGTTAGTCGCACAAGGCTACAGACAAGAAGAAGGAGTTGATTATGATGAAGTGTTTGCTCCTGTAGCAAGGATAGAAGCAATTCGAATCTTTCTTGCTTTTGCTTCTTATATGGGATTTCAGGTTTATCAAGTGGATGTTAAGAGTGCCTTTTTATATGGCAAGATTACAGAGGAAGTATATGTCAAGCAACCTCCTGGTTTTGAAGATCCTAAACATCCTAACAAAGTCTACAAAGTTTTCAAAGCTCTTTATGGCTTACATCAAGCACCAAGAGCTTGGTATGAAAGGCTCTCTACCTTTTTATTGCAACATGGTTATAGGAGAGGAGCTATAGATAAGACTTTGTTTATCAAGAGAGATAAGAAGGATATCATGCTAGTTCAAGTGTATGTTGATGATATCATCTTTGGAGCTACCAAACAATCTATGGTCAAGGAGTTTGAGAAGCTGATGCAGAATGAATTTCAAATGAGTTCAATGGGTGAGTTAACTTTATTTTTGGGACTTCAAGTTAAGCAGTCAAAGGAAGGAATTTTCATAAGTCAAGACAAGTATGTTACTAACATACTTAAGAAGTTCAATTTTGATGACATGAAGCCTGTTACTACACCTATCAAATCTATTAACTCATTAGGCAAGGATGAAGATGGACAACCAGTTGAAGTCAAGTTATACAGATCCATGATTGGCTGTCTTATGTATCTTACTGCATCAAGGCCTGATATCATGTTTGCAGTTTGTTTATGTGCAAGATATCAAGTCTCACCAAAGATCTCTTATATGAATGCAGTGAAGAGAATTTTCTGTTATTTGAAACAACAACCTAAGTTGGGGTTGTGGTATCCAAAGGATTCACCTTTTCACTTGGAAGCTTTTTCAGATAGTGATTATGCAGGTGACAACTATGACAGAAGACCAACCACAGGTGGATGTCAATATCTTGGAAGAAGATTGGTTTCATGCCAGTGTAAGAAGCAAACAATTGCAGCAACATCATCCACTGAAGCAGAATATGTGGCTGCTGCAAGCTGTTGTCGACAAGTTTTGTGGATGCAGAATCAGCTCTTGGACTATGGATTCAATTTCAAGAATACTCCTATCAATATTGATAATGAGAGTACCATTTGCATTATGAAGAATCTAGTATATCACTCCAAGACTAAGCACATTTAGATAAGGCATCACTTTATCAGAGATTGTTATGAGCACATGCTCATTAATGTGGTCAAGGTTCACACAGATGATAATGTAGTTGATTTACTCACCAAAGGATTTGATGTTTCAAGATTTACTCACTTGGTGGTGAGTATTGGTATGGTTAAATACTGAGCTACATTTAAGGGGAGGACTATTTAGTGTAAGTATAGTCCTATGCATTGCTTGAGGGGAGGATATTCATGTTTGTTTGATGTATATGCTATTGTAAGGAAGAGAATGGAAAAGTACTGCTTTTTGCTTTTATGAAAGTACTGCTTGGAACGTACTGCTTGGAAAGTACTGCACACGTGGAAAGTACTGTTTGTCTTATTAAAGTACTGTTCTAACGGTAATATTGAGGGGTAATTACATCTAACGGTAACTTTGTTATTTATGGCTGTGATTTTTTAAATCTCACCTATAAATAACTACTCTCCGAATTTCCCTCTCATATTGATATCTTCAAATCTTTTCCATATTTCTCACACTTTCACCTATATTATTCGTTCTATTTCTTACTGTGATCATATAATCATCAATGGCGACTCGTAATACTGTTTCCAAACACAACATGGTGGCGAATTTAGACAAGACTGAAGCGAATGTAATTTTTCATGACATCATCGATTTTCTTACTGGATCGCCAATTAGTTATGCGCTATTAGTAGAACCGGTGTTATTGAGCCACGGATTCAACAATTTTAGGAAACAGCTAGGGTTCATATGGAGAATGATGAAGAATATATTCATGCTATGGTTCTTTGGGAGAAATGTCAAGGTTACGAAGCCTCTATTCGTGAAGACTTATTGTTTGATGATCTTTGATGGGGTTCGTTTTGATAAGCAATTGATTTGGGATACTTTTGGGCACATTGGTTATGAAGGGTCCTTAACTGAACAAACATTCAGGAAACCCTTATTTTGTACTCACTGGAAGTTTTTAGTGCATGTGTTGCTTCATTGTATTAGTGCTAAAAGTCTTTTACCTGTTGTGGTACAACAAGCCAATATTTTCACTTTCATGGCTAGGAAGAGTGATTTATTCACTGGAAGGGACACTCCATTAACTACTTCTATGATGGAAGTTGTTCAAGCTGTCAGAGCTGATGCTGCAGAAGATGAAGATAGCGAAGGTACTGCTTCTACACAAGGTACTGCATCCGCAAGTGCTGCATCTCAAAGTCTTTGCATCAGAAGGCACTGCATCCCAAGGTACTGTTTCCCAAAGTACTGAAGTTCAAGAAGATGTTGCAGTTTCACCTTTTCCATCTCCACAAATATCTGCTCATGATTCTCAACCAGAAGAACATTCACCAATTCAAGGAGATGATTCAGCTACTATACCTCCTGAAGGTTTGACATTGGATAATTATGTATAGACAAGGGAGTTAGTTAAATTGAAGAAAACAACTGAGGCTCAAGCTAAACAGATTAAGAAGTTGAAGCTCAAGTTTAGAAGACTCAAGAATTTTGTCTGGCCATTGGTTCAACATCATCGTCTTTGGGTAAAATCTAAAAAGAAGGAGCAATGGCAGTTTAAGACGACAAAACGTCAACGGGTTCAAAAACAATCATCTTCTGTCAAATTGGGGAGGAATTTGGAAGAAAAGAATTTGAGAGAAGATACTGAAGAAAAGGAGAATGAACCTCAAAGTACTGAAGCAGAGGAAAATGTTCAAAGTACTGAAGCTGATGTTCAACCTCAAGGTACTAAAGAGCAAGTCAATATTGAAAGTACTGAGGAAGAAAGACCTAAGGTTCAAAGTACTGATGATCAAGGTACTGAAGATCAAAGTACTGCTGTTCAAGGAACCTACAGGCAAGGATTAATTACTCCAAGGTTGATAGATTTTGAAGAAGAAGCTGGTCCTTCAACAACTGTCATACCAGAGGAAGCTGATACACCCAAACCTATTCACACTGCAAGTGATGATGAAACCATTGCTGAGATCTTGCATGACTTGTCAAAACCAAGGGGTGTTAGCATACCAGGAGTTATTGAAGAACAACCACAAGTTTCTCAACCTGCAATAGATCCTAAAGATAAAGGAAAAGGTATATTGGTAGAAACAAATAATAAAAAGAAACCTACTTTAGCACAGATAAGAGCTGCTCAAGTTGCTATGAATGAAGAAGCAGCTAAAAAGTTTCAAGAGGAATTAAATGCTAAAGATAGAGAAGCTAAGGAAATTGAAGAAGCTCAGAATAGAGAAGCAGCTAAGAAATTGTAAGAGGAATTGAATGCTGAAACTGATGAACCATTAGAGTCACCTATTCATGTTTCTTTTCTACCAAGAAGACCAAATCGAGCTAAGGACAGAAATGCAATGATGGCTTATCTAAAAAGTCAAGGGTATAAAGGATTGTAGAGGTTTAATTATTTTGAGATGAAAGAATTGTATGATGCTGTTAGGGAAGCTTATAAGAAAAGTGTTGAAATCATCAAAGATTATAAAGATGATGCTGCATGGAAAGAAAAAGATAGCAAAAGAAGCTTAAAAAGAAAAAGAAAAACTGAAGTTGAAGAAATACAGTCATCAAAGAAAGAGAAAGTTGAGTTACTATCTGATACTACTGATGAATTAAGGAATTACTTAAGAGTAGTAGATTTTGAGTATTCTAGAGATGATGCTAAGATGAAGATGAACAAATCTCAAATTAGTGATTTTGAAGTTGTAGAATCAAAAGATAGAAGTTATCTGATATTTCATAGAGATGATGAAAGTTTCAGAGTGTTCAACAGACTATGGGATTTATTGCACATCATAGATAGAGTGGATTTATTTTATTTATATCATGTGGTGCGAGACTATTTTGAACACAATCCATCAGAAGGAATTGGTTTAGTATTGCTTGGAGATCTTACAACTGTATGGGAAACTGAAGAACAAAGCACTGCTGAAGTTTAGAAGAATCAAGAAAATTGGGAGATTGTTAGCTGGAGATTCTTTGAAGAATCTGGAGTACATGTTTTAGAGTTAGAAGATGGAATTCTGATTCACATGTTAGCAGACAGAAGATATCCACTTACAGCAGATCTTATGAGGAGGATGTTAGAGCATGGAATGGAAGTTGAAGATGATAATGAAATTGCTCTTATGGTCATCAAATTGTTTATCAACTGGACTACTATGGCTGATGATGATGAATAACTGGTATGAATTTTAACTGAATAAATTCTTTTTGAAATATCAGTACTTTATTCAAAGTACTGCTGATCAAACAGTACTTTCATCAAAGTACTGCTTGCAGCTTTTAACCAATTAAGTGATTTTTGAAAGAAACTTTTTGTTAAGTGACAAATATTTTGAAACAAAAGTTGAATAAAATAAATGGTTTTTGAGATGGCAACATCAATAGGTTATCAATCCACCATGGTTACAAAAGGATTGGCTAATCCATGAGCAAATGGCTCTGGTAAAGATATCTCAAATCCGTTTTTAGTTGACAACTTGCTAATAAGTTGTATGGTAATCAACTCACCATATCAATAAATGTGAAGAGTTGGCTAGCCCACAAGAAAATGGCTTGTGGTAAAGGCTGTGGAAAAACCATTATTGGTAATTAGTTCACCATAGATGAAAGAACTAACTAGTCCAGAAGGGTACAGCTTTTGGTAAGGACAAATCAAATCTGTTGATAGCTGATGATTTGCTAAAAATCATATGGTTAACAATGTACCATGGTCTTACACACCAAAACATTTGGCTACTCCAGAGTTAATGGCTTTGGTAAAGAGATCAAAATCCATTAAAATTTTCAATGATTCACCTCTCACAAGAGTTAACACACCTGGAAGTGATGAGAATAGACTGCAACTTAAACTGAATTAATGTACAAATTGTCAATTGTTGTTGTGTTACTGAAAAGATGGAGCTTCTTTGGATGATCTGTAAAAGAATAATTCTAAAGATACTTTGATAATACTGATACAAGCACATAAACTACAAAGATACAATCCAAAGACTAAGACATAATCTTTCCTTAAAGAAGGAGCTGTTAAAGATAAATTCACAAAGGAACTTGAAGTCAAGCAAGTAGAATTCAAGTTAGGGGAGGATTGTTGGGATATGAAAGTACTGAAGAATGACAAAGTACTAGAAAAAGTCAAAGAGTCAAAGTACTGCTAAAGAGGAAGTCAAAGTACTGCTGTCGAAGTCAAAGTACTGCAAGGCTAAAGGAACTGTTATATTTGTTTATAGAAAGTGTTGTAATTCTAGAATATTCTTTATTAGATTACTTGTCGTACAAGGATACAAATTGTAAACCGACTAGGGTTATCCTTGAGCCTATAAAAGGACCCCTAGATTGGCATTAGAGATAGACGTATCATTAGAGTTCTTAGAGTACGATTTACAAGTTGATAGTTAGTGTTTTAGAGTTGTTAAAAGATCTGCATAATAAGCAGATTTAGAGTTATTAATAAAGTTGTTGAAAGTTAAAGTTATAATTCTTCTTAGCTTTGTTAAGTAAATTCTGCATACTTAATAGAGATTACTCAGTGTTTCATTGTTAATAACTTAGGATTTATCCGAGGTTATTAAACCTTAACAAGCTATTTAAGTTAGTTTGGTTAGAGTACATCGATCCAACAAAGCTTTAAAACGATGTTTTCTTAATAACGTTTGCAAAAATGATCTAACGATTGTCGAACTCTCAGGTTATTACTAAAATAATTTATCCTACGAGAATGTGAAATAAAAATTTCGGGAGTGAATAGTAAAAGTGAATAGTAACGGTGAATAGCAAATATGAATAGTGACCCAGAAATGCGAATTGTTACATATGAAGCTCAAGAACCCGAAGTACCCGAATGCCCAAAGAGAGAATAACTGATAACATTGAAGGAGCAGGCCGAATCACTGATTATCTCTGCGGATGACTATCTCTGCGGACGTCAATTCCGAAATACGTGATTATATCTCTGAATCACTGATTAAGCCCTCAAGTAAAACAACTGAGCATCCCCAATGTACACAATCTCTCTCCCCTGATGATTATGATAATATCAAAATCATCACACACTTCTGTACCTCTTTTATCATCAGAAACTAACTCTTCCATCTCTTCCCCCACATAGTTGGAATAAGAACACTAAACACCATGAGTCAAACCTTGAGTGTCTATGCGGTAATGACATTCGTCTTCCCGGGATATCTTAAATCACTTAGAAGTATTAAGTTCATCAAGTTTACTCGCGTTCAGATGCTTGTCTCCTTCCCCCTTGCTGGTTTTGACACTTCAGAATCAGCAACATATTTTAAGCCCAAATACTTGAAATCTTTTGAGAAGAACATCATTAGCTCAGAAGTATCTGTGAGAATCAACTTGCTGAAGAAACAGAATGAACAAATCTAATTGGGGATTAAATCTGGCTTTTCACTCTCCCCCAATTAGTGCTCTCCCCTGAACCGACAATCTTTATGATGAATGCTTGAATTAAGAAGAAGTCTTTAGATCGTTAAATGCAACACGTCTCTAGTCTTCTAACATGTACCAAAAAATGTAGAACCGACTGTAGACTCGACCTTCTTCTAGATTGTACAGTTGGGGAATAGGAAGTTAACATCTTCATCTCACCAAATGCGTTCCAATTACCTTATATGTAGCAAATCTCCTTAACTAAAATCCCTCCCAATCAAACAAGAACAGAAATATGTTCATCAAAGAAATCAACCCAGTAACTAGAAGCACTTTGTCTTTAATCAAAATTAGCCCGTGTGAAGATGTCAACCAACAACTCTTAAAAAGAAACTCCATGTAAAGATGACCCGATAAGAAGAAGCTCGGTTCTTACATGAGTTTGGAGCCGTTTGACCATTAATTCTCAGAAATCAATCAACCATGCAGTAAATTCACACTTCTTCTCCCCCTCAAGAATTGCATTCGGAGTTGCCATTCTTGATTGAATAAGTGAAAATCTTCAACAAATGTAGTCTATTCACACTTCTCCCCCGCAAAATTAGCACAGGATGTCGCCATCGTCATTATAGTTGAGCAAGTGGAATAAGAAAACAATCAACAGTAGCCCGGTTCACTTGATAACTGAAAGCGCGTGGAAAAAGTATGAAGCATGTTGATGAGAATGGTCATTAATGAGAAGATTTCTCTTCTTCCGAAGATAAAGCGCACTGACACGTACACTTTTCTTTTCTTTAGAGTACGAGGTTTGAACTGTTGTGTTCAAACGTCATAAGAAGATTTCTCTTCTTCAGAAGATAATGCGCACTGAAACGTACACATTTCTTTTCTTTAGAGAACGAGGCATGAACTGTTGTGTTCATACGTCATAAGAAGATTTCTCTTCTTTTGATGATAAAGCGCACTGAAACGTACACTTTTCTTTTCTTTAGAGTACGAGGCATGAACTGAAGTGTTCATACGTCATAATCTCTCTCTTTTCAGCTCTCTTGGCAAAACATGTAATCAACCCCATTATCATTCAGTAGGCTCTTTGTAGTGACAGCGGATGGAGAGAACCCAATATGATGAATTTGACCTTGAAGTAAACTAACCCGAACTCGTGACTTAAACTTGCACATATGAAACAAAGAGCGGTGCCGAGACTTCATCCTCCATTGAATCTCTAAGTACTCTATACTCTTCATCCAACCAACCATGAAGTATAAGACGTACATCACCTCTTGCAAATCCACAATTGAATGTCACACTGAGCACTACAACGTAACTCCTTAAAGTGATAGTTATTTTATGGTGATAAGAGCCTAATTCCCCCAAGTGGTAAAAAGAAAAGGTAAAAGTCACCCAACAATAACTAGATTTCCAAGTCTTCGTTATTGATAATAAGCTCGAACAAGGATCTTAAAGAATCTTCATCCAACCATCCCCGATACCTTCAGATATTAAGTACACTCGCCCATTATATTTCACTTCAACCTCAAATAAATAATACTGAATTAACGCCGTTGTCACATTTTCTGGTTAAAAGTTCAAATCTAGCCTCCTTTAACATTTTAAATGAACTATGATAATGGTTTTCATCCCGACCATGGTTAAAAGCACATAACCCAATAAAAACATGTAATAACCAAACTGCCATGACGAATATCCAAACACACATCCAATTCATGAAGTACACCCTTTTATCCCTTCTTCGAAGCAGAAACCGTAGCACCAGCATCAGAAGCGATCCCGAAATACACTTTCCTTTTCTCCATGATGGTTCCATCATTACGGGATTTTACAACTCTATGGTTTAAACCGAAAAATAGTTTCTTTCGCAGGATTTTACAAAACCAAGAATAAAGTGTAAGATAGATCCGGAAATGCACTTTACAATTACCAGGATGTTTCCATTGTCACGGGATTTTACAAGTCTATGATTTAAACCGAGAAATAGATTCTTTCGCGGGATTTTACAAAATCAAGACAAAACCGTAAACAATGTCAGATTGAATGTGTTATGACACCTTTGGTTTTAGTGAATATCTGTTTTAGGGGAACATGCAGCGGTTCATCAACGGATCATAATCCAACATCAACAATATCATCACCCATCCAGTAAACACTTTGGTTAACACATCATTCACGCATTCTGTCGGCTATTGCAGTGACAACATGGAGAAGTAAACTCGATATGCCAAACTTGATCATGAAGTGAAATTCCCCAGATTTGCTACTTAAACTTGTACTAATCCTCGTGAAAAAGAAACGGTGTACCCAATGTACAAAACCTCTTGACATATCCTCAACTGCGTGAGACACCAAAGTGATAGCTACGTTGTGGGTTAAGCGAGAAAGGAATCACAACCGTAACTAAATAGCCAAGTCTTTGTCCCCCTCAATAAACGCCCAAACAAGTCATCTTCGCGGAATGGTAGAAAGAAAGAAGACGGAATAAGTAAACTCGCCCGGAAAACCTCACTTCAAATCCAAATAAGAAATACTGTCTGAACAAACCCCGTAGTCAACCTTGTTCAAAAATCAATTCAAGCCGTGATGCAATATTCTTTGTGAAAATGTATACACCAAAGTACCAATCCACATAACTCAACAACTCTTATCAGCATACCCAATCTCATCATCAACACTCATAACCAATCAAATCTCACTTACAAATCTCATCGACAAATCTCATAATTAAAGCTCATCAATTCCAAATTATGAGAAGTCCATCTTGTGATACATATACTCCAAGGCCCATATAATTAACATAAGAACTTCGTAAGCAATATTGACCAAATGGTTCACCGTAAGCAATACTCTTTTGTCACATAAACCGAGTAGTCATTTTATGAACAAATGTTCGTTCAATCCGTGAAATTAGTACCTTCCGTGAAAGTTGTATACCAAAAATACCCATATTATCAAAATTGTATCCAAGATTCTTTCAAAAATTTCGAATTACTAATTTTCAATTCAAGCTCATATGTATGAGTGATCCATCAAACGTGTATATCAACTGTACACAGTCCAAATAACCAAACATTGTGTTAATATTGCACATCAAATAATGTGAATAACCGGTTAAATAATCAAATAATGTTGCACATCAATCAGAAAAAAATTAATATAACACAAGGTCCATCGTCCAAATTTGATACGCGGCCCATTAACGACTTAACCTCCAAACCCAACCAAATCCAGTATGCAAACCGTTTGAATTGCTGAGGCCCACGATCCAATCACAACTTGTATAACCGGTTATAACATAAATAGCAGTTTAACCTAAACCTAGGTAATACTTGTGATAAAAAAACGCCTACACCATCTAAACTCTCTCCTTACCAAACTGTTTCTCACCCAACTGATAACAAGTACATCTCACATCTCCTATCATTAATCAAACGTACGATCATCAGACACTCCCAATCTCCTCCATCTAAAATTCGAAGCAAGCACAACCCTAACCGTTGTCGTTCTTCGTTTTAGCCGTTCAAGACGATTCAAGAAAGGATAACGTGGCCTCAAGATCCAAGGTTCTCGGGTAGGTTAACATATGATGTACACGGTGTTGTTGTTGGTCTTGAGTCACATAAAATGAACCAAATATTAATTAATAACAGATTTGTTAATTAATTTTTCTGATTAGTTCGGATATACTTGAAGCTAAGCTTCAAAGAGATTAATTAGATCGATGATGGATTTAATTTCGTGTTTAAGGCCTTTCCAAGGCTTAGTATTTCTATGAATAAAACATGAAATAGATCTGAGATACTTTTGATTTTTTGATTTTTTTTTCAGTTTATTTCGATTAGATTGAAGAGATGGTGTATGAGTTAGGGTAGTTTGGGATTGGAGTTGGATTTGGCTGTTGAGATTGATTTGGATCAGTTTGAATTTGTATAGAGTCACGTTCTACATGGACCAATGATGTTCAATACTGAGGTCATTGATGTTATTTTGGTAAATGGTAGTTGTTTTGGTCTTTGAGGTCGTTTCTTCTTCATCCTTTCTGTCAAGTCTACATGTCACAACTCGCTAGGTTAAGTCGCTAGGACAAGTCGCTAGACTAAGTCGCTAGGAAAAGTTGCTAGACTAAGTCGCTAGGACAAGTCGCTAGACTAAGTCACTAGGACAAGTCGCTAGACTAAGTCGCTACCATGAGTAAAGACTCATGGCAAGTCGCTATCAGTTTTTAAGAGCCAAGTCGCTACATATAGTACAACTCGCTAGGATGAACATAAACCATTTCTGATGAGTTTTTCTGACCATTTACTGACCATATTCAAAAAAACCCAGAAAAACTGACATAAAAACTGCATCTTTTGATTTAACCCTTTTTGACCATAAATCAGCCTAAGAAAGGCTTCTTGGTTTACCCGTTTTGACCATGTTTTGACCACTCAGAAACTGGCTAATGACCACAAATATTTCTTGTTTTTGGTACCACAAAAAAACGTCACATAAGATGGGACAAAACTGTTTGGACGCTATTATTGACACAAGACTGTATGGACAATAACATTGACACAAGACAGATTTGAAAGCAAGAATAGACCAAATGACATTTTTTACCAAAAGTGATACAAAACTTAAAACATGTAACAACTGTTTATCTCAAAGAGATAAAACAGTTTATCCGACCAAGGAAATGCAAAAGCAGTTATAACAAAGTACAAAAGAACCACCATAAATCGACACAACACAATAACCTTGGCTCTTGATACCAATTGTTAGGATCTTAATATTATTGTGTTGATGATTCAGATGGTTTTGGATGATGGAAATACATGTTAGCCATTTAAAGAGAGAAAGAGATGAGAGGGTGTTTTCTTGGTAGAGACTTGCTTCACAAATGTAAGGTTAGATTATGAGAAAGCACCACCCCTTCCATGGATGGAAGGGGTATTTATAGTTACAATGAATACGTCCTCCAAACGGACTGTGGATCAGGCATACAGTGGGTAAAGACCCGTCCTTCCTCCACGGTGTTGCACTAAACTAACCTACGCTACAAACTAACTAATAAAATACTAAATAACGTAAATAACGACAAGTCTACGAGCTAACATATGCTAGACTATAATTGGGGTGACCGACACTTTAACATGGAATTTCCAATTCCTAACAGATCAATTTTCAATCAGAAATACTTTTTGTATTTGAAAATGAATACACCTTCGATGTGCCAGAGAAAAGAAGATTTGCACATCAAACGGTTTTTCAAAAGTATTCGTCAATTCATTTCCTGGACCAAGGTTGATTCAAGAGTGAATCGCCCGATCGAGTTGTTACAAGCTTGATCTTTTGAAAGATCTCACATGTCACCCACCAAGAGCTTGTTTGATGTTGGCTCTAGAAGGATTTCCATCTTCATCGTGAAAACTTTACATATCACTCGGATGTTCTGGCAATACCACAAGGATAATGCGTAGGACTCTCAATATATACTTACTTTCCACATTGTGTGAAATAGCAAGTCTTCATTAATTTTGTGTCCGAATGAGATTTTGTGGATGATCTCTTGGCTCTAGACTCAATTGTGCATTTTGTTTTCCTATATCAGAGACTAGGGAGAGGGTCTCCTTCTTCAATATCAACAATCTCTAAGAGAAAGTCGATAGGTTATGTAGGTTCCCCGTGAGAATGAAACAAGTCCTTTTAAGAGAACTTGAGTAGTTTGTGAAGTTAGGTGCAGTGCGTCGCTGGGTCCATGAAGTCTTGTCTTCAATACAGTGTTACCTTAGTAACCACCAGTAGCATATGTATTGAACCCGGTTTCTGCCCTAAGGTTGAATTATTGGAGGGCTATTTATTTTCACCCTCTTCACATTCATTTCTTTTTAATTCTTCAACCCCTTCAGTGCTTATCGAGACTTGATTAGTAGAACCTTGTTGGGTTTGTTCCAGTACTAGCACTATCTCAGTCGGCACTCTTCCCATATTCTCATTTTTCTCCTTTTTTCATCAAACCTAAGGACTTCTACACTATCTAGTGGATTGTCCCTGGGTAGATCCCTCCGGCTCTGGCAAGATCGTGGGAACTAATACCTAACCTTACCATCCTTATAACACCATGCATAAAGTAAAATGGTCGGTCTTTTGGTAGAATTCTTTCCTTCTTGAAACCAATTGAAAAATCATTTGGAAAAATCAATTAAGGTACTTGTGATATAAAATCAAAGCATTTTGTACCTTAATTGTTTCTTATCATTTAGAAATGCTCCCCCTCAACATGTGCATATGATTTTGAAATTATTTAGCACATGGAGGCAAGAGTTCTTTGAAATATTTTCTTGATCACAATTTCCTTAGAAAAAGCCTTTTGATTTTCTTGTAAATTCTCCCCCTCAATATGTGCGTTAGGCATTTGAAATCATTTAACACATAGAGGAAGAAGGCTTTTGAAGAACTTCCACGATCACATTTGCTCCATATAAACCATTAGAAAATCAATCAAGGTACTTATTTTGAAACATAGAAATCTTTGTACCTTGAAAGTTTATTTTCTTTTGAAATGCTCTCCCTCAATATGTGCTTCGAGATTCGAAAGCGTTTAGCACATATGGGAGAACAGCCTTCACATTTGAATCAAATGATCACCTTTTATCAGATTTCATATTTAAATCACATTTTCTCCCCCGATCAAAAATATCAAACCCTTTGAGATTTTGGATCCCAAGTGATTTAAATACGTTTAGAAAACATGGGGGGAAATATGCCTGGTTTAAATTCTCTTCTGTTTTTTTTTGGTTAAATGCTCTTTCTCAATCATGTGCATCATGTATTTGAAATCGTTTGGTACATGAAGGAAGGAATGCCTTTAAAGGACAAAAACCAATTCCATTTAAACAGATATTGAGATTTAAATCACTATCTCTCCTTCGATCAAAAATTTTAAACCTCTTGAGATTTGTGATCCCAATTGATTTAAATCATTTTAGAAAATTTTGGGGAAAGACTGTTTCCCCCGATATTAAGTGTCAATTTCCCCCAATAATGCTTGTAATTTATATCATTTGTATGGATTTACGCTTGATTTCCATTGTTTTCCACTTTCAGGTAAATTACGAGCATTGGAGCTAAAGAAACGCAGAATTGGAGAAATATCAAAGATTTATCATAGTATGCTGACTTTGAAGAAGTTACGGCGTAACTCATCTCTCACATTACGCCATAACTAAAGCGTGACTCAGAAAACCAACTCATCAGAAGGTTACGGCGTAACTCTCCCCAAGGACTACGACGTAACTATATTAGGTCAAATGAGATTCCACGCCGCTGATAACTATGCCGTAACTATTATCCCAACTACGGCGTAACCAAGTATATTGAAGAATACGGCGTAACCACTCATAAGGTTACGCCATAACCAGCAGATCTAGTGCAAATAACGAAGGAATTGAAGATTACGGCGTAACTATTATTTTAGTTACGCCGTAACCCAGATCTGGGGTATAAATACCCCACGATTTCCAGCATTTCAAAGCATCCCATTCCACACACCACAACCAAAGAACGTGGGAAGAAGCCAAAGGCAGTTCTAGAGGAGCATACGGAGCTGTCTCCAAGGGAGAAATCACTCCCCTATGATAAGCATTAGCATTTTATCTTTTCTTTACTTTCGATTCATGTATTTCATAACTTTGAATATTGAATTGATTTGTATGGTTAATATGAGCGGCTAAGCACCTCTTGGTGCTGGCCTAGTTATGATTCCATAATTGTTTTGTTTGCGTTTACATTACTTCCGCATAATTATTAGTAAGTGTATGCATGCATAGTTTATTGGTAGCTACCCTTGTTTCGGTAGTTTTGAATGGCGGCAGAGGCCAATTGCCTAGGAGATATGACCAACTGACCCTAGGTGAGCGGACTGAGTCGGGAAGGGTAAGATATGACCAACTGACGACCCTTTCTACTTGTGCGATTTGACCAACTGATCACCTACCGTTTGGATGAACTTAAGAATTAGGGGGTGAGTGTTTAAGTTGCTAACGCCCGAGCACTCACTATTATAAATCTAGCATGTAGCGGTACTTAATGACTTGGCTTAGGGGACCGGGAACAACAGGACTTATGAGGGGACACCTGACTTCTCCTGTGGTGGCATCTTTGCTGATAGGTTAGGGCGAATTGACCAAATGCTGTCCTCTCGACTTTAACCCCACCTGAAGTAATTGGAAGTAAGTAGACGTAGACATTACTAGCTAGGAGGAATAACTAGGTTAGCACCACTCTCCTCTATTGATTTATCCTTTGCCTTTTATCTACTTTAGTAGTTAATTAATTATTTCCTTATCATAATCATATTACAAACTATGACACCTAGACTTAGTAATAATCCAACACATATAGCTCTTGGGAGGACCTCGGTTTTACCGAATACGACACTACACACGACCGGGTACACTGCCCGTTAGTGCATCAGGGTAGACCATAGGTATAACGAGACTTTATAAATATTAAAACTTGGTCAGTAAAACATGCATCAAGTTTTTGGCGCCTGATCTGTGCTGAAAACAGTCAAGCTACCTCACACAAGCCGGCCACTTGTGAATGGCAGACCGTAAGAAGCTTAAAACCGCTTAAAACACGAATGCAATGAAGTCCTGGAGAATATAGTGAATTCCCGGGTCGTTAAGTCCCAGCGAGCTATGCAATGGATTATCAAACGTATAGTGATCGAGATTTGAGCGGAAAGGAGAATTTGGATTATTATAACTACAGAAAAAGCCAACAAATTACAATGGCTTAAATGCAAATTAAAGGAAATTAAAAAGATAAAAACTATTAAATAAACGCTATCACTATTTTTAAAATGATGAACGTTTAAAACTTAAAACTTAAAACTTTACGTTTAAAATAAAATTACGTAAACGTGCAAAATAAAAAGTGAAATCTAAGAAATAAAAGTCCTAAAAATATGAAAAATACATTTTTACAAACCTAATGATGAAAGAAAATTTATAGAAAAAGAAAATTATTTTTATAACTAATTAACTAATTATTATTAATTAAAAACTAATTTTAACTATTAAATAATTATCTAAAATACAAGATAATATGAAACAAAGCTAGAAAAATAAAATTTTGACTTAGAAAAATCTAAAATAACAAAATAGAATTTTCAAAACTATTTTTGTATTTTTATGATTATTTTTCTATTTTCTAGGAATTTTAAACTATTAAAAACTAATTAAATTATTTAAAAATACAAATTTAACTAAGAAAAATCTAGAAAAATATTTTTTTGTCTTTTTATATTTATCTAAACTTAAGAAAAATGAAAAATTATTTTTTTTGAACCTTTTCTTAATTTTTTGTATTTAAAGCTAATTAAAAAGTGCTTAAAAACTAAATAAAATGCAGAAAAATAGCAAATCAACTTGGAAAAATCTGAAAATTTCGGGAAAACTCTAAAATAATATAAGGAATCTGAGAAAAATGAAAAAAACAGGAGCTTATGTGTAGAAAAACAGAACTGATGTGGAAGTGCTTATTGAAATAAGCACTTGATTAAGCAAATGGAATCCAAAGGCTACCAAACTGATACACAAGCTATAATAAGCTAAGATAACTAAAATGGAACAAGTTTAAACAAGCCTAACCCACAGAATCACAAGCTCAACAGATTTGATGTTTTGAGCTTTTGAACTAAAAACAGTTTCTGAGTACTAACTTTAGACACAAGCACAAGCTTAAAAATAAGCTCAAAATGAAAACTACAAATTGGAATCTAGACTAGACCTGGGTGAGACCAAGTGCACCAAAAATCAGACCATGGGAAGCTCTTTTGAGCCCTGTGCAAGTTGCACAAAATCTGAGAAAAACTCAGTGTCAACTGAGCCTGTGGAGCAGGGGAGATAGGTTCAATTTCACAAGCTTGTTTGAAGCTTATAGAAAAATGACAAAAATCCACAAAAATACAGATAAGTAAGGGTACCAGTTGAAGTTTCTAAAACAACAAATCTCACTAAATTTGGCTTAAATATGAAGCCAAGAAAATTCCTTCCATTTAGGCTTAAAACTGATTTTTGCCAAATTGACTTTTGAACAAGAACTCAAACTTTGACCAAAATGGATTTTGAATCCAGTTTATTGACTGATGTTGAAGTTATAGGATGTAATGAACACAATGCAAGTAAAGTTTAAGACTTTTAAACACAAATCATGGATTTGCAAATCCAAAAATCACCACAGTGGAGCAGTAGAGACAGATTTGTGTAATTTTGACTTTTGAACTAATGCATGTGTATATTAGGACAGAAATGAGCTAGAATGAACTTAAACAAACATGGCACAACAAGCTCTACCCACTGATTTAATCTAAAAGACTAGAGTACTTGATCCAAACACACCTTAAAACTTCGTTTTGCATATTTAAATGAGCTAACTTCTAATCTAGCTAATTTTAATGATTAAACTCAGTTAAAATTACCTAAATACAAGTAATTAAACAGACTTAAACCTTATCTAACCACAAATACAAATACAAACTCAAAATGTGAACTAAATAAAAATTGAAACTGGGATATATACTCACATGTGTCAGCTGGTTTGCAGACCAATACCAAACCCAAACCTGTTATAAACTAATCTATTTGAACCCATATTCATCCTCTGCATCACCCAAATCATCACCAAATCCAATTTAGGCTCAGTTTGACTTTCATTGACTAAATACCAAAATGGATTGCAGCTTGAATGTAAGCTTGTAAAAAGATGTATTAAGCTTATATGAGCTTGTTGGAGCTTAAAAATAAGCTAATGAGAGCTTGTATACAGGACTTTGAAAATGAAATTTGTAACAGTGAACTTAACCATATGAAATGATAATATATCTTAAATTGGAACTTAAAATTGATTTATATTGATTAAACAACTTGATTAGAGTACAATAGGACAGAAAATTACAACTTTAAACTTAACTTAAATCCTTAAGACTAAAAACGACATACATCTTTTTAAAAGTAAACTAACTACCCTTTTTTCTTCCTCCCCATGCTTCCTTTTATATCTCCACTAACTTCTCTCTCTCTTCTGAATATATCCCAGCAATTTCCTTGGCCATTGGATGGCTAAAAGCGATCCTAGCCATAGAATGGATTTTTGGCGGGAAAAGCTTTTGACAGTTGGATGAGGTAGAGTGAGGGTAAGGGTGAAGCATTAAATGCACTTTGGAGTTGGTTGAGGATAGGGGAACATGGGGAGTGGAAAGGTGAGGAGGGGGGATGGGTTGTCTGGGTTGCAGGGCTAGGTGAAGAAGAAAGGAGGAAAAGGCGGGTATAGGGGTGGTTTGACTTATCTGTTTGACTGGTGGTTAATAATGCCAGGGGGTCAAATGGGAAAGGGTCCAAAGATATAAGGCAGGGGGTCAAATGGTGTTAAAGGGTTAAATATCATAGGGACCTAAGTTGCAATTCCTGAAAATACAAGGGCCATATCTGCCAATTCCTTAAGTTGCTTCAAGGGTAAAAAGTGACAAGCTTCCATAATACAAGGACCAATCTTGACATTTTTCAATTCTCCAGGGGCCATTTTTGCCAATTTTCAAAGTTGGAGGACCAAACTTGTAATTTTCTCAAACTTTTGATATTTTTCACCAAAGGACTAATTTTGACAAGTTATGATTTTAAAAGGACCTTTGGTGAATTTTCTTTTGAAATTATGTGCTCAGGGACTGTTTTTGACAACTTTTGAAACTTGGGGGACTAAAACTGCACTTTTTTGCAAATTTGATATGTTTTTCATCTGATTTTGATATTTTTGCATTTAAAACACATAAAACACTGATTTGTGATAATTTCATCATTTTGGTGCATTTTTGAGTGTTTTCAGATGATTTTGCAGTTTATATTGTACAAAAATGATGAGTATTTACACACTCATCAATCCCCACACTGAGATATTGCTAGTCCCTAGCAATGAATTGAGAAAACATAATGGATTTTAATCTCTTTACCAAAAGCCATTACTTCTGGAGTAGCCAAATGTTTCAGTTCAAGTAAGAACCATGGTACACCGATAACCATATGATTTTGAGCAAACCACCGACTTCCAACGGATTTGATTTGTCTTTACCGAAGCCGTACCCTTACGGACTAGCCAACTCTTAGATAAATTATCAGAATTATCTTTGGTGAGCTGAATACCAATTATGGTTTTTCCATTGCCTTTACCACAAGCCATAACCTTGCGGGCTAGCCAACTCTTCACTTTTAGGATATGGTGAGTTGAGAACCATACAATTTTGGGCAAATTGCAAGCCATATAAACGGATTTGAGAAATCTTTACCAAGAGCCGTTTGCTCTTGGATTAGCCAATCCTTTTGTCTTACAGACAAAGGCGGTGATAACCAAATGAGTAAGTGTAAAACACTTACTCCAAAAAAAATTTTTGGCCAAAAACGGGGAATTGGTATAATTATATGATAAAATTCGTGAGAATTCCCCCCCACACTTAGAAATGAATATTGCCCTCAATATTCAAAGTACCGGCGGTTATGCCGAAACAAAGAACGTAAAAGGGAAATACTACGGCCATGATTTAGAAAGAAGATTTTTTTTTTTTTTTTTTATATGAAAACTTATATACAACATGTGGGGCAACTCCCCAACACTAGGGTGGTAGAAAGGGGTAAGAAGGCAGAAATATGGGTGAAAACCCATATGGTGAGTGCTACTGTTTTTGGTTACCGAGTCGCTAGCTTGACTCGACCCCGAATTCATTGGTTCATGGGGAAGCAAAGTGGAAGAAACAATCTCCATCGGACTTTCATTCAAGATGTTTGGACAAACATTTGAAGCACGTGAAAGTTCCACACCGATGAGATATACATAGAACCGGCTCAAAAATGATAAATGAAAATGCCGGGATCAAAGATAATGTCTTCATTCCCGAAGGAGTGAAGAACAGGAGAAGTGACAGAATATATGAAGAAAAGGAAGAAAATCATGATAGAAATCATGACTAACTCTTCATCCTCAATAGGAGAATTCATAGTTTCGTGAATCTCCTCAGTTAAGCTTGCTTGATCAAGACATATTATGGGAGTGTCTAGATCAAAGTAGAAATTATCATACTCCGGAGGAGATATGATATGAGTGAGTTCATCTGAGAACTCCATGAAGGTGAATGAATCATATTCGGAATTGATATGAGTGGGTTCACTGGCGAACTCCTCAAAAGTAAATGATTCATGATCGAGGAGAGAATTATGAGAATGAGAAGTGGTACTGCCACTAATCTTCTCTCCCATATTATCAAAACAGGAGGCTTTCATTTCCGGAATAGAATCATCGAAAAGAATGTCACTACCCTTAATGGGGGTAGGAGATGAAATAGGTTTCTCTTTGAAAGCCTCGATTTTAGAAATGAGAAGACTGACATTCAATAATGTTGCTCGAAGAGCTTCATCTTTGATTTCGGTGTCAGTAACTTCATCATTCTCTTCTTCTAAGCTAACAAGCTCAGAAGGTGAATCTTCCACATAAATGATGTCTCCACAAGATAACGAATCATCATCATCAGAATCGGAGAACATCTCAACATGATCTGTTTGGAAGACAAGAAGAGGAGGGATATCACACACATGATCAAGAATTCCCTGTGACTCTCTTGGGATTGGGACAAGGTCCTCAACACTAGACTTTATGAGTTCGTCCGATTCCTTTTCAGGAACAGTGTCAAGATGCTCGTCCCCCATGTTTAGAGAGTGAGTGGGAGCTTCGGGTGTGATAGCAGTTATCTGAGATGGAATCTCAACTGCTGGGATGTCAACTGACTGAGGGAGTTGAGAACTATTATCTTTAAAAGGATAAAAACTCTCCTCGTCATCATCATATAGAGCCGCTTTGAGAAATTGGGAACGTCTTAGAGCTGCATGCTCTAGGATTAATAATTCTTCCCTAGATTTGCGAGCCTCTCGTTCTTCTCGTTCTTCGGCCAGCAATTCTCCTATGGTCTTTTCACCACTCACTTGATTCTTAAAGTTTTGAATCATATCATCAAGTGTTTTCATTGTGGTTTCAAAATCTTGGGAGATTTCTTGAGATAACGGCTCAGGTGAAGCTTGAACCGTATGGTCTTTGTGGAGGTTGGAAATTGTTAAACATGTGAGAGTCATGATTGTTACAAGGAACTGGGTTCCCTATTTGACAATCAGAGCTGAAATGGGGACCTCCACGGTACTCACAACAAGAAAAGCTGTTGAGTCCGGATATGTGAATCATATGGATAGTGGTCATAACCAAAGTTCTGAGCATCACCGGAAAACTGTTCATAGACAAACGTGTTTCGGGATTGACACTCAAATCCTTGGTGAGGACCTCCACAAAATTCACAATAGATATGTTGGTCATATGATGATAAGTCGGGTTGTGGTGGGTAATTGGAAAAGTTTGAGGAGTCGTTAAATGAGTTCGAATTAGGATCATAATCAAATGAATTCCTCGAACCACAAAACAAACAACTCCGTTATGGATATCATTACCACATTGTACACACGTACACCAACGTGGTGAACCAAAAAGAGTCTCACCACAACCGACACAAGGAATAAACGATTGCATTTGAAAGTTATGAAGAGGAATCGTTTATCCAAAGAATCAACAAAACCAACATTGTGATCCGGATGACTATCAAGTCTCGAAGAACATTGAAAGATCGGAGGTGGGACAAGTGGTGTGCTCGAGAGCTAGCAATTTCCACCACTTCCGTTATGGTCTCCGGTTCTGGTTCTTGAGAAGCGTGAAGATTAGGCAAGTCATTCTTGCTAGTCACCGGTGTTTGAACGGGTTCATCGTAATCAATTCTAATTCTCGACCTTTTTTCATCGGCTTGAATTTGTTCGATTAGATTACGGGCTCTATCTTCAAAGAAAGTGTCCTCGTAATCCTCGATGGGTGCTTGGGGTAGCTCCGACGTTTGAACTGGTTTGTCAAGATTAGAATGTATTTCAGGTTGTGGCGGGTGGTCGAAATAACTTTGAAAAGAATTTTTGATGGATAATTCGCACGAATTGCAAAATTCGCTTGAACTAGGCCCTCCACACCGCTCACACACATTTGTGACGATGATGTTGACGATTGTCGACATAAGAATTAAACATATAGAGGATTAAAAAGAGAATCAAATGGTTGAGAGGATACAAAGAATAGAATTAAACGGCAAAAGAGGGTAAGAGAAATAGAATCAACGAATAAGAGGAATGAGAAGAATATTTTTGTGTTTTTTGGATAAGAAAATATAAACATATACAGATGGATGGTATGAACAAAGAGTGAATATCCAAATCACTAATCTGCTAGACGTAAGATTATCAGCACAGCTCCCCGGCAGCGGCGCCAAAATTTGCTCTGTGCTGAAAACAGTCAAGCTACCTCACACAAGCCGGCCACTTGTGAATGGCAGACCGTAAGAAGCTTAAAACCGCTTAAAACACGAATGCAATGAAGTCCTGGAGAATATAGTGAATTCCCGGGTCGTTAAGTCCCAGCGAGCTATGCAATGGATTATCAAACGTATAGTGATCGAGAGATTTGAACGGGAAAGGAGAATTTGGATTATTATAACTACAGGAAAAGCCAACAAATTACAATGGCTTAAATGCAAATTAAAGGAAATTAAAAAGATAAAAACTATTAAATAAACGCTATCACTATTTTTAAAATGATGAACGTTTAAAACTTAAAACTTAAAACTTTACGTTTAAAATAAAATTACGTAAACGTGCAAAATAAAAAGTGAAATCTAAGAAATAAAAGTCCTAAAAATATGAAAAATACATTTTTACAAACCTAATGATGAAAGAAAATTTATTGAAAAAGAAAATTATTTTTATAACTAATTAACTAATTATTATTAATTAAAAACTAATTTTAACTATTAAATAATTATCTAAAATACAAGATAATATGAAACAAAGCTAGAAAAATAAAATTTTGACTTAGAAAAATCTAAAATAACAAAATAGAATTTTCAAAACTATTTTTGTATTTTTATGATTATTTTTCTATTTTCTAGGAATTTTAAACTATTAAAAACTAATTAAATTATTTAAAAATACAAATTTAACTAAGAAAAATCTAGAAAAATATTTTTTTGTCTTTTTATATTTATCTAAACTTAAGAAAAATGAAAAATTATTTTTTTTGAACCTTTTCTTAATTTTTTGTATTTAAAGCTAATTAAAAAGTGCTTAAAAACTAAATAAAATGCAGAAAAATAGCAAATCAACTTGGAAAAATCTGAAAATTTCGGGAAAACTCTAAAATAATATAAGGAATCTGAGAAAAATGAAAAAACAGGAGCTTATGTGTAGAAAAACAGAACTGATGTGGAAGTGCTTATTGAAATAAGCACTTGATTAAGCAAATGGAATCCAAAGGCTACCAAACTGATACACAAGCTATAATAAGCTAAGATAACTAAAATGGAACAAGTTTAAACAAGCCTAACCCACAGAATCACAAGCTCAACAGATTTGATGTTTTGAGCTTTTGAACTAAAAACAGTTTCTGAGTACTAACTTTAGACACAAGCACAAGCTTAAAAATAAGCTCAAAATGAAAACTACAAATTGGAATCTAGACTAGACCTGGGTGAGACCAAGTGCACCAAAAATCAGACCATGGGAAGCTCTTTTGAGCCCTGTGCAAGTTGCACAAAATCTGAGAAAAACTCAGTGTCAACTGAGCCTGTGGAGCAGGGGAGATAGGTTCAATTTCACAAGCTTGTTTGAAGCTTATAGAAAAATGACAAAAATCCACAAAAATACAGATAAGTAAGGGTACCAGTTGAAGTTTCTAAAACAACAAATCTCACTAAATTTGGCTTAAATATGAAGCCAAGAAAATTCCTTCCATTTAGGCTTAAAACTGATTTTTGCCAAATTGACTTTTGAACAAGAACTCAAACTTTGACCAAAATGGATTTTGAATCCAGTTTATTGACTGATGTTGAAGTTATAGGATGTAATGAACACAATGCAAGTAAAGTTTAAGACTTTTAAACACAAATCATGGATTTGCAAATCCAAAAATCACCACAGTGGAGCAGTAGAGACAGATTTGTGTAATTTTGACTTTTGAACTAATGCATGTGTATATTAGGACAGAAATGAGCTAGAATGAACTTAAACAAACATGGCACAACAAGCTCTACCCACTGATTTAACCTAAAAGACAGCTAGAGTGCTGATCCAAACACACCTTAAAACTTCTGTTTGCATATTTAAATGAGATAACTTCTAATCTAGCTAATTTTAATGATTAAACTTAGTTAAAATTACCTAAATACAAGTAATTAAACAGACTTAAACCTTATCTAACCACAAATACAAATACAAACTCAAAATGTGAACTAAATAAAAATTGAAACTGGGATATATACTCACATGTGTCAGCTGGTTTGCAGACCAATACCAAACCCAAACCTGTTATAAACTAATCTATTTGAACCCATATTCATCCTCTGCATCACCCAAATCATCACCAAATCCAATTTAGGCTCAGTTTGACTTTCATTGACTAAATACCAAAATGGATTGCAGCTTGAATGTAAGCTTGTAAAAAGATGTATTAAGCTTATATGAGCTTGTTGGAGCTTAAAAATAAGCTAATGAGAGCTTGTATACAGGACTTTGAAAATGAAATTTGTAACAGTGAACTTAACCATATGAAATGATAATATATCTTAAATTGGAACTTAAAATTGATTTATATTAATTAAACAACTTGATTAGAGTACAATAGGACAGAAAATTACAACTTTAAACTTAACTTAAATCCTTAAGACTAAAAACGACATACATCTTTTTAAAAGTAAACTAACTACCCTTTTTTCTTCCTCCCCATGCTCCCTTTTATATCTCCACTAACTTCTCTCTCTCTCTTCTGAATATATCCCAGCAATTTCCTTGGCCATTGGATGGCTAAAACTGATCCTAGCCATAGAATGGATTTTTGGCGGGAAAAGCTTTTGACAGTTGGATGAGGTAGAGTGAGGGTAAGGGTGAAGCATTAAATGCACTTTGGAGTTGGTTGAGGATAGGGGAACATGGGGAGTGGAAAGGTGAGGAGGGGGGATGGGTTGTCTGGGTTGCAGGGCTAGGTGAAGAAGAAAGGAGGAAAAGGCGGGTATAGGGGTGGTTTGACTTATCTGTTTGACTGGTGGTTAATAATGCCAGGGGGTCAAATGGGAAAGGGTCCAAAGATATAAGGCAGGGGGTCAAATGGTGTTAAAGGGTTAAATATCATAGGGACCTAAGTTGCAATTCCTGAAAATACAAGGGCCATATCTGCCAATTCTGCCAAGTTGCTTCAAGGGTAAAAAGTGACAAGCTTCCATAATACAAGGACCAATCTTGACATTTTTCAATTCTCCAGGGGCCATTTTTGCCAATTTTCAAAGTTGGAGGACCAAACTTGTAATTTTCTCAAACTTTTGATATTTTTCACCAAAGGACTAATTTTGACAAGTTATGATTTTTAAAAGGACCTTTGGTGAATTTTCTTTGAAATTATGTGCTAAGGGACTGTTTTTGACAACTTTTGAAACTTGGGGGACTAAAACTGCACTTTTTGGCAAATTTGATATGTTTTTCATCTGATTTTGATATTTTTGCATTTAAAACACATAAAACACTGATTTGTGATAATTTCATCATTTTGGTGCATTTTTGAGTGTTTTCAGATGATTTTGCAGTTTATATTGTACAAAAATGATGAGTATTTACACACTCATCAGCGCCGCTCCCGGGGAGTTATATTAGGATTGCTATTAAGTCTTTCATTTTTGTTTTGTTTTAAACTTTTCTATAATTCTCACGATCATTATTCGAGTTTTTCAGGCACCATGGAAGTTGTTATCATCAATGACCTCACTCTTGAGTAATATTTGGCGTTGACAAGAGCTGAACAAGGGCCGGGTCTCGTAAGACCGGCAATTGGAGCGGATGTCCGTTTCGAAATTAAAGACCAATTTATGAGGGAGCTTCGTGCTAACCCTTTTTCAGGAAACAGGGACGAAGATGCATATGAGCACGTTGAAAATGTCCTGTACATCGCAAGCCTTTTTAACATTCCGGGCGTGTCTCATGATGCTGTTATGCTAAGGGTATTCCCAATGACTCTTACTGGAGCTGCCAAAAGATGGATTGAAAGATTGCCCGCGTGGGCAATTAATACTTGGGCTCTACTCAAAAAGCACTTTATTCAGAGGTATTGTCCGCCATCAAAGATTTCTAACCAGATTTTGGAGATCCATAATTTCAAACAAGAAGACGATGAAACTTTGTATCAAGCTTAGGATAGGTACAACGATCTCCTTTACAAATGTCCTACTCATGATCTAAACAACCAGCAAAAGGTCGACGTAACTACGAGACAAATGCTAGACTATCAAGGACCTATTCCAAACATGACGCCTACCCTTGCTATTTAAGCCATCCAAAAAATGGCTGATCATTCTCAAAAATGGCACGACGGAGGATGTAAAAGAAGCCAAAGCGGAAGTTTTGACAGGATTGCAGCAATCGCTAGTAAAATTGAAAATCTAAGTCGAGATATGCTGAAAATCAGAGAAACCGTGCATGCCATCCAAGTAGGTTGAGAAATTTGTGGGGGAGGACATCTCACTAAAAATTGTCCTCATGTTGACGAAGAAAATATAATTGTGGAAGCAAAATATGGAGAAAATCGACCGTTTTTCGGTGATAATCGAAATAATAACGGGTACCGTGGAAATTACAACCGTGGGCCTTATGGAGAAAGAAATCCCAATCTTGAAGAAACAATTAACAAATTCCTGGAAAGTTCAGCCCAAAGACAAAAGGAGCAAGATGAGTGGTTAAAGGAATTCCAGGAAAACACTAACAAAAGCCTTTCCAATCACGACACAACCCTAAAACACCTTGAATCTATGGTGGAAAAGCTTAGTAAGAAAGTAAGAATGAATAACAATAAATCTGAAGGATCAAGACCCTCAATGGAATGCAAAATCATTTTTGCTGATGACGGCTCAAAGATACAGGGTAATTCTCACATTGAAGATGCGAATACTGGTGAAAATTCCGTCGACAGTCTAGAGTTACGCCGTAACCTATCTGAAGAGTTACGGCGTAACTATGTCTTTGACAGTGATCGAGGAGTTATGACTGATATTGATAAGGATGACTCAAGCGAGTTACGCCGTAACCATACATCACAGCTACGGTGTAACTGGGATACATGGGCTGACAGCTTTCTCGAAGTAGATGAATCAGGAACACAGGTAATTAACGGATGGTCCCACGACATTAATCTATGCCCTATGTCCCCATCTAAAAAGAAATATCACTGGTGCAAGGGGATACCCGTAACTAAGGGGGACTCGTATGATCCATGGGCTTCATGCGACCCTAGAAACAAAATTTGTGACCGGGGGGCCGATAAGGATAGGATCAAGAATAACAAATTTATGTGGCCTGCATATACTGATGAAGAAAGATTAGAAAAACTCTCATTCGAGGAAGAAGAGGAGCCGCCTATCACTCATTGGTGCACTCCAATAATCATAACTGACGATGAAGACGCACGAGCATGGCCTACGTGCGACCCTTTCCGCGAGTATTGCAACGGTGGGGATAGTGAAAAAGAAGAAGAATGGACATGCCCTCACGAGCGTGAAAGACATAATATCAAGTTCGGAGATTTGACATTTGATGATTGGTACGCAATACAATTCGGGAATGCTAAGATTAACCCGAATCTTCTTAAAAAGCTTAAGATTGACTACGAGGATCATAATCAGAAAAAGGAAGTGGCTAATAACGACATCGACTGCATGGAAGATCATTTAAGCATAACTGACAACAAAGAAATACGAAGCCACTTATGTGAAAGGATAAAATCTCCTGGGGAAGTTTTCTGGGCATCATGCAACCCTTATGACGATAGATGTAACGGGGGAAGCAGCTTAAGGAGAATGGGAGAAGACGAATTCTTTTGGACCTTAACCAACGATGAGGAAAGAACAAGTTTGCCTTGGTTGGATAACCTGGGATTTGACAGTTGGGTGAAGATTAAGTATGGACATGTAGATACGTTAACAAAAGAAAAAATTTGGAAGGAATACATGAGTAAAGAAAATTCAAACAACGAGAGTCCTAACAAAACGAGTGAAATAACAGTTGAGGATGAAAAGGAATTGGTAAGAAATGAAAAAGAAGAATGCAAGCGTGTACTAGTGGAGAATCTGCTCAATGAAGAATGGTTTAAAGGTACCGACTCTGACGACGATGACATTGAGGGGATTTTAGATTACCTAGAGTTTCAAGGGAATGAGGAATTTACTAACCCTGATGACGAAGCATATGAGCAAAGGAGGTGCAAACTCCTTGGGATTCCCTACAAGAGGCCGCCACCAATTATTGTCAAAAAGTATGAGTTCACTCGCTACCACTTGGGACCGGAGGAAAAATTTTGCAAAATTCGAAAGATCAAAACTAATGAATACCTCCGCACTGCCACGAATGTCTCCTGGGTAAAGCATAACTAGATGAAAGACATTGAAGAAGTCGGGCAAGTCCAAAGGCCCCCATAGAGCCCCGCGGCTCTGAGTCTAACGAGGAAGTAATTGCTGTTGTTTGCAGATCTAACCATAGT
The DNA here is from genome assembly GCA_910596185.1 of Chrysanthemum makinoi. Taxonomy (NCBI): domain Eukaryota; kingdom Viridiplantae; phylum Streptophyta; class Magnoliopsida; order Asterales; family Asteraceae; genus Chrysanthemum; species Chrysanthemum makinoi. The sequence continues at coordinate 93,933,238 of OU343224.1, forward strand.
TACGGCGTAACTCATCTATGTGATTATGCCGTAACCAAACTTTTGCAGCAGTATTCTAGACGCATTACTAATTACGGCGTAATTCCATCTATGTGGTTATGCCGTAACCACTCACTTTGCAGCTTATGTCAGGTTCTGCCAGTTACGGCGTAACTCCCTAAAAGAGTTACGACGTAACCTTCCTCTGCTTTACTTCTTTCATTTTAAAACACAATAGCCTTGTATTAGTATTTTAAATGAACTTTGTGGGTGTGTTCCCTGTAAACCCTCACGAGACTTCACTCGTACACTTGGGACACCAAGTGGTTTAAAAGGCTTGTTGCATATGCTAAATGCAACCATGATTCCTATGAAAGTGAGTTAGGTTTGTTTTTCATTTTTTATTTTTCTTTTTAGAATTATGCTTGTCGGTAGTGAGATTTCAGGGATTGAAGTTGGCTCATGGATGCTTATACGGCGTCTCTTTTTCGTGGTCCTTCTTTCTTTTTGGAGCAAATTTCAGGGAAGTTCTCGCTCTAATTCTACTTTTCTTTTCACCTTTATTTAACGCTTAGTACAAAAGGGACTTTGCACAATTCAAGTGGGGGGACGGGAGTAGAATTATCTCTTGAACATTATTTTGCCCTCGTTTTCTAGTTTATTTTGAAAAATTATGCCATTTTTAAAATTTTGACATGTTTTTCTTAACCTAACTAAATTAGACCTTAGCCAAGCACATACAACCCTTGATATATTATGGTGAGATTAGCCTTATCCGTTTCCTATATTTTACCCCAAATACACCAAATTATGAGTGTGCCGGTAGCTTGTAAACTTTAGAACTTGGCCTTTGCATCATTTCGAGACCATAGACGAGGTATGTTGAGTTAGCTCGATGTATTTGGACTTTTCAGTTTTAGAAGGCAATATTATAGAATTATCACCCAAATATCCTACCATTGTGTGTCTATCGATTAGTCACCTCGACTTCTCGACCCCCATGTGAAACCCTTTTGTTGCACTCACCTTTAGTGAAAGATACCCCTAGATACACCCATCTGAGCCATTCCTTTCATTTTGTTAACCCAATATATTGTTTGGATACACCTATACACCTTAGCCTACCCTATAGTCTTTATTTGTGATTGGGAAGTCATCATTTTCCTAAGTTCAAGGTTCAAGTGAAAAGGTTCGGAAATCACGCTTTCATCAAGGACATATTCCTGAAGATCATTGAAGACCCCCCAAATTCCCATTGTTCATCTCAAGTGGGGGGATTTTATGTTTAGTTATTGTTGTTATGATTAAAAAAAAAGTTTTTATGTTATTTAGTTATTGTTAAGTGCGATGTTATAAGCACTATGTTATGATCTTGATATATTTAGTATCGAGGAGGCCACCTCGGTCACATTCGAAGATTGGAGTTGGTAAATTTGCCAACAGTTGGAGAAAAGGTAGTGTGCCCATCACGACGTCCTCTAATGACACATCTACCTAGTATTTCATGATCCGGTTTCTTGACTTCAAAGCTTGAACTTTGGGCGGACGGTAAGTGGTGATGACTTGGTTATAGATTTAGACTACCCTTGTTTTTTTTATATTACACCATTTATATATCCCATGTCTTATCCTAACCTTTAGTCATGAAGCGTGTCTAGGTGATGCAACGAGCAATCTTTGGTGTCTTGGCCATGGATTTGGTCATGTATCATATATTTTGTCCACTTTGCCGTGACATGTTAGTAATGACGAGTCACCCCTTAACCTTTGTCGTGTCTACCCATATTGCCTTCGAGAATTGTTTAGCCCTTAACTCTAGTGGTGGATATTTGTGTAACCGCCAAGCTTATGATAGAATACATGCTATGATTGTGTGATTGAGTGATCACCCCGAAATTGACACTTAGAATAGTTGAGAGATTTGAGTGTTTCGTTCCCATTTCGTGAGGTGTTCGGCTTTGTTTTATTCTAGCATAAGGGATTTGTAAACTTATATTTTCCAGGTTTTGGGAGATATCTTTTTAGGAATCTTTCTAATAAGGTCTACTTTAGGGCAAGTAGAGTTCAAGTGGGGGGATATTTGATAACATCAAATAGTCCTAAATATTAAGTGTCAATTTCCCCCGATAATCCTTGTAATTTATATCATTTATATGGATTTACGCTTGTTTTCCATTGTTTTCCACTTTCAGGTAAATTACAAGCATTAGAGCTAAAGAAACGCGGAATTGGCGAAATATCAAAGATTTATCATAGTATGCTGACTTTGAAGAAGTTACGGCGTAACTCATCTCCCACATTACGCCGTAACTAAAGCATGACTCAGAAAACCAACTCATCAGAAGGTTACGGCGTAACTCTCCCCAAGGACTACGGCGTAACTATATTAGGTCAAATGAGGTTCCACACCGCTGATAACTACGCCATAACTATTATCCCAACTACGGCGTAACCAAGTATATTGAAGAATACGCCGTAACCAGCATATCTAGTGCAAATAACGAAGGAATTGAAGATTACGGCGTAACTATTATTTTAGTTACGCCGTAACCCAAATCTCGCCTATAAATACCCCACGATTTCCAGCATTTCAAAGCTTCCCATTCCACACACCACAACCAAAGAACGTGGGAAGAAGCCAAAGGCAGGTCTAGAGGAGCATACGAAGCTGTCTCCAAGGGAGAAATAACTCCCCTACGATAAGCATTAGCATTTTATCTTTTTTTTACTTTCGATTCATGTATTTCGTAACTTTGAATATTGAATTGATTTGTTTGGTTAATATGAGCGGCTAAGCACCTCTTGGTTCTGGCCTAGTTATGATTCCTTAATTTTTTTGTTTGCATTTACATTACTTCCGCATAATTATTTCTAAGTGTATGCATGCATAGTTTATTGGTAGCTACCCTAGTTTCGGTAGTTTTGAATGGCGGTGAGGCCAATTGCCTAGGAGATATGACCAACTGACCCTAGGTGAGCGGACTGAGATGGGAAGGGTAAGATATGACCAACTGACGAACCTTTCTACTTGTGCGATTTGACCAACTGATCACCTACCGTTTGGATGAACTTAAGAATTAGGGGGTGAGTGTTTAAGTTGCTAACGCCCGGGCACTCACTATTATAAATCTAGTATGTAGCGGTACTTAATGACTTGGCTTAGGGGACCAGGAACAACAAGACTTATAAGGGGACACCTGACTTCTCCTGTGGTGGCATCTTTGCTGATAGGTTAGGGCGAATTGACCAAATGTTGTCCTCTCGACTTTGACCCCACCTGAAGTAATTGGAAGTAAGTAGACGTAGACATTACTAGCTAGGAGGAATAACTAGGTTAGCACCACTCTCCTCTATTGATTTATCCTCTGCCTTTTATCTGCTTTAGTAGTTAATTAATTATTTCCTTATCATAATCATATTAAAAACTGTGACACCTAGACTTAGTAATAATCCAACACACATAGCTCTTGGGACGACCTCTGTTTTACCGAATACTACACTACACACAACCGGGTACACTACCCGTTAGTGCATTAGGGTAGACCATAGGTATAACGAGACTTTATAAATATTAAAACCTGGTCAGTAAAACCTGCATCAACGTGGCCTGATTTAATTTCGAAAATTGACAGAAAAGAACCAATTTTAGACAATAAAGATTGTTAGTGTCAGGTATGATAGTTTTAAGAGATCTTTAAGTAAAATAAAACAATTTCACAATCAAACAAGAATAGAAAAAAATTTCATTTTGTAAGATCTTTGAGTTTTAAAGAAAATCATACCATGACATAACATTAAATCTTTAGATCACCACATTATTTCGTACAAACGGACTTTTATGAAGAAATATCATTTGAAAATATTTACTTTGAAATCACTCTTCCCCTCAATCGATGACCATAGTCTTTGATTGAGTGACTAATGTTTTATCAAAATGAAGTCCGGTTGATTTCCAAAATTTAAGTCCAATTTATTTTCAAAACAATATTTTTCCATTTTTTAAAACAATATTTTAAAATTGTTTAAAGAATGGTATCATACACTACTTGTCCTGCACAAAGATACGTTAGGTGGATATGTTGCTTCTGTTGTTGCTGTAAGGCTGGATGAAAACCGTCTGCTGATGCAGTGAGACCTCTGAAGTTGCATATATCGTGCCAACTATCCATAGAGAGATCCAATTAAGCTCCATTTCTTCTTTTGTCGACCCAAGATATAGTTACCCTTTCCTTTCGGCATCCAATCATCTTATTTTGTGGGATCCGGATCGGGAAAATTCTTATGAACCATGATATCTGCATACGTTAGTGGACATACATACAGATATATAGTGGTCGACATCACCCAAACAGTAGTCGACTAATAAAAGTCAATCCAACATATTAATCAGATCATACAACGGCATGGGATTTATGTGTTCATCAAACTCTAATCATCTAATCCTAACAATCATATCCTAATCTCCTAGTCCTTCAACGTAGGCAAAGATTTTTTTTTTATAAGCATATATGATGATTAAATAAGCACGATAGATGATATAGATTCGAAAACATTCTCCCCCTCAATCAATGACTCATTTTATGAAAAGTTTAAAACCGCTGAAGTCATTGATTGAGTTTCGCAAATTTATGAAAACTTGATTCTGATTGATTTTCAAGCAACTCATTTACCACCATTTTGTTAAAACAAATATTTTTCTGAAGAATTTTAGAAGGAAAAATATTTGAGTAGGAACAGCAGTCCTTCGACATACTTTCCTCATTTTTTTTAGGATAAGTGCATGGAATTTTTGAAAATAGGTTTAGAGCAGCACTTTCCTTCTTTTGAAGAGCGAGTTGCTATCGGAAACAATAGCAAGCCATGGTTTAAGCACAGGTTACAGTCTGAAGTAACTGCAACCCATATTTTGAGACATGTTTTGAAAAGAATATTTACACCTTCTGTTCGAACTTCATCTATGGTCTCGTGCCATTATTGAATGACATTTCTAAGACCGTAGATGTTATTGATACCAGAAGACATGTCTTGAGAAAACAATATTTTTTTTTGTATTTTTCAAATTTTCTGATTTTTATGGGTTTTGATGATTTTATATTTTTCTATTTTGTTTTTCTGGTTTTATATTTTTGTATTTTGGTTTTTGATAAATATTTACAAAGATAGAGTAGATGATATAGTTTAAGAAGATGATGATACGAGTACCGAGATAAGGATATCGAACAGCCCCGTTGTAGAAGATATAAATCGTCATCTCTTAAACATCCACCACCATAGCTTCTGAGGCTCTTGAGAAGAAGGAATTGAGCCTTTAAGAATGTGAGAATTTGGCAGCTTCCCCCCAAACCGAAAATCCTTTTGCTAAGCAGATTCAAAGCTTTCCTTCAAGCTTGCCTTAGCCAGGTGCACAAAGGAGTACACCATTATCATGACTATTTCTGATCCTTTTAAGAATGATGATCGTTCTCCCTTCGGGGTTATATCATCAAGATAGAAGAACAGCAACTTATCATCTCACACTTGAAACAGTCTTCTCATATTTCTTTTCCACTGAAGTCTGAAGCGATCCAAACCAAAAAGGTTTCACGAGACCACTTCCCTCACGTAGTTGAATTGATGTAGTTAGTCTCTTTGAATGAAGCTCATGAACCCAAATTACACATATACCCGAAGAGAGAATAGCCGATAGCACCGAATTAGCAGATTGAATCACTGATCATCTCTGCGGAAGTCAACTCCGAAATAAATCATTAAGTCTGATCACGTGAATCTGCTAACCATCCTTGAAGTAAATTTCTCTCCCCTGATGATAGTATATGAAGCTCAAGAACTCGAAGTACCCAAATGTCCTTTCTATAGAGAATGACCGATAACATTGAAGTAGCAGGCTGAATCACTGATTATCTCTGCGGATGTCAACTCCGGAATAAGTGATCTATAACTGAATCACTGATTAAGCTCTCAAGTGAAACAGATGTGCGTCCCCAATGTACACAATTCTCTCCCCTGATGATTGCTATAACATCGACATCATCACACACTTGTGTACCTCTTTTATCCTCAGAAACTAACTCTTCCATCTCTTCCCCCACATATTTGGAATAAGAACACTAAACGCCATGAGTCAAACCTTGAGTTTCTCTATGGTAATGACGTTTGTCTTCCCGGGATATCTTCAATCACTTAGAAGTATTAAGTTCATCAAGTTTACTCTCGTTTAGATGTATGTCTCCTTCCCCCTTGCTGGTTTTGACACTTCAGAATCAGCAACACATTATAAGCCCGAATACTTGAAATCTTTTGAGAAGACCACATGAAATCTTGTGAGAATCAACATGCTGAAGAATATTGTGAGCAAATCTAATTAGGGATTGAATCTGACTTATCACTCTCCCCCAATTAGTGCTCTCCCCTAAACCGACAATCTTTATGATGAATGCATGGATTAAGAAGAAGTATTTAGATCGTTAAATTCAACTCGTCTTTAGTCTTCTAACATGTAGCAGAAAATGTAGAACCTACTGTTGACTCGACCTTCTTCAATATTATCTGTTTGGGGAATAGAAAATTAACATCTTGTTCTCACCAAATGCATTCCTGTTAACTTATATATAGCAAATCCCCTTAACTCAAATCCCTCCCAATTAAACAAGAATAGAAAGATGTTCATCAAGGAATTAAGCAATCAGCCCGCAACGAACACATAAAATGGTAACACCAAACTAACAAGTTGGAACACTGATAATCTTCAATTTGCTACCCGAGATCTGAGAATCAACCAATCTTTGACACAAATTTCTTCATATGACATTAAACCTGATCAGGTGAACTTGTTGTGAAACCTTAGTGTACACATTCACTCTCCCCTGATGATTTTGATAGATAGGAATCATCATGATGATGTGTACGTGAAGCATTAACTGGAAGCACTTTAGCATTACTCATAACAGTCCATGTGAAGATGTCAACTAACGGCTCATAGAATAAACTCCATGTGAAGATGACCCGATAAGAAGAAGCTCGGTTCTTACATGAGTTAGGAGCCGTATGACCATATATTCTCATATATCAATCAACATGCAGAACATTCACACTTCTTCTCCCAAATGTAGTCATTCTTGATTAAACAAGTGAATATCATCCAAATGTAGTCTATTCACACTTCTCCCCCTCAAAGGTTGCATATGATGTCTCCATCATCATTTTAATTGAGCAAGTGGAATAAGATTACTAGTAACGGTAGTTCGGTTCACTTGATAATTGAAAGCGCATGGAAAAAGTATGAAGCATGTTGAAGAGAATGGTCATAATAAGAAGATTTCTCTTCTTCCGAAGAAAAAGCGCACTGAAGCGTACACTTTTCTTTTCTTTAGAGAACGAGGCTTGAACTGTTGTGTTCAAACGTCATTATGCATGTACATCAACTTTGACTAGCCTGACCTCCTGAATCAGTAGATATTCGTCCTTTATTCATCTAGGCTTTGAGTCTTCCCATGTAGTGAATGATCGATGTACCTGCAACTGAGTAAGGACTACCTACACTAACATTACAAACTTGATTGCATATATTTTGGTTAGTGCATCAGTATCCAAACCCGTGGGGGTTTCACGGTCAACATGGTTTTGCCATCGGTAAACAGCTTTCCGGTAGGTATCCACTTAATTCCAGCATTCTTAAAAATTCTACCAGACGGTATCCACTTATGGCAAGGTCTAGGATTGTTAAGCTTCTTATGCATACTGGAAGACTTATCGTTTTTCAGCAATTGGAATCCATCTAGGCGAAGTTTTCGGTTTTTTTTTTGCTTCATATGCACTGAAGATGACTTAGTGTAAATCCTAGACTTAACAGGTTGAACCTTTGCACGAACATTTACTTTCTTCAGGGATTTTGTAAAACAATTATCATGATTTGCATTAAAGATACATTTCAGAAAATTCGAACAAACAACTTGTTTAGATTCAGAAATAGATCTAGAGTTCTAGAGTGATCTGCTATGGGAATAGTTTTAGTCGAAACTCAACTACTCTTAGTTCTTGAACAAGTCATTCATGTTATATGAATTCTTAGGCAAATAAGGTGAAGTGACTGGTTTTGACAAAACTTGTTTCACAGGAACTTAGGAGGCAAGCCTTGCTTTTAAAGGTTTTGTTCTTTCTGATATAAACGCACTAGGCTGTCTAATAACAGACAGGTCTCTAATGGGATGAGAAACTGGCTTCCCCAAGGTTGATGGTTTTGTAAACTTAGTGTTCACACTTTTTCCTATTGTTTTTCTGAGCTCATTCTTTAAGGCAACTATTGCGAAACTTTTATCCTGAAGTTGAGCTTTGAGTTCATCATTTTTGGCTATCAAAGAGTTTGTTTGTTCCAACGACTTAGTTCTAGTTTCTTTGACAGAGTCATTTAAGTCTATGTGATGCCTTCTCAAAGTCTCATTTTCCTTTAGTAATTTAGCCACATAAATTGCCAATTCATTATTTCTCGTTTTAATAGCATCAATATCTTGTTTAGTCTTGACTAAATTATTTTTCTCATACATACCAGAAATATGTTTCTTCAAATTGTTGATTGTCGAGTTTTCGGATTGAAACTGAGCTTTTAAATCATTTATTTCAAAAAACTCATGAAATTCATGAAATTTCGGATTTTTACATGGTTTCGTAGTTTGAAAACTTTACTTCTTTCTTTGTATTGCGATTTCAAGCGAAATGCAATGTTTTTCAAGTTTTGAGAATTTGTTTGAGAGTTCATCAAAAGCCTTTTTATCAACCATATCATCTGTTTTGAAATTATTAGTCTTAACCTCAACCAATGAACATTTAGCAGAATCATGTTCAGCATTTAGATCAGTTTGCTTAGGTACATTAGCAGATGCACTATGTTGAACATTTAAGGGTACCTTATCACATGACACCTATTCATTTATCGGTCTGACATCTGCATCCACATCATGTGTAGCAAGAATCACTGAACTACTGGTTGTGTCAAGCTCATCTGTCTCTGATTCTCTGCATTCAGCGACAACTGATCCAGCATCCGATGTTTTACCCGATTCAACATTACAATCACTTGATTGTACCCTACTTTCATTCACCTTGACATCATTCACAAGAGTGTGTTGTGCCCTTTCCTCAAAATACTTTTGAACATTATCCACATGTTGGATAAATGTTTCTCTGAACTCAGCTGCATCCATACCAGTATGAACAACAAAGCATCTTTCCGTCTTATCATCTTCATAATCACTACGGTACTCTCCATTGATGAATGACAGGAACTCGTTGTAGATCACCTGAAGTGCAACCTTGGATCCATCTGCTTGAAACTTTTCCTTGTCAAGTTGCTGCTCTAGTTGTTCCAAGTTCAAGAACAAGGTGCTTGTAAAAGTCTGAATATCTTGACAGAAGAAGGTCTCAAATGCTCGTTCAAATACCATCTTAAATCCATCAGTTCCCTTAATAAGTACTGTGAGGTGTGAAAGAAGTAGTCGGAAATGTTCCAAGCAATTGAGTTTAGCCTTGTCAATTAATTGCTGGAAGTGGTGCAATTCTGTCCCTTGAGAATTTGAACACATGGATTCCTTTATGAGTGATTGTTGTTGAGAGACCATATCGCCATTTCCCAAATTTTTTGTTTCTGACTTAACAACATTTGTCCGTTGTACTTTGCTGGGAATCTTATGTTCATCGATCATGTCGTACAATTTGAGTATCTCGGTGATGACAGAAACCGAGGATTTCGACATGATGTGAAAATGCACGGGATTTTACGAGTCTGTGATTTAAACTGAGAAATAGAATCTTTTGCGGGATTTTACAAAATCAAGACGAAACCGTGAGACATGATAAATTGGAAGAGGTTAAGAAGGATTGTTGATAACGTGAAGAATGATGAGGTCTTGTGGATGAAAAAGGAGTGAATCTTTGACAATCGTTTATGCTTTCTCAATGATTATCACAAAAGTTAAATTCACACGAGCCCAGATAATATCACCCCAAAATAATTTTCACTTACAAAAGTTAAAAAAAATCTTTCGAAGATTAACCAAAAATCGTTTAACATAAAAATCTGTTTATTTCCTTTTTAAAAAAATCATTTAGCATAACAACGAATGTTTACATCAACTTTTACCAATATGACTTATGAAGAATGTGTACATCTTAAAGTAACATGTGATCGTTAAAATTAAGATTAACCCGTCCAATTAAGATTAACTCCAATAAGTGTACATCTTAACCCGTCCAGCCCAATTCAAAGCCCAAAACCAATTAAGATTAACCTTAAAATTTAACCCGGTATAAAAGAACACACTTATCCTAACTTTTCCTAATAATCCTTAACCCTAATCTCACATCAAACGCAGTCACTGCAGCGGATCTAGGTCTATCCCCAAAAAAACGAAATACCAATTTTTTTTGGCAATCACTCTTCAATCTCAGTCAACACAAACGAAATACCAATCTTGTATTACTTCTTGTTCAGAACCGGTACTCTCAAGCAAGATCTTTAAATGAAATAACAATATTAATTTTTTTTTTTTTTTTTTTTTTTTTTGCTTCATGATCTGCAAAATGATATAAGGCAGTTTTTTCTTTGACGAAAACCAAGGAAGGGATGACACTTGTTGTGTTGTGCGTTCTTTAATTATCGGATAGTGAAAGAAGTGTCTTTTGATCTGTGATGATAATCTTTTGTGTATGAGTTCTTTTTGAACAAATATTTGAAAACACAATGAGAAATCTGAGATACACTTTTTGATTTTCTTGACCGAATAAAAGGAAGATGATAACAAGCTTTATATTGTTTTATTTTCTCGACCAATAATTTTAATTTTTATTTTATTTTATTTATTTTATTTATTTTTATTTTTTTAACAAACCGCACTTTTTTTTAAACAAACTGCATTTTTTTTAACAAATCGCACTTTTCTTTTTTACTAAACTGCACTTTTGTTTTACCAAACCGCACTTTTGTTTGACAAACCGCAACTAAAATGATCAAACCACAGTAACATACTCAAAACGCACCTACGACTTGACAAATCGCATTCAGAAAGGTATCAAATCGCAGTTAACTATTAGTAAAGAGCAAGTCGCAGTTGCAAATAGGAAGGATATCAACTCGCAAAGAAAAAGCTAAACCGCATCCAAGAACAGGTGCATAAAACAGAAAAAGATAAACCACATCCAAGAACAAGTGGATAGGTTACTGCTCGAAAATCATCCAAACAGCTCCAAAACTTGTAAAATGACTCAACCAAACATCAAACAAAGCATATCAAACACATTTAACAATAAAAATGCAAACTTTTAACCTTTTTAACCAAATAAAATTCGAACTAGATTAATAAATAAGCAAAAATTCGAACCATAAGAAAATCCAACAATAACCAAATATGCAAGATCAAACCATGGCTCTTGATACCAATTGTTGTATATTGGTTATTGTAACACACAAATAAGATTTAATATGGTTTGATTTATGACAAGATTTTAGAGAGAGAAAGTAGAAAGATGGGAGGCTTTCTAGAGAGAGAAAGTGAAAGAAAACATAGAAGGTTAGATTAAGAATGAGAAAGCTCTAACCCTCTACCTTGGGAGGTAGAGGGTATTTATAGTTTTACATAATACACTCTATGTCGGGCTGTGGATCAGGCATACAATGGGTAAAGACTCGTCCGTCCTCCACGGTGTTGCTCTAAACTAACTAACTAACTAATAAACTAGTAAATAATGATATGTCTACGAGCTAACATATGCTACACTAGAATTGGGGTGACTGACACTTCCTTATGGAATTTTCAATTCCTAACAAAGTTTTACTAGAGGTATCTTACTCTAAAGATAAGAGTAACACATGGTTTTATACGGGGGTTAACTAACATGTGTAGTTACTTAATATCACATAACCAGTGTAGTTAGTTAATATCAATTAACTTATATAAACGACATAGGCCATTTGAGTGTATCCTAAAAATTTACCAAGTTAGATAAGTCACTCAGATCACACAGTAATGCTCATTATGGTGGCCTCGAATAATATACCAAGCCAAGTTCTAAAGTCCACTACAAATCACCGGCACACTCATATTTATGTGGAATTTATGTATAATGGGGAAAACGGAATAAGCTCAAATACTCACAATATGGAAATAAAGGGTTATGTGTGCGGGTTATGCATCTAATGATTTACAAAAACATGATAAAAATTTAAAATTTAGGTATCAAATTAGGCATATGTTGTAAAATAAGGACAATTAGAGTTCTAATTCTCCTCCCCCTACTTGAGATGTACAGCGCCCACGTTGTATAGAATTAGAACAAAAAACTCCCTTGAGATTGCTCGGTACAATCCTCCATGATAAGAATGCGAGTAACTTTTTGTTTTTGCGTGTTGAACATTGCCTGGATTCTCGCATGACTACAACACACGGAAGAGTCCAGAAATAACCATACCACTACTTTTAGCTCATAACTTGTTATAATATTCATAAAACCACAACAGAACATATTTCGAGATAATCATTGATTAGAAAATTAAAAACTATTGATAAACAGGTTTAGGGTCAATACGACGTATCAATGAATTCCAATACGTCGTATTGAAACCTGTAATGACAGACAAACTATATGTGTTAGAAGTTCAATATTCAATGTATTCAGTTACCTGAATATGCCATATTGAGGCATCAAACAATATAGTTTTAGAAGACTAAAAATTAAAAACAAGTTTTAAAATTTTCCAGGTGGCATGCATACGCATTATCTATTGATTTGGATATGCCGTATTGATTAACTAGGTAAACATACTCGACTAAAACAAAAAGGAAATAGCATTCCGTGTTGTCTGTCGGAAAGTAATTTTGTTTACTGCAGATTATTTAAGTTAGGCTCTCTTCAGCTCCTACTCCATCTCATGAATGCTCACATGTCTGCGCGTGAGCCTTTCAACTATCTTCTCATCCCTAATCTATTCGGGTCCTAAATTCAAGATACCCTTGAAAAATTCTTTCATCTTTTGCTAAGGGTGCCTTTTCCCTTCTAATATGTCACCTTCATTCACTCGAAGTAATGGCCAAATCTTGTTGCACTTCTCGTTTGAAAGGTGTTTAAATCTTAGGTGCGAACGGGCCATTTGGTAAGTGCCACTATCATTACCATTATGGAGGGTAATCATTCCCTCGAACCTTTTCTATTCCACACAAGAAACTCTATAAAATGGCTTTCTGAGTATGACATCACCCATCTGTTCATCAAGGTAAGTATCCATGTTTTCCACAATATAAAAATCTGTAACAATTGAAAATATAACAACAAAAATAGGCACATTTATAAAAGCTCCTACTACATTCTTCCTTCTATAGTGAACTTTCTCTTCCATTATCGAATTATAAAAGCTTTTAGACATCACACTTATTGGAAGAACAGGGAAAAATTTAGCATTCACATGTTCGTATCCTATCATGTTTGAAAACTGTAAATTATAAGCACAATCAACATGGATCTTCCTATCATAGTCACAAAAACTAGGATATTCATCAATCTCCTCATTCATATCATCTTCCCTATTTTTTACCATATTTACCTTAGTTTCATCAATAATGTCTCCTTCCTAAATCTCGGCATCTAAGTCCTCCATCTCATGATCATTAAACACTCATGATTCATTTAGATCAATTAAATCTAAGAAATCACCATGTTGAAGGTTTTGAGATCTATTTAAAATTAGTGTTTCACCCATTAGCATATCTTCTAAGTCAAGATCCATTCATTCAAGCAATCCTATCATACAAACAGACTTAGTAGTGTTGCTAATTGAATTATCATGCTTAAAGATTGCTTTTTCATTCCCTACTCTTAAAATAATTATCTTTTTAAACACATCTATTTTAGCATGAGCCGTAGACAAGAATGGTCTTCCTAGGATCAATAGAATTTGTACATCCTCGGGCATTTCTAGAATAAATTCTATGGGAAAAATAAATTTATCAATTTTTACCAACACATTTTCTACTATTCCCTTGGGGCGTTTCACAATTTTATAAGCCGATTATAATTAAGCGTGTAGTATCTAATTCACCTAATCCTAAATTAATGGAAGTAGAATGAGGCATCACACTAAAACTTGCTCCTAAGTTAGCTAAGTCTTGATTAAAAGTAATATTACCAACTCAACAAGGTAAAGTAAATCTATTTGGGTCTTTTTCTTTTGGAGGTAGAGCATCTTTTAAAATTGCTGAGCAATGCATGTTCATTGTTGCTTTTTTTCTCCTCCTCAATCCTTAACTTCTCATTCAACAACTTCTTTATTGTGATGGCAGATTAAGGTGCATCTTTCAAAATCATCATAATTGGCACACTAACCTGCAGTTTCTTCAAATTATCCAAGGACTCCTTGTCAGCATTACTATTCTCTCTCAATCATCCAAGAAAAAGAATTAATGGGCGAGTTGTTACTCCAACTACCTGTTTATCTTGCAAAATTTTAGGAAGAAAACTAAAAGAATCATCAGAATCATAAATAAAGCAAGAATTGGGAATTGGCTCCTCAGAAGTTGTGATCGATTTAACGTGATCACGTGGGTTTATTTCAGTTTAGTTAGGAAGACCTTCATAACCCCTTTATTGAAGTACTTTACCCATTTGGCCAATTTGAATTTTCAAAGCCTTGATTGAGGCTACTTGATTCCTAATTGAAGCATCTATTGAGGCACAAATCTCCTTGATTAAATTAGATTGTTCTTCATGTCTTTTTACTGATTCGGCCATGAACTTATTCTATACTTCTTCCAAACTCCATTCTTGATATGATGAATTTCCATTCTCTCTTTGGTAGAAACCTAGGGCAACAGCTCTATATCTTCCTGATGAGGGAAATGGTAAACCAAATTGAGTGTATTATGCTTCTTCAAGTGTCTTTCCTTCTTCCTTCAATGGGCACTCCTTAAAGAGATGAGGTCTATTACACAATTCACATCCTACTTGATCATCATACACTCTTTCATTCACTTTCTTGATTTCCCTGCTAAGGTAGTTTATCTAAGCATGTGTTAGGAATTAGAAAATTTCATAGTGAAGAGTCGGTCACCCCAAATGTTGTCTAGCTTAATTTAGCTCGTAGACTTGTCGTTATTTATGTTATTTAGTAGTTTATTTATTAGTTTGTAGCGTAGTATAGCTTAGTGCAACACCGTGGAGGAAGGAAGGGTCTTTACCCACTGTATGCCTGATCCACAGGCCGATAGGAGGTCGTTATGTCTGTAACTATAAATACCCCTTCCATCCATGGAAGGGGTGGTGCTTCTTCTCATTAATCTAATATTCCCTTTGTGTAAACCTCTAGCAAGAACACCCTCTCTCTCTACTAACTCTCTAACTATGGCAAACATGTATTTTGATCATCCAAGACCACCCGAATCATCAACACAATAATATATTCGATCCTACAATTGGTATCAGAGCCAGGTTATTGTGTTGTGTTGATTTTTGTGGTTTTGATACATGTTTTCAAACTGTTTTTGATACAAGTTTTTAAACTGTTTTTGTTTACTGTTTTAATGGTCGGTTTTTGTTGTCTTTTGGTAAACAGTGTTACACAAGTATATTGTATTCTTCTTTTGGTCAAAACAGTGTTACACAAGTATTTTGTCTTTTCGGAATTGTTGTCTTGTGGCAATAGCTTTGTCCAAACAGTCAAGTCATTATCATCTGGTCATCTTTGTTAACAAAAAGTCAAGTTAATATCTTTGTACCAAAAGTGTAGTAAATGGGTCATTTGGTCATCTTTGAAGTCAAAATGGGTCAATAAAGGATGCATTTTTGTGTAAGTTTTCTGGGTTAATATGATTATGATCGGAAAATTAACCGGAAAACTCATCGGAAATCTTCTAAAATCATGCTAGCGACTTGGTCATAACCAGTCCAGATTCAATGTATTTTCTTAGCGACTTGTCTTTACAAGTCGTAGCGAGTTGACCTAGCGATTTGGTTAGCGAGTTGACCTAGCGATTTGGTTAGCGACTTGACCTAGCGAGTTGTTTTGAAAATCTTTGATTAGCGACTTGCTTTGAAAAAATAGGTAGCGACTTGATATTTATCAAGTAACGAGTTGTGTTTAGAAGATGTTGCTATGTGACTCATGTTTGCAACTTGACTCTAATAGAGAACGACTTGACAGAAAGAGATGAAGGTGAAGTGACACTATGACCACGACTTAACACTTAAAATACCATTAACCAAAACATCACACGACCACCTCAGGTTATCAAACCATCATTGATCCATGTCAACAAGATTGCAATGGTAAATATTAACATCATCTCAATACACTGAAACAAATCTCATTAGCATAATCAGAATCACATGACTTGTGCTAACTAATATCTCAATGTCATATTTCGATCCAAAAGCACAATGTCTATACTCTTCCTAACCATGATCTCAGTCAATGTTTTTCGTGTTACTCTATGTATGAACAAGACTCGAAGGCCTTTTTGTTATGAAAAACAATTAAACATTCATCGATCTTCTTTTCTTCTTAATTTCCGAATGTGTAAGAAAAGAGGTATAACAACATTGTTATTCTCTAGTCTAGTTTTCGTTTTAATTATAAATCGTGACATGCTCTTACTAAATCAGAAACGAAAACCAATTATTGATAATCTCAGATCGATTTGTGTTATTCATGGTTTTACATGACCTTTAAGGGCCTCAACACGAAAAAGTCATCATTGATTTGTTTTTGAAGTTATTCTTCAATGAATATACGAATTTATAAGAGTAGAAATGTAACATACATGTTATTTTCTCTCTTCCATTCGATTCATGTTTCTATTGATGTAAATATTACCTACCTTAATCCATTGCGTTTGATGCCGTCTCTAATGAATCCTCTAGCCAACCACGTGGCGATTCAATGGTATCCTAACCATCAACCAAAGCCATCCTGTGGCTGGATTTATCTATGCCAATTCATGACTTGTAAAGATTAATCTTTGTGTTCGGATTTAAAGGAGGCATGAGAGGTTTAGGGTTGAGGTGTGAGAATGAAAAGAGGCGTGTTGTTAGAGATGAGTCTAGGGTTTTGAGATGTTATTGTGCAGGTGTATGGGGCGATGTATTTGATTAGGGTTTGTATGAGAAAAATTAGGGATTAGTGAGAAGTATGAGTGGTTTTTATACCCATAGATTTAGGTTATTGTGTTGGACGGATTGAGTGGACTTGGTTAAACATTTGGATCTGATCATTCTTTTGGGCCTTGCACCGAGTATTAAATTAATTGGATTTGGGCTATATGTTGTTAGTATGTCCGGGTTTGTAAAGCTAGGATATCATCAGTCTTAATCGGGCTTCATAATTGGATTTGGTTTCATGGGTCTTTAACGAATAAAGCGGGATAACGTTATGTGATTTAATTTTGAGACATAACATTTTGAGTTTTTGTTATGTGATATGTGATATACTTGGGGTCCGGACCCTCGTTGGATATTGTCTCATGTTCGTGTATTTGAAATTGTGATTCATGATAATTTATGGGTTGAGTGTTATATTTTGACTCTGAGTTTTGATGATGAAATGACATTCAACGATGAGATCTGTCAATGAGATTTGACGATGAGTTTTGATGAATTGATGAATTGATGAGACTTGTTGCTATGTGGCTTGATGTTTTGATTTACACATTTTCACGAAGCATATTATTCTCGCTTTGAAGTGTTTATTAAAGAAAATTGACTACGAGGTTGTTTGGACGGTATTTCTTATTTGAATTTGAAGTAAGGTTTTTCAGGCGCGTTTACTTATTTTCGTCTTCTTTCTTTCTACCCTTCCGCGAAGATGACTTGTTTGGGCTGTTATAGTGTGTGATAAAGACTTGGCTATTTAGTTACGGTTGTGATTCTTTCTCGATTAACCCACAACGTAGCTATCACTTCGGTGTCTCACGCAGTTGAGGATACGTCAAGAGGTTTTGTACATTGGGTACACCGTTTCTTTTTTACGAGGATTAGTACAAGTTTAAGGAACACATCTGGGGAATTTTAAGTCATGTTCATGTTTGGCATATCGGGTCTATTTCTCCTTGTGGTCACTGCAATAGCCGATAGTATTTGTGATAGACGTGTTCACCAAAGTGTTTATTGGATGGTTGATGATGGTTGATGATATTGATGATGTTGGATTTTGGATCGTTGATGAACCGCTGCATGTTCCCCTAAAACAGATATTCACCGAAACCAAAGTTGTCATAACACATTCAAGCTAACATTGTTTATGGTTTTGTCTTGATTTTGTAAAATCCCGGGAAAGAACCTATTTCTCGGTTTAAATCATAGACTTGTAAAATCCCGTGACAATGGAAACATCCTGGTAAAAGTAAAGTGCATATCCGGAACTATCATACGGTTTATTCTTGGTTTTGTAAAATCCCGGGAAAGAAACTATTTCTCGGTTTAAACTATAGAATTGTAAAATCCCGTGATGATGGAACCATCCTGGAGAAAAGGAAAGTGTATTTCAAGATCTTATCGATCTTTGGTGCTACGGTTTCTGCTTCAAAGAAGGGATAAAAGGGCGTGCTTCATAATTTGGATGTGTGTTTGGATATTCGTCATGACAGTTTGGTTATTACTTGGTTTACGGGGTTATGTGCTTAATACCATGGTCGGGATGAAACCATTATTAAAGTTCATTTAAATGTCAAAGAAGGCTAGATTTGAGCAGTTCAGAAGATGTGACATCGGCGTTAATTGATTATTTATTTGAGGTTGAAGTGAAACATCACGGGCGAGTGTACTTAGTATCTGAAGGTATCGGGGATGGTTGGATGAAGATTCTTCGAGATCCTTGTTCAAGCTTATTATAAAAAACGAAGACTTGGAAATCTAGTTATTGTTGGGTGATTTTTTCCTTTTCATCTACCACTTGGGGGAATTGGGCTCTTATCATCTCAAAATAACTATCACTTAAAGGAGTTACGTTGTAGTGCTCGGTGTCACATTCAATTGTGGATTTTCAAGAGGTGATGTACGTCTTATACTTGATGGTTGGTTGGTTGAAGAGTATAGAGTACTTAGAGATTCAAATGGGCATGAATTCTCGACACCGCTCTTTGTTACACATGTGCAAGTTTAAGTCACAAGTTCGGGGTAGTTTACTTCAAGGTCAAATTCATCATATTGGGTTTTCTCCATCAGATGTCACTACAAAGAGCCTACTGAATGATAATGGTGATTGATTACATGTTTTGCTAAGAGATTGAAAAGAGAGAGATTATGACGTCTGTTCACATCAGTTCAGGCCTCGTTCTCTAAAGAAAAGAAAAGTGTACGTTTCAGTGCGCTTTATCTTATGAAGAAGAGAAATCTTCTTATGACGTCTGTTCACATCAGTTCAGGCCTCGTTCTCCAAAGAAAGAAAAGTGTATGCGCTTCAAGCGCTTTATCTTGAAGAAGAGAAATCTTCATATTAATGACCATTCTCATCAACATGCTTCATACTTTTTCCATGCGCTTCGGTCATCAAGTGAACGGGCATTTTGATTGTTTTCAGATTCCACTTTCTCAACTATAATGACGATGGCGACATCATGTGCTAATTTTGCGGGGGAGAAGTGTGAATAGACTACATTTGGATAATGTTCACTTGTTTAATCAAGAATGGCATCTCCGTATGCAATTCTTGAGGGGGAGAAGAAGTGTGAATTTTTTGCATTGTTGATTGATATTTGAGAATATAAATGGTCAAACGGCTCCAAACTCATGTAAGAACCGAGCTTCTACTGATCGGATCATCTTTACATGGTGTTTCTTAGAAGAGCCGTTGGTTGACATCTTCACTCGGATTGATGAGTTTTTTGACAAAGTGCTTCCGGTTAATGCTTCACGTATACATCAACATGATGATTCCGAACGATCTCTCTGTTCTTGTTTGATGTGATTGGTAGTTTGGTGTTACCATCTTGTGTGTTCTTGCGGCTGATTCTGATTTCCTTGATGAACATCTTTCTGTTCTTGTTTGATTGGGAGGAATTTTAGTTAAGGGAATTTGCAAGATGTAAGTTAATTGGGATGCTTTTTGGTGGGATGCTTTTGGTGTGAGTTGAAGATGTTAACTATCTATTCCCCAACTGCACAATCTTGAAGAAGGTCGAGTCTACCGTTCTACATTTTCGCTACATGTTAGAAGACCAAAGGCGAGTTGCATTCGATCTAAAGACTTCTTCTTAATCGGGCTTCTATCTAACAATTGTCGGTTTAGGGAGAGCACTAATTGGGAGAGAGTTATAAGTCAGATTCAATCCCCAATTAGACTTGCTCATATTTTTAGATAACTTCTCGAGGCGTTGATATTGACTATGGTTGGACATTTGACACAAGGTGATTACTTCGGAGTTAATCATTTATCACTTATTTGAGATTGAAGTTGACTTTCACAAAGGCGTGTTCTTATTTGATAACTTGCTCGGGCTTAAGAATTTGAGTTGAAGACTTGGCTTATCTAGTTACCGGTCGAGGTGGATGGTTGAAGACATGGTTAACTATCACTATTAGGAGTTACTTTGTTTTACTCAGTGTCACACACATATGACGGTGTGGATAATCTCAAGAGGTGTTAATGTCTCATACTTTGTTTGGGTAGTGAGTACTTAGAGATTTGCTTGAAGCATAAATTCTCGACACCGTTCTTCCATCATTAGGTGCAAGCTTAAGATACAAATGTGGGGAAGTTGACTTGAGTTTCAAGTATGGTATAGCGGGTTTTCTTCTTGATGGTCACTTCAAATTGTCTACATAAGGGTTGATAAAATTGTCGAGAGAGTCTTGACAAGTTGATTCTCACAAGAATTCAAGTGTTATTCTCTACAAATTTCTAGTATCTGGGCTTTCAATGAGTTGTGATTCGAAGCATCAAAACCGGCAAGGGGGAAGGAGACACGCATCTAAACGCGAGTAAACTTGATGAGCTTAATACTTCTAAGTGATTGAAGATATCCCGGAAGACAAATGTTACTACCGGAGAGAAACTCAAGGTTTGACTCATGGCGAGTAAACTTGATGAACTTAACTCTTCTAAGTGATTGAAGATATTCCGGGAAAACAAAAGTCATGACCGCAGAGAAACTCAAGGTTTTACTCATTAAGGCGTTAAGTGTTATTATTCCAACTACGTGGGGGAAGTGATGTTAGAAAAGGTTTCTGAAGATAAAAGAGGTACACTAGTGTGTGGTGATTTCGATGGTATCGCATGATCGATGGGAGAGAGATCGTGTACATTGGGGATGCTCAATTGTTTCACTTGAGTGCTTAATCGATGATTGAGAGATATAATCACTTATTCCGGTGTTGACATCCGAGAGATTGTCACCGAGAGATAATCGTGACTTGGCCTTGCTTCTTCAATGTTATCAGTTATTCTTTCCTTGTGTATTGGTATACTTCGGATACTTGAGCTTCATACACATTCATCAAGGACGAAAGATGTGAACATAGGGGAGGTGTTCTACATTACCCTCTTGATGTGTATTCGGGAGTTCTTGGATATTGGTGTACTTCGGGTTCTTGAGCTTCATACACGTTCATCAGGGAAGAAAAATGTGAACATTGGGGAGTTGTTCTTCATTACCCTCATGATGTGTATTCGGAGAGTTCTTGAGCATTATACAAAGAGACTGACTGCATCAATTCAACTACTTGAGGGGAATTGTTCTCTTGACACCTTTTGGAATGGATCGCTTCAGACGTTAGTTGAAAGGAAATTTGAGAAGTGTTATTTATGAGTGAGATGAAACGTTGCTGTTCTTTTACTGGATGATATAACCCCGAACGAAGAACCTCGATTATCGTTCTCAAATGGAGCAGCGGGATTTATGATTATGGTGTGCATCTCTGTGCACCTGGCTAAGGAAAGCTTGAAATAGAGCTTCGAATCTGCTCATCCAAAGGTTTTTCGGTTTGGGGAAGCCTTGAGAGTCTCACTTTCGGATGGTTCAATTTCTTTCTTGATTCAAGAGCCTGGAAGCTTTGGTGGTGAATGTTTAAGTGTTGATGACTTCTATCTTCTCTGACGTCTTTTCGATATCCTTATCTCGGTTTTTCGTATCATCATCTTCCTTAACTATATCATCTACTCTATCCTTGTAGATATTTTTCAGAAAACAAAATACAAAATTATAAAACCAACAAAAACAAAATAGAAAAATATAAAACCTTCAAAAACCCATAAAAATTAGAAAATTTCAAAAATACCAAAATATGTTTTCTCAAGACATGTCTTCTAGTATCGATAACATCTACGGTCTTAGAAATGTCATTCAATAATGGCATGGGACTTTAGATGAAGTTCGAGAGAGGTGTAAATATTCTTTTCAAAACATGTCTCTAAAATGGCTACTGTTATTTGGAGCTTAACCCGGGCTTCAAATAATGGCTTGCAGTTATTTCAGACTGTTACCCGTGCTTAAACCAAGGTTTGCTATTATTTCAGATAGCAACCCGTTTTTCAAGGAAGGAAAGTGCTACGCTTAAACGTTTTTCACAAATTTCGTGCACTTATCCTAAAACAAAATGAGGAAAGTATGTCGAAGGACTGCTGTTCCTACACAAATGTTTTTCCGTCTATAATTCTTCAGAAAAATATTTGTTGTGTTCAAAATGGTGGTAAATGAGTTGCTTGAAAAATCAATCAGAATCAGAGTTGTCGTATTAATTTGCAAACTCAATCAATGACTTCTGCTTTTAAATTTTTCAAAAATGAGTCATTGATTGAAGGGGAGAATGTTTTCAAATCTATATCATCTAACGAGCTTTCTTAATTATCCTTGTGCTTAATTAAAATGATATTTGCCTGTAAGAAGGACTAGGATTTTAGGATATGATTGTTAGGATTAGATGATTAGAGTTTGATTAACACATAAACCCCATGCCTTTTATGATCTGATTGTTATGTTGAGTTGACTTTAATTAGTCGATTGCTGTTATGGGTGATGTCGACCACCATATATTTGTATGTGTGTTCACTAACATATGCAGGTATATTGGTATATAAGAATGTTCCCGATCCGGATCCCACTAATGAACATGATTGGATGCCGCAAGGAAAGGGTAACGATATCTTGGGTTGACAAATGAAGAAACGGAGCTTAATTGGACTTCAATGGAGAGTTGGCATAAATGCATGGAGGTCTCACTTGCATGCAGAGATGGTTTTCTTCTAAGTGATTGAAGCGAGCTTAATGGACCTCGGTTGGCATTCAAAATGCAACATAAGAAGAAGTCTCCTGCATATGCAGCGGTTTTCTTCAAAGCCCTAACAGCAACAACAGAAGCTTCTCAACCACCTAACGAATCTTTGTGCAGGATACCATTTTTAAACAATTTTTGAGTATATTGAATTAAATTGTTTTGAAAATGGAAAAATGTTGTTTTGAAAATTAATTGGACTTAATTTTGAAAATCACCGGACTTCATTTTATCAAAATCTAAGTCACTCAATTATCGACTTCGGTCATCAATTGAGGGGGAGAGTGATTTTAAATTAAATATTTTCAAAACGATATTTCATCTATCAAGTCCGTTTGTATGAAATAAAGTGGTGATCTAAAGATTTAATGTTATGTCATGGTATGATTTTCTTTAAAACTCAAAGATCTTACAAAATGAAATTTTTTCTGTTCTTGTTTGATTGTGAAACTGTTTTATTTTACTTAAAGATCGTTTAAAAACTATCATACCTGACACTAACAATCTTTAATGTCTAGAGTTGGTCCTTATCTGTCATTTTTCAAAGTTAAATCAAGCCACGTCTTTCCCAAAATATTTTAAATGATTTAAATCAATTGGGATCACAAATCTCAAAAGGTTTGAAATTTTGATCAGGGTAGAGATCGTGATTTAAATCTCAAATCTGTTTTAAATGGAATTGGTTTTACACCTTTAAAGGCACTCCTGCCTCCATGTGTCAAACGATTTCAATATACATAATGCACATGTTGAGGAGGAGGATTTATCCAAAAACCAGATGAGTATTTAAACAAGGCCACATTTTCTCCTATGTTTTCTAAACTAAATTAAATCACTTGGGATCCAAAATCTCAAAGGGTTTGATATTTTTGATCGGGGGAGAATTTGTGATTTAATAATGAAATTTGATAAAGGTGATGATTTTGATTTAATTGTGCAGTTTTGCTCTCTCATATGTGCTAACAGCTTTCGAATCTCGAAGCACATATTGAGGGGGAGCATAACTATCGAGGTACAAAAAGTTTTTTTGAGATTAATAAAGTACCTTGATTGAGTTTTCAAATGGTTTCTTAATGGCTTTTGTGATTGTGGATGTGCTTCAAAATAACTCTTGCCTCTATGTGATAAAATGTTTTAAAATATCCTCGCACATATTGAGGAGAATTTTACCAAGAAAATCAAATGGCATTTTCGTATGAAAATTGTGATCAAAGAAAATATTTCAAAGTCCTCTTGCCTCCATGTGCCAAACAATTTCTAAATCATACGCACATGTTGAGGGGAGGTTTTCTAAATGATCAAAACTATTAAGGTACAAAATGCTTTGATCTCGTATCACAAGTACCTTGATTGTTTTCCAAATGATTTTTCAATTGGTTTCATGAAGGAAAGAACAATACCAAAAGACCGACCAATTTACTTTATGCATGGGGTTATAAGGATGGTTAGGTTAGGTAAGTTCACGATCCCGCCGAGAACCGAGGAGGATCTACCGGGGACAATCCACTAGATAGTGTAGAGTCCTTAGGTATATTGAAAAAGGAGAAAAGTGAGGAATGGGAAGAGTGCAGACGAGACTGAGCTAGCTCGAATAAACCCAACAAGGTTCTAGTTGAAGTCTCGTTAAGCCTGAAGGGGTTGAAGAATGAAATGAATGTGAAAAGGGTGAAAAGAAATAGCCCTCCATCAATTCAACCTTAGGGCAGTAACCGGGTTCAATACATATGCTATTGGTTGTTACTAAGGTAACTGCGGTATTGAAGACAAGACGTCATGGACCCGATGGCATACGCACTAAACTTCCCAAGCTACTCAAGTTCCTCTTAAAGGGCTTGTTTCATTCTCACGGGGAACCGACATAATCTATCGACTTTCTCTTAGAGATTGTTGATATTGAAGAAGGAGACCCTCTCCCTAGTCTCCGACATAGGAACCAAATGTGCACGATTGAGTCTAGAGCTAAGAGATCATCCACAATATCTCGTTAGGACACTAAATTCTTGAAGACATGCTTTTTCACACAATGTGGAAAGTAAGTATATATTAAGAGTCCTACACATTATCCTTGTGGTATTGCCAGAACATCCGAGTGATATGTAAAAATATTCACAATGAAGATGGAAATCCTTCTAGAGCCAACATCAAACAAGCTCTTGGTGGGTGACATGTGAGATCTTCGCGTAAGATCAAACTTGTGACAACTGGATAGAAACAATGGGGCGATTCAGTCTTGAATCAACCTTGGTCGAGGAATGGAATTGACGAATACTTTTAGAAAAACCGTTCGATGTGCAAATCTTCTTTTCTCTAGCACGTCGAATGTGTATTATGTTTTAAAAAATTCAAAAAGTATCTCTGATTGAAAAATACTTTTAGAAAAACCCGTTCGATGCGAATCTCTTTTTTCACTAGCATCGATTGTGTACTATTTTTAAATACAAAAAGTGTTTTGATTGAAAATTGATCTTTCTCATAAAACCTTCGTCGTATTGCAAAACTCTTTATTCTAAGCAATACGCGATTGTTTTTCAAATCAATTTTCATCAATCGGTGAATCTCAATTACTAGTTCACTCCTCCGTGTTGTCTTCTTTGAGACGTTCGGTTTGAAACGGCTAGAACATGCGAAACCCTTTCAAGGAGATTCTTAGGAATCTACGATCACGAGCGGTACTTATACTTGATCAGCGAGGAACCGTGGGCGTGTACCTCAATTCAGCGAAAGTGATCAAAGACACTTTAGGTGGCTTTATGCTAGCTGGTATGCGAGGTACACGGCGATTGCGGTGATCGGAATTGAGGCGTCAATCAAAGCCGCATGCTCCGCGACATCACACTTAATCTGAAGAAATCATGATGGTGCATATCTACATAACACGGTTCGATATTTTTATACTATGTTACGCTTCTGCTGCTGCAAATATCATGAACGGTAAGGCTTCCGCTACTATGTTGGAATGATGTCATGATTCAAAAGTGTGAGCATGTCGGTCCGAAAGTCACAACTTCACATGATGGCAACACAATAAGGGTGATCCAGAGATTTCTTGGTGATGATCTCAAAGAAAAGCTCAAAGATCATCAAGATGTGGATCAGTTCAAAGACCTCCACTCAAAGTACAAATCTATGCGGACTTTGAAGAATCGCTACAAAAGCACAAAGATTGCGGAAATGAAGAATTCTTGTCTACGAGCTCAAGAACAAAGTCAAGAATAGAATGCTAGGATTTGAAATGTAAAACATGGGGTGACCTCCCTTAGGGGAGATTGTTAGGAATTAGAAATTCCATAGTGAAGAGTCGGTCACCCCAAATGTTGTCTAGCTTAATTTAGCTCGTAGACTTGTCGTTATTTATGTTATTTAGTAGTTTATTTATTAGTTTGTAGCATAGTATAGCTTAGTGCAACACCGTGGAGGAAGGAAGGGTCTTTACCCATGTATGCGATCCAGGCCGATAGGAGGTCGGTATATGCTGTAACTATAAATACCCCTTCCATCCATGGAAGGGGTGGTGCTTTTTCTCATTAATCTAATATTCCCTTTGTGTAAACCTCTAGCAAGAACACCCTCTCTCTCTACTAACTCTCTAACTATGGCAAACATGTATTTTGATCATCCAAGACCACCCGAATCATCAACACAATAATATATTCGATCCTGACATGAATAGCAGCTAAACCATCAGAATTGGTGCTACCTTTGCTTCTTGTTGATGCTCTATCATGCTACATTTGAGAGTGGTTTGCCATTTTTTGGATGGCCTTCTTAGCAGCTGCATCACTCAATGTAGGGATAGCTCCTTTAGAACCAAGCATTTGTCGAGGTGTAACATCTAAACCCTTTTAGAAAAAAATCACCTCTTGCATAATGTTGAGGATATCTCAATAACAAGTCATTGAATCGTTCCCAAGCCCTGTAAAGAGTTTCAACATGCTCCTACAAAAATTTATTGATTTCCTCCATCCTTTTTGCAGTTCGAGAAGGTGGGCAGTATTTGTTCAAGAACTTGGACTTAAGAATCTCCTAAGTAGTAATAGTTCTAGCAGGTTCATTCCTTAGCCATCTGCTAGCAGGTCCAGTAAGTGTAGTAGGGAAGATATGCAATATAGGTGTTGATCCCAGTTGAGCAGTTGATCAAGTTGATTAAGTTAGATAAATCTAACACAAACAACAATATAGTAAGCTGTCTTGAATCTAAGATTAAACAATATGCGGAATCTAATGTTTAATGATTAAGAAAATACTTTAACACAACTTGTTTCTCACAAAACACCTCAATATATTAATACGAATACTCAAAATTATTAGGGTTACAAGAACCTTGAAATGATCGACTCTAGAATAAGTCGTACTCTAAATCTAACCTATGACCTCCTTTTATAGGCTAAGGAGTCCTTCTAGGGTTACAAAATCTTTCTATACAAGATATATATTATAGAAACTTTTCTATAACTATCTAACCGACTATACAAATCTGATAAGTTGTACTAACTAATTGTACTAGCAGTTTGTACTGCTAGTTATATTCTTCGCAGTCCACATTCTAAGCTAACAGTACTAACAATTAAGCTTGGCAGTACAAACTGTCTTTGCTAAATTCCCAACAATCCTCCCCTAAACTTGTGATTTCATTTTGCAAATCAGCAAGTTTCTTGAATACACCATTTTCTTCATACTGTTGGGGAATTTTGCAAACAATTACTTTGCTGGCTTGCTTGGACTTTGTGCTTGAAAGAAGATCTTGTTCACTAAGTTTCTGGCCATCTCATTATCTTCTTCAGTCTTTAATCTTGAAGATAACATTGCAATCAGTGTTTTCATTCTAAGCGGATATTCTTTCTCTACCAGCATAAACCAGTCATGAATACTTGTGTAGACATGATGTACACCAGATGACCCATACAAAATCCAAGTAGTTTCTGGAACTGCAGAATCTTGACTCCATAATCTGTCAAAAGAATCAGGCTCAAATAATCTCTCTAATTCTACCCAAAGCTCCTGCTCTTTTTCATCAGGGTCTTCCTTATGATCAGGCATGAGAAGTTTGTCCAGCTTCCTCTTTTCAACCAGCAAAAACTCCTCTACGGATCCATCCTTATTGTCTTGTGTACCTGCATTTGAATCTCCTTGTATACCTGTAGACTTATTAGTTGTACCTGTACACACTGGCTCATAATTCATGGTTCTGGTTAAGGAATCAATGTCAAATAACCAGTCAGGCCCACTTCCTGCAACATTAGGTGTACTCTCACTAAACCTAACATGCAAATTTTCGTTCACATGTGTAGTTCTACTATTGAATACCCTAAAAGCCTTGTTATTTGTAGAGTACCCAACAAAGAACCTTTTGTCTGTCTTTTCATCAAATTTGCCTAGGTGGTCTATAGTATTTAAGATAGTAACAGGACACCTAAATGGTTTTAAGAAGTCTATCAGGGGCTTCCTACCATGCAACAGTTCATAAGGGGCCTTGTTATGAGGCTTAACTACTTTACTCCTATTTTTCACAAAGCAAGCAGTATTAACTGCTTCAGCCTAAAAAGTAGTAGGTAATTTGGATTCAGATAACATAGTCCTTGCAGCCTCAATTAATGTCCTATTCCTCCTCTCAGCCGCTCGATTTTGTTGAGGAGTTCTAGCTACACTAAACTATCTTTGTGCACAATACCTTTTCCACCACAATCTGATTCATCACGCTATTTGAAATTGGTTCCATTGTCACATCTGATTATTTTTACCTTGTGATTTACTAAGTTTTCTAACCTAACAATAAAGGCCTTAAGGATTTCTGATGTTTCATCCTTAGTTCCTAGGAAGAAAACCCAAGTGAATCCAGTGTAATCATCAGTGACCACTAAGCAGTACATTTTCTTATTCAAACTTCTGATGCAGGTTTTACAGTCCTATAGTGTAGTATTCGGTAAAACCGAGGTCGTCCCAAGAGCTATGTGAGCGGATTCTAATTAAGTCTACATGTTACAGATTTTAATTGCTTTTGAGATTAATTAACTACTAAAGACAAGAAAATAAAAGAAAGCGAATAAAGGCAAAGGGTGTGATCAATAGAGGAGAAGTGTGCTAACCT
Source organism: Chrysanthemum makinoi (assembly GCA_910596185.1). Classification (NCBI taxonomy): domain Eukaryota; kingdom Viridiplantae; phylum Streptophyta; class Magnoliopsida; order Asterales; family Asteraceae; genus Chrysanthemum; species Chrysanthemum makinoi. The sequence continues at coordinate 93,962,540 of OU343224.1, forward strand.
AGTTACTCATCCTATCATGTTAAGTTCACGTTTAATTACTTCCAATTGCTTCAAGTGGGGTTTTAAGTCGCTAGAACAGCGTTTGGTCAGTTCGTCCTAACCTGTCATCAAAGGTTTCCACTGGAGATCAAGCTACTACCCTTGAAAGTCCAGTTGTTTTTAGTCCCCTAAGCCAAGTCATTAAGTTCCGCTACATGCAAGATTCATAAAAATGAGTGCCCGGGCGCAAGCATCTTAAACACTCATCCCTAACTTCTTAAGTTCATCTAGACGGTAGGTGATCAGTTTGTCAAATCGCACAAGCGAAGAAGGGTCCTCAGTTGGTTAATTCTTACCCTTTCCACTCAATCTACCTACTTAGGGTCAGTTGGTCATATATCCTAAGTAACTAGACACTACCGCTATTCAAAACTACCGAAACAAGGGTAGCTACTAACAAACTATGCATGTATACACTAGTGATCTGTGCTAAACCAGTCAAGTCTAATCACACAAGCTAGCCACTTGTGAATGGCTAACCGTAATAGACTTAAAACTGCTTAAAACACAAATACAATGAAGTCCTGGAGAATATAATGAATTCCCGGGTCGTTAAGTCCCACGGAGACTCAATGGTGTGTAAACACTTGATCAGATGATAGAATGATCGCTAATAATAGTGATCAGTAAAGGTTTTTGGATGAGAAATTACACTACTGATTGATTGGAATGGAATGGAATACAGAATTGGAAAGCACAACAATCAGATAAAAGAAACGCAAAAAGTACGTTTAAAAACTACGTACACGTACAAAATAAAAAGTGAAATCTAAGAAATAAAAGACCTAAAAATATGAAAATGACATTTTTGGAATCCTAAAATTAAAAGAAAATTATTGGAAAAAGAAAATTATTTTTATAACTATTTAATTAATTATTATTAATTAAAAACTATTTTAACTATTTAATAAATACTCTAAAATAGAAGAAAATACAAAATAAGGCTAGAAAAATAAAATTATGATTCAGAAAAATCTAAAATATTATAAAACTAATTTTAAAATTAAAAATATATTTTTTATGCTTTTTAATTATTTTTTACTAATTAATTACTATTTTTAACTATTTAAAATTCTAATAAATACTAAAAAGATTAGGAAAATTATGAAACTTTTCTAAAAATACTATATGATGACAGAAAACTAACAAAAGTATGAAAACAAGATTTGCTTATTAATAAGCTAAAAAGAAAAATCAAAAAGCTAAAACCTATTAAATAAACGCTATCACTATTTTTATATTGATGTTTTTCTGGATTTTCTTTTTGAAAACTACTTAAATACTAAAAATATGAAACTTTAACAAAGACAAAATTTTTACAAACTACAAATAAGCAGTTTTACAAGCTTATAAGCCCAACAGTGTACTTATGAGCTTATAATGATAATATAGGCTCAAACAAGCTTGTAAATTTGAAACAAAGATGAAATAAGCTACAAATAAGTTAAAGCAACTAATATTAAGCTAAAACATACAAATAAGCATACTAAAAAGCTGGAAATAAGCAATAAGCACTTTGACTAACTTTTCAAACCAAACAGACTTGAGGACTTTTTCTTAGACAATTTTAGCTTATCAAATAAGCTCAAAAGCTAAAACAAGGACCAGTCAACAAGCTGGGTTGGATGGCTTTCCAAAAAGCTAAGTGTCACAAGCTAAGGGTAACTGTAGAGCTTTTGACAAGCTTATGAAAGTGGTACCAGACCACTGCTCAGCTCAAGCTGAGTCAGTTGGTGCTGAGTAATGGGACAAAACAAAAGCTTCAAGCAGCCCTATCTATCAAGCTAGAAAATGGAAAAATGAACTTGGGACCTAAAGATGACTTGGATGGCTATCCAAAGAACCAAAGATCACAAGCTTATACCAACTAATAAGCTCTGTGCAAGCTTATCAAGTTGGACCTCCCAACTGTGCACAGAGCATGGTTTCAGACAAGGACTCCAAAAGAAGCAAGTTAAAAAGCACTTAAAAAGCTGATGAGAAGTGAACTACTATTTTTCTATTTTGTTTAGCAACTAAACTTTAATACCCTAAGAGCTTTTAAGCTAAATCTTAATATCAAGCACACAGTGAAATTATCTTTTTTATTCAAAAACGACCAAAATGGAAATTTTGACTTTTCTTAAAAACAAAGAAGTTGACTAAGATGAACTTTGATCTGATTTTAAGCACTGAATATGTTGTATTAAGGTATGTTAAGACTGATTTGAGCAAGATTAACAACTTATAAACACAAAACAATGATCATAGATCATGAAATTCCAACAGTGGGCACATAAGACATGATCAAAAGGATTTTTGACTTTTGCTTGTATAAGTACTGATTTTGTTGGTTTCTTTGAACTAGTTGGACCAAGTGAGGCACAAGACAACAACAAGAAACTACTCAAACAATCTTTAATACAGTTTTACTCACAAGTCCAAACAAGACTTTACTTAACTGATTTGATGATTTTTAGAGCAAAACTCAGATTTAACCTATGAATCTGATTCAAGACCTTATAATATCAATTAGTAGGACTAATGAAGCATTAAACAACAACCATAATAACATTAAACTTAATAATGATCTAAATGCTATTTACACTGTTAAAATGAACTTTTTGTAAACTACAAATTTAAAAGAACAACAACTTATTTTAATGATTAAATACACTTAACTAAAGCTAATGAACATAAAAACACAAAGATTCAAGCTACTAACTAATTAAAACAATGAAATGCAAAAATTAAACCAAAGGCTTACAAATGCTTCCAAGCTCAAAACTGAGAACAAGAACCAATGAACACCCCTATTAGCTTACCACTAAGCTTCTAACCCAAGGCCATCCATAATCTACCCTGCTCCAGCTGTGAATATCATTTCCAAATGATTTTTGATTTTTTCACTAATTATTTTTGTATTTTTGGTGATTTTCTGTTTTTGCTTCTAAACTGAATTTTTAGAGTTTCTAATAGCTTAGAAAAGCTATTTAGGAGCTTATGTGGCTTACTTAGTCCAAGATAACATCTTACAACAACAATTGATTCATATGAGATTTTTGAGATTCAAAACTGCATAAACTGAAATTTAACTTGATACTTGAATTGAGGTTTCACAAAAAGCTTTATTATAACATAAGAACTTGAAATACAGAGTTTTAAGATTAAAACATACACTGAAATTGAAAATTAAGCTAAAACGACTTAGAAATTTTTAGATTACACTAGATATCCCTATACATTGCATCCTCCTCCTCTTTTATAGACTTTAGCACTCTTTTGTTGACCTCTGATTGTTTCCCACCAATTTCCAGCCCTTGGATCTCTCTAATTCATCAGAACCATACAAGTGGATTTTTTGCGCCAAATTCTTCTTTAGCAGGTTTGAGCTTTAATGGGTTTGGTTTCAATCAATTAAGGATTTTTGGTGTTAGTGGAGGTGGAAGGGACAAGGTAAGGTGAGGGGTTGGAGAAAAAGTGGGAAAACCATGACTGGTTTTGGTGTTTCAGTGGTTGTGTGAGAGATGAACAGTGTTGGCGGTTTCTTTGCCCGTTTTACTTTCGTTGACCGAGGGATTAATATTAAACGGGGGAGTCCAAAATAGATTATGACTGGGGTCAAATGGGGTTGTGAACTGGGGTCAAGGGTCAAGCGGGATTGGGCCGGTTGGATTGGATATTGGATTTGGGCTTGTGCTTGTTTTGGGTTTGATATAATATCAAAGGGTGTCCGTTTGGTTTAGCTAGCACACAAGGACCAAAAATGCAATTCAACCAAAGATAAAGGACCGAAAATGCCACATTTCCAAACTTATCACAAGGACCAAACTTGACAAACATTGATAGTACAAGGACCCTTTTTTGCATAAAATTCCTATTTTTATATGTCCAAGGACTAATTTTGCAAATTTTCAAACTTTAGGGACCTTTTCTGCCATTTGACCAAAGAATCATTCAAGGACCATTTTTAACAACTTAGAATACTTCAGGGGCCTTGAATGATAAAATTCCACATTTTTGAATTCCAGGGACTAGATTTGACAACTTTTGAAACTTGGGGGACTAAAACTGCCAATTTTGCAAACTTGAATCATTTTTCATCTGATTTTGGTATTTTTGCATTTAAAATACATAAAACACTGATTTGTGATATTTTGATCATTTTGATGCATTTTTGAGTGTTTTCAGATGATTTTGCAGTTTAGATTGTACAAAAATGATGAGTATTTAGACACTCATCAATCCCCCATATTGAGATATTGCTAGTCCCTAGCAATGATTTAGATCTTTAATGGATTTTAAAAACTCTTTACCAAAAGCCATCACTTCTGGAGTAGCCAAATGTTTCAGTTCAAGTAAGAACTATGGTACACTGATAACCATCTGATTTATTGGCAAATCATAAACCATATAACGGATTTGATGTGTCTTTACCAGAAGCCGTTTGCTCTGGACTAGCCAACTCTTAGATAAATTATCAGAATTATCTTTGGTGAGCTGAATACCTATTATGGATTTTCCACTGCCTTTACCACAAGCCATAACCTTGCGGGCTAGCCAACTCTTCACTTTTTAGGACATGGTGAGTTGAGAACCATACAATTTTGGGCAAATTGCAAGCCATATAAACGGATTTGAGAAATCTTTACCAAGAGCCGTTTGCTCCTGGATTAGCCAATCCTTTTGTCTATTAGACATGGCGGACTGATAACCAAGCTGAGTAAGTGTAGAACACTTACTCCAAAAAAAAATTGGCCAAAAACGGGGGAATTGGGTGGATAAATATGATAAAATTCGTGAGAATTCCCCCCCACACTTAGAAATGAATATTGCCCTCAATATTCAAAGTACCGGCGGTTATGCCGAAACTAAGAACGTAAAAGGGAAATACTACGGCCTTTTATTTGGAAAGTTTTTTTTTTTTTTTTTTTTGAGATCTTATATACAACAGTGTGGGGCAACTCCCCCACACTAAGGTGGTAGTATAGAGAAAGAAGACAGAAATATGGGTGAAAACCCATATGGTGTGTGCTAATGTTTTTGATTCCCGAGTCACTAGCTTGACTCGATCCCCGCATTCATTGGTTCATGGGGAATGTTTGTAAATCCGGGACAACCACAGGAGGAATGTCCTCTCCAAAGTAATGCTTCACTCGATGACCATTCACTTTAAAATTAGGACCATCGGGTTGAGATAACTCAATGGTACCATAAGGATAAACCTTAGCAATGGTGAATGGACCAGACCAACGGGACTTGAGCTTTCCCGAGAAAATCTTCAATCTTGAATTGAAAAGAAGGACTCGATCACCAACGTTGAAAACGCGGTTCTTGATTTTAGAGTCATGAATCTTCTTTGTCTTTTGCTTGTAGATCAAAGAGTTCTCGTAAGCTTGATCACGAAGTTCATTTAATTCATTCATTTGAACTTTTCTATGATCACCAGCTGTCTGTATATCGAAGTTTGCATGCTTTAAGGCCCAGTATGCCTTGTGCTCTAGCTCAATCGGAAGATGACATGCTTTTCCGTACACTAGCTTGTATGGAGTACACCCGATGGGTGTTTTGTAAGCTGTACGAAAAGCCCAGAGTGCGTCATCAAGTTTATCCGACCAGGATGCACGATTTTCGCCTACTGTCCTTTCAAGGATCCTTTTAATACCACGGTTTGAAACTTCCACCTGCCCACTTGTTTGGGGGTGGTATGCAGTAGAGAGACGGTGGGTAACACCATACTTTTGCATGACTCTTTCAAATTGGTCATTGCAGAAATGTGTACCACGATCACTGATTATCGCTCTCGGAGTTCCAAACCTGGCAAAAAGAGATTTCAAAAACTTCACAACAACTCGGGCATCATTAGTAGGTAAAGCTTTTGCTTCAACCCATTTTGACAAATAGTCAACAGCCACGAGTATGTATTTTTTTCCACGAGACGAAGGAAATGGCCCCATAAAATCAATACCCCAGATGTCAAATATCTCACAAACTTGAATGGCATTTTGTGGCATTTCATTTCTTTGAGATATATTTCCGTGACGTTGACAAGCGTCACAAGCTTTGACAAAATCGTGGGCATCCTTATAGATTGTGGGCCAATAAAACCCTGAATCAAACACCTTTTTGGCGGTGTAGTTTGGACTATGATGGCCCCCGGTGGGTCCAGCATGGCAAGCTGTGAGAATGTCAATAGCTTCCTGTCCATAAACACACCGTCGGATGACTTGATCTGCACAGATTTTGAATAAGAAGGGGTCGTCCCAAAAATAATGTTTAACATCGTTGAAGAATTTGTTCTTCTGTTGGGTCGACATCCCTTTCACAATGAAGTTACCCGCATGGTAATTTGCGAAGTCAGCAAACCATGGGGTGGTAGAATTTCCACGAAAAGAAACCGCATTGAGTGTCTCGAGAGGAAATGTTTCATTTATTTCCTTTTTCTCGAAAACATCCTGGTGAGGGTTTTCTAATCTGGACAGATGATCAGCAGCTAGATTCTCAGCTCCTTTTTTATCACGTATAATGATATCAAATTCCTGGAGGAGGAGAATCCAACGAAGCAATCTCGGCTTTGCATCTTGTTTTGCAAAGAGATATTTAAGAGCCGAGTGATCCGTATACACCACGCATTTGGTCAAGATTAAGTACGGCCGAAACTTCTCAAATGCATACACCACGGCTAATAGCTCTTTTTCTGTGGTGGTGTAATGAGTTTGAGCTTCAGTCATAGTCTTACTTGCGTAGTGGATAGGCTGGAAATGCTTGTTTCTACGTTGCCCTAAGACTGCACCGATAGCAAAATCACTTGCATCGCACATGAGCTCAAAGGGTAAATCCCAGTCAGGAGCAACGAGAATGGGTGCCTCAGTAAGCTTTTTCTTCAATGTTTCAAAAGCTTCTATGCACTCGGGTGAGAAGATAAAAGGAGCATCCTTTTCAAGAAGATGGGTCATAGGCCGGGCGATTTTAGAAAAATCTTGTATGAATCTACGATAGAAACCGGCATGACCTAAAAAACTCCTAATACCTTTGACGGTAGTAGGATGAGGCAGCTTAGCAATAACATCAACTTTTGCTCTATCAACCTCAATCCCATTCTTTGAAATCTTATGGCCAAGGACTATGCCTTCTTTGACCATAAAGTGGCTTTTCTCCCAATTTAGACAAAGATTGGTGTCTTTACACTTTTGAAGCATTTTATCTAAATGGGAGAGACATGTTTGAAACGAATCCCCAATGACCGAGAAGTCATCCATAAACACCTCCATCGTTTCCCCGATCATGTCGTGGAATATGGCCATCATACATCGTTGGAACGTGCCAGGAGCATTACATAAGCCAAAAGGCATACGTTTGTAGGCAAAAGTTCCGTATGGGCAGGTGAATGTAGTTTTATCCTGATCCTTTGGATCAATGGGGATATGAAAGTAACCCGAGAAACCATCAAGGAAACAATAGTATTCATTCCCTGCTAATCTCTCAAGCATTTGGTCCATGAAGGGTAGAGGAAAATGGTCTTTACGGGTAGCGTCATTCAACTTACGATAGTCAATGCAAACACGCCATCCCGTAACCAATCGAGTTGGAATTAACTCGTTATCTTCATTTGTGACAACAGTTATGCCACCCTTTTTCGGAACACAATGAATTAGGCTGACCCAAGGACTATCTGAGATCGGGTAAATCAATCCTGCATCAAGAAGTTTGATAACCTCTTGTTTGATAACATCATGGATTTTTGGATTTACTCTTCTCTGATGTTGAACTGCTGGTTTAAAGTCATCCTCCATCAAGATTTTATGAGTACAAAACTCAGGGTTGATACCCTTTATGTCGGAGAGTTTCCAAGCAATTGCTTGCTTGTGTGACTTCAAGATTTTTATGAGAGCAGCTTTTTCATCTTTACTCAAATCTCGGGCAATAATGACTGGCAATTTATCATCACCCTCAAGAAATGCATACTCGAGATGAGGTGGTAAGTCCTTAAGCTCAACCTCAGGAAATTCTTCAGTTTTCTCAACTGACTTGACTTCCTTGTTATGAAGCTCGACGGGAGGGAGAGGAGGATAAGTGTCCTGATTTAACAACTTCTTTAGAAGAATATCTCCTCCGAGATTAATCTCATTTTGTTTAATCTCATCTGGGATTGAATCACTAGGGTGAGGGGTTGATGATGGATCATCATTAAGCAACTTCTCAATAAGAAGTATGTCCCCCTCAATGTCAATTAGAGCATGATCAATTTCCCATGGAACAGAATCACTAGCCAAGTATGCTTCAATCTATTCCGAGATGAAGTCTCTTCCCTCAAAAGGAGTGATAGAAGGGGTAGAATTGGCTATGATAGGTTGAGAAGATGTGGTGGGATCCCCACTCACAGAATTATGAGAATAACCAAGAACTTCTTGAGAGTACTCTTCAGTAGCAACGTCAATGATATCTATTCGGTTGACCGACTCAGAATCATAATTTGCGGAGTACCTCGAAGTTTGATCAAGGTTAAAGGTGACAGCTTCATTACCAACACGTAATGTGATTTCTTTCTCAAATACATCTATGAGAGCACGGCCTGTTCTCAGGAATCCTCGACCAACAATGAGAGGAACCCGATGATCGGCATCAAAATCAACAACCACGAAGTCAGCTGGAAATGGAACTTTCCTACTTTCACAAATACGTCCTCGGCAATGCCAAGAGGACGGGATATTGTACGATCTGCAAGCTCGAGAGTCATGCATGTAGGAGTAAGTTCCGGAAGAGAGAGTTTCTTCCACACTGAATAAGGCATCAGATTGATGCTTGCACCAAGATCGGCTAAGGCAAAGCATTCAACCATTCCTGGAAATACACAAGGTAAGAGAAATTTTCCAGGATCTCCAAGCTTTTCTGGAAGCTTCTTCAGAATAACTGCTGAGCAGTTCTCGTTAAGAGGAGTTTTTGCCATTTCAAACAGCTTTTCCTTATTGCTTAACATGTGCTTGAGAGTCGATGCGAACTTGGGCATCAGCATGATAGCATCCGCAAAGCTTATGTCAAAATGTAACTCTTGGAAAATTTGAAAAAATTTGTCCATTTGATGACTGGCTTTCTCGCGGAGCTTTTGCTCATTCAAACGTGATGGGTAAGGAATAGAAGATTTGGATTTCTGATTCTCAACGGGAGCTACTGGAGGTTCAAAAACAACTCCTGGATTAGACTTGGGTTTCTGGACAACTTGAGGTTGGACTACCGAAGGTGGGACGTGTGCGGTACTTCGTGGGCTTGAATAGTGCACCTTGTCCGTTGTATCCTTGGTAACTTGACTCATTTCTCCTGGTGGACGAGGCATTGGAGTCGTAGGTCCATTATGTGTCCTAGGTTCACTTTCCACTACCTTTGGGAGAGAAGAAGAAGAGGTAGTAGGAATAGCGGGTCCATTGTATGAAACACCACTTCTAGTTGTGATCGCCTTAGCATCGCCCCTTGGGTTAGCGATCGTGTTGCTCGGAAGTTTTCCTGAGCCCGAGGGTTGATCATTTAAAGACTTTTTGAGATCAGCGATCTGACTGACCAACAACCTGTTCATTTCATCTTGGGATTTCATGAATTGTTTCAATAGCTCATCAGATGATGGTCCAGTTGGAACAATGGCTGGAGGAGCTGGAGGGATAATTTGAGGCCGTATGTTTTGATTATAGCCAAAATTCCCTTGATTAGGATTCATATTCCCATGAAATTGATTCCCTCGATTGAAATTGTTTTGATTAAGGTTCCCTTGATGTTGGAAACCTTGATTTGGTCCAGGATAGAAATTACCTTGGTTTTGATAACCTTGGTTCATTCTGGGTTGGTTCTGATTCCGGTTTTGCATGTTATGATTCTGGTTAAACCGGGTGGTGCCTGATTAGTGTTAGCACGGTAGTGTGGTTCATTTTGAGGACGGTATTGATTACCTCCTTGCTGTGAACTACCGGCTAGAGCATTGGCTTCAAATGGACTACCATCGGTGGCAGTACAATTGTAGTATGCATGAGGTCCACCACAAGTAACACAACTCTCGACTTTCTTCACTTCACCATGTGTTGGTGTTTGAGTGAAGGTCACTTTCTTCTGGTTAGCAAGAACCAAAGCCTGAACAATGTCTGTGAGTTTGTCAATCTTAGCATCGGTGCTAGATGTACTCACGGGGGATGAAGAAGAAGAAGGAGGTCCAGCATGAGACTGATATATTTTTGCTCGGAAAGGGCGGACCTGAGATTTGTTCTCAATGATCTGCAAGGCCTCTTTTGTGGTCTTGCTCAGGAAATTACCTCCCGCGGAGGCATTCAAAGAGTCTTGATTGGTCTGGTTGAGACCATTATAGAAAGTATCCATTTGCATTAACCCGGTAAAACCGTGATGCGGACACTTGCGAAGCAACTCTTTGTAACGATCCCATGCCTCCCCGAATGATTCATCAAATCTCTGAGAAAATTTCATTATCTCATTCTTAAGACTTGTGGTTCGGGATGGAGGATAGAACTCGTTAACGAACTTGGTGACTAGATCTTCCCATGTCTCAATAGAACGAGGGGGTTGTTTCTCAAGCCAATTCCGGGCTTGTCCCTCTAGAGAAAATGGGAACAGAAGAAGCTTGATAGCTTCATGTGGGACATTCTTGTACTTGATGGTAGATGCAATCTTGTTAAACCATCGAATGTGTGCATGAGGATCATCCCGCTCAAAACCATAGAATTGGCTTTGGGTTACTAAATTAAGCAACCCGGTTTTGAGCTCGAAAGTGTCAGCCACGATGGCTGGGACAACAATAGCATCTCCGTAACCCTCGATGGGTGCTTGGAGAAGCTCATTCATGGGTTTGTCTTCGCCATTTCGAAGGGGTGGTGGTGGTAGACGTTCCTCATCCACGGCTGAAGGAGCTGAACGTCCTCTACGTCTACGAGGAATCTTTCCAAGTTCTGAAAGTGGACTTGTAGAACTGGAAGAACGAAAAGTGCGCATGCACTAAATATAAAAATCAATTTTCAAAACAAATGAGGCAAAACGACAAGTGAACTTAACCAATAATCACAAATGAAATGGCTTCTTTGAAAAAGGTACACCAAATCACAAGGACACAAAGGGAAGTTTTAAATCTGTTGTTCGGGAACTTATTATGGTCACACCCCCAGTTAGTAGGTGTACTGCCTTGATTTGCGGTGGTTGATTTTTATGTATTTATTAAGTACCACTGAAAAGACGTAGGTATAGATTTGTGCTGATGGGTTTAAAAAAAATTTTGGACAATATTTTTGGTATCGTCTCGTTTAACCAAATCGTATTTCTTTAAGAATCACCTTAAAAGAAACACAAGCTAGAAAACGTTACGATTGTTTTGTTGTTTTATATTTTGTTTGGCGTTTCTAACACTTTAGGAAAAGTGTTAATGAACTTTTTGATTTTGATAACTTTACAAAAAACTGTTTACAAAAGATGGTATATGTGCAAGAATGGGTCTGAAAATGGCTAAACACACGCTAAAGCCTCCCCGGCAGCGGCGCCAAAATTTGATCTGTGCTAAACCAGTCAAGTCTAATCACACAAGCTAGCCACTTGTGAATGGCTAACCGTAATAGACTTAAAACTGCTTAAAACACAAATACAATGAAGTCCTGGAGAATATAATGAATTCCCGGGTCGTTAAGTCCCATGGAAACTCAATGGTGTGTAAACACTTGATCAGATGATAGAATGATCGCTAATAATAGTGATCAGTAAAGGTTTTTGGATGAGAAATTACACTACTGATTGATTGGAATGGAATGGAATACAGAATTGGAAAGCACAACAATCAGATAAAAGAAACGCAAAAAGTACGTTTAAAAACTCCGTACACGTACAAAATAAAAAGTGAAATCTAAGAAATAAAAGACCTAAAAATATGAAAATGACATTTTTGGAATCCTAAAATTAAAAGAAAATTATTGGAAAAAGAAAATTATTTTTATAACTATTTAATTAATTATTATTAATTAAAATCTATTTTAACTATTTAATAAATACTCTAAAATAGAAGAAAATACAAAATAAGGCTAGAAAAGTAAAATTATGATTCAGAAAAATCTAAAATATTATAAAACTAATTTTAAAATTAAAAATATATTTTTTATGCTTTTTAATTATTTTTTACTAATTAATTACTATTTTTAACTATTTAAAATTCTAATAAATACTAAAAAGATTAGGAAAATTATGAAACTTTTTCTAAAAATACTATATGATGACAGAAAACTAACAAAAGTATAAAAACAAGATTTGCTTATTAATAAGCTAAAAAGAAAAATCAAAAAGCTAAAACCTATTAAATAAACGCTATCACTATTTTTATATTGATGTTTTTCTGGATTTTCTTTTTTGAAAACTACTTAAATACTAAAAATATGAAACTTTAACAAAGACAAAAATTTTACAAACTACAAATAAGCAGTTTTACAAGCTTATAAGCCCAACAGTGTACTTATGAGCTTATAATGATAATATAGGCTCAAACAAGCTTGTAAATTTGAAACAAAGATGAAATAAGCTACAAATAAGTTAAAGCAACTAATATTAAGCTAAAACATACAAATAAGCATACTGAAAAGCTGGAAATAAGCAATAAGCACTTTGACTAAATTTTTAAACCAAACAGACTTGAGGACTTTTTCTCAGACAATTTTAGCTTATCAAATAAGCTCAAAAGCTAAAAACAAGGACCAGGTCAACAAGCTGGGTTGGATGGCTTTCCAAAAAGCTAAGTGTCACAAGCTAAGGGTAACTGTAGAGCTTTTGACAAGCTTATGAAAGTGGTACCAGACCACTGCTCAGCTCAAGCTGAGTAATGGGACAAAACAAAAGCTTCAAGCAGCCCTATCTATCAAGCTAGAAAATGGAAAAATGAACTTGGGACCTAAAGATGACTTGGATGGCTATCCAAAGAACCAAAGATCACAAGCTTATACCAACTAATAAGCTCTGTGCAAGCTTATCAAGTTGGACCTCCCAACTGTGCACAGAGCATGGTTTCAGACAAGGGACTCAAAAGAAGCAAGTTAAAAAGCACTTAAAAAGCTGATGAGAAGTGAACTACTATTTTTCTATTTTTGTTTAGCAACTGAACTTTAATACCCTAAGAGCTTTTAAGCTAAATCTTAATATCAAGCACACAGTGAAATTATCTTTTTTATTCAAAAACGACCAAAATGGAAATTTTGACTTTTCTTAAAAACAAAGAAGTTGACTAAGATGAACTTTGATCTAATTTTAAGCACTGAATATGTTGTATTAAGGTATGTTAAGACTGATTTGAGCAAGATTAAAAACTTATAAACACAAAACAATGATCATAGATCAGGAAATTCCAACAGTGGGCACATAAGACATGATCAAAAGTATTTTTGACTTTTGCTTGTATAAGTACTGATTTTGTTGGTTTCTTTGAACTAGTTGGACCAAGTGAGGCACAAGACAACAACAAGAAACTACTCAAACAATCTTTAATACAGTTTTACTCACAAGTCCAAACAAGACTTTACTTAACTAATTTGATGATTTTTAGAGCAAAACTCAGATTTAACCTATGAATCTGATTCAAGACCTTATAATATCAATTAGTAGGACTAATGAAGCATTAAACAACAACCATAATAACATTAAACTTAATAATGATCTAAATGCTATTTAAACTGTTAAAATGAACTTTTTGTAAACTACAAATTTAAAAGAACAACAACTTATTTTAATGATTAAATACACTTAACTAAAGCTAATGAACATAAAAACACAAAGATTCAAGCTACTAACTAATTAAAACAGTGAAATGCAAAAATTAAACCAAAGGCTTACAAATGCTTCCAAGCTCAAAACTGAGAACAAGAACCAATGAACACCCCTATTAGCTTACCACTAAGCTTCTAACCCAAGACCATCCATAATCTACCCTGCTCCAGCTGTGAATATCATTTCCAAATGATTTTTGATTTTTTCACTAATTATTTTTGTATTTTTGGTGATTTTCTGTTTTTGCTTCTAAACTGAATTTTTAGAGTTTCTAATAGCTTAGAAAAGCTATTTAGGAGCTTATGTGGCTTACTTAGTCCAAGATAACATCTTACAACAACAATTGATTCATATGAGATTTTTGAGATTCAAAACTGCATAAACTGAAATTTAACTTGATACTTGAATTGAGGTTTCACAAAAGCTTTATTATAACATAAGAACTTGAAATACAGAGTTTTAAGATTAAAACATACACTGAAATTGAAAATTAAGCTAAAACGACTTAGAAATTTTTAGATTACACTAGATATCCCTATACATTGCATCCTCCTCCTCTTTTATAGACTTTAGCACTCTTTTGTTGACCTCTGATTGTTTCCCACCAATTTCCAGCCCTTGGATCTCTCTAATTCATCATAACCATACAAGTGGATTTTTTGCACCAAATTCTTCTTTAGCAGATTTGAGCTTTAATGGGTTTGGTTTCAATCAATTAAGGATTTTTGGTGTTAGTGGAGGTGGAGGGGACAAGGTAAGGTGAGGGGTTGGATAAAAAGTCGGAAAACCATGACTGGTTTTGGTGTTTCAGTGGTTGTGTGAGAGATGAACAGTGTTGGCGGTTTCTTTGCCCGTTTGACTTTCGTTGACCGAGGGATTAATATTAAACGGGGGAGTCCAAAATAGATTATGACTGGGGTCAAAAGGGGTTGTGAACTGGGGTCAAGGGTCAAGCGGGATTGGGCCGGTTGGATTGGATATTGGATTTGGGCTTGTGCTTGTTTTGGGTTTGATATAATATCAAAGGGTGTCCGTTTGGTTTAGCTAGCACACAAGGACCAAAAATGCAATTCAACCAAAGATAAAGGACCGAAAATGCCACATTTCCAAACTTATCACAAGGACCAAACTTGACAAACATTGATAGTACAAGGACCCTTTTTTGCATAAAATTCCTTTTTTTATAAGTCCAAGGACTAATTTTGCAAATTTTCAAACTTTAGGGACCTTTTCTGCCATTTGACCAAAGAATCATTCAAGGACCATTTTTAACAACTTAGAATACTTCAGGGGCCTTGAATGATAAAATTCCACATTTTTGAATTCCAGGGACTAGATTTGACAACTTTTGAAACTTGGGGGACTAAAACTGCCAATTTTGCAAACTTGAATCATTTTTCATCTGATTTTGGTATTTTTGCATTTAAAATACATAAAACACTGATTTGTGATATTTTGATCATTTTGATGCATTTTTGAGTGTTTTCAGATGATTTTGCAGTTTAGATTGTACAAAAATGATGAGTATTTAGACACTCATCAACTAGAAACAATTATATGGAAGAAATGTAAACATAAACAAAACTATTAAGGAATCATAACTAGGCTAGCACCAGAGGTGCTTAGCCGCTCATATTAACTGAAACAATCGATTCAATGTTTAACATATTGAAATACATGAATTGAAAGTAAAATAAATGATAAACTGCTAATGCTTATCGTTCGGGAGTGATTTCTCCCTTAGAGATGTCTCTGTATGCTCCTCGAGACCTGCCTTCAACCTTCTACCCACGTTCTCTACTTTTGTGTGTGGAGTGAATGATGAGAAATGCAGAATTTTGGGCGGTATTTTATAGGCCAGATCTGGTTACTGCGTAACTTAATGAGAGTTACGCCGTAACATCCATTTCTTCATATTTTTCTCTGGAAAAGCTGGTTACGGCGTAACATCAGGAATGAGTTACACCGTATCTTCAATAAATCATGGTTACGCCGTATTTGTAGAAAGAGTTACGGCGTAGCTTGCAGCGGCGCGGAACATCATTTGACCTAATTAGTTACAGCGTAATCCTAAGATGGAGTTACGTCGTAATCTTCAGCTGAGTTGGTTTTCTGAGTCACGCTTCTGTTACGTCGTAATGTGAGAGAAGAGTTACGCCGTAATTACTTCAAAATAGGCATACTACCATATATCTTCAATAAACTCTCCAAATCCGCGTCTCATTAGCTCCAATGCTCGTAATTTACCTGAAAGTGAAATATAGAGGAAAACAAGCGTAAATCCATATAAATGATATAAAATACGAGCATTATCGGGGGAAATTGACACTTAATATTCAGGACTTTTTGATGTTATCAAATATCCCCCCCACTTGAACTCTACTTGCCCTCAAGTACACCTTATTAGATAGATTCCTAAAAAGATATCTCCCATTACTTGGAAAATATAAGTTTACAAATCCCTAATGCTAGAATAAAACAAAGCCGGATACCTCACGAAATGGGAACAAAACACTCAAATCTCTCAACTATTCTAAGTGTCAATTTCGGGATGATCACTCAACGCACAGTCATAGCATGTATTCTATCATAAGCTTGGCGATTACACAAATCTCCACCTCAATGATCTTTAAGAATATGTCGTCGACAAAAGCATGATTCCCGAACCTTTCCACTTGAACCTTGAATATAGGCAAACAATGACTTCACAATCACAAATAATGTCTACAAGGTAGGCAAAGGTGTATAGGTGTAACGAAACAATATGTTGGGTGAACAAAATTAAAGGAATGGCTCAGATGGGTGTATCTAGGGGTATCTTGCACTAAAGGTGAGTGCAACAAAGGGTTTAACATGGGGGTCGAGAAGTCGAGGTAACTAATCGATAGACACACAATGATAGGCTATTTGGGTGATAATCCTATAATATTGCCTTCTTAAACTGAAAAGTCCAAATACATTAAGCTAACTCAACATACCTCGTCTATGGTCTCAAAATGATGCAAAGGCCAAGTTCTAAAGTTTACAAGCTACCGACACACTCATAATTTGGTGGATTTGAGGTAAATATTTGGAAACGGATAAGGCTAATCTCACCATATAATATCAAGGGTTATAATGTGCTCGGCTAAGGTCTAATCTAGTTAGGTTAAGAAAAACATGTCAAAATTTTAAAAATTGCATAATTTTTCAAAATAAGCTCGAAAAACGAGGGCAAAATAAAGTTCAAGAGATAATTCTACTCCCGTCCCCCCACTTGAAATGTAAAAAGTCCCTTTTGTACTAAACGTTATGTAAAGGGGAAGATGTGACAACTCGTAATTTCAGGTCATTTTACAAACTTTGAAAATTTCACTATTCATCTCGGGAATTTACTATTCACCGGTTACTATTCATCATTTTACTATTCATTGTTTTTTAAGTCGATTTGATATTTTGAAAGGTTATTTCAAAATTTTACTATTCACGAAACACTATTCATTTTCGGAGAAAAATCACTATTCATGATTCACTATTCATCATTTTTCGTAAACTAGGTTTACGAGTATCAAATACGCGTAACCTTGAGGGTTAAGCTGCGTATTCATGGAATATCATTGAAAACATTTCATATAGACTAGAGTTAGTCTACATATCATCAGTAACATCATAATCATATTAGTTCATGCATGGGTTTGCATATTTCATTAAACGTATATTTATTTATTAAATAAACACTATCGCACGATCATTTATTTTGAATAATTGATCCGACACGTCCGATAATTGTTTCAAATATATTTTTATACTCATTTTAAAACTATAAAAATTATATTATTAGTTTACCCGATGTTTTGAATTTATTTTGTATATATATTGTTATATATATATATTTACGACGATTTTCGTAAATTCAACTCGATAATTATTTATTCACTCAATACTTGTGAGAAATGTATTTTTATAATTTTTATGATTTCAATATATTTTATTTTGTGCCGTTAAAATCGATTTCTAGCTAATGCTACATTAAATAATTAATTACATGTACAAAATATACAATATACATAACTTTATATACATTTAATCCTCCAAAAATACACCTCATCCCCCCCCCCCACCTAATACCCATGGCCGACCACATACACCCCCCCTAGTCATCACAAGTCATCAATTTGATTTTTACTTCTAATAAGTACACCTACACAAAATATACAAGATATTTAACTTACACAAAATACATACAATACACACATTCAAGGTGAAGTAAAAATGAAAACTCTCTCTTTTCTATTCTAGTGTTCAGCCAAGAGAATAAAACCAAGAGGGATCCATAATGTTTTCAAGATTCATGTGTTAAACAAGTTCTATTAGTGATCTAGTTAAGGTTTTAAAATAAAAACCTCAAGATTATTAGGTTTTCTTGCTCAAAAATTCATAATCACTCAAGTAAGTGTTCTAAATATTTTTACTACTCTTTCATAATATTACTTGAGCTATTTTATCATTCTAGTAAGAAAAACATGCGAGTACTCTATGATTCATACCACTTTTTACTTGTTTTTATCACTTATAATGAATTTTAATTATCCTATAATTATTCCCATGAAACCTACCATTTTTTATGAAGTTTAGGAACCCATGACACCCTAAGAAGGTGTATGGTAGGTTTAGACTAGCTTTGGTGTTGATTGGAAGAGATTAGAACAAGTATTACGCTAGAAAAATCATTTTCGACAACATATATTTAGCTGCTGTAACGTTTTGTAAAATCTGGAAATTTTGACAGGTCATGGATTACTTTGATTTACATTTTCAGAAAATATACTTTAAAACGAAACCGTGGTCGCTTGAATGGGTTAAAACGGATTTATAACGAAGAAGTTATGCTATTTTCAAGTTTAACGACGAAAACTATATTTTCTGAAAAACTGCATGCTGTCCAGAATTTTTAAGAGTCAAAAATGAGTTTTTAGCGTTATCTAAATGAGTCGATTTATCAAAAATATATTAGTATACTTTAACACGAAGCTAAGGACATATAAAACGTAGAAAACGGACTTATAACGACTAAATTACACGCGTTTAAATAAGTTTAA
Organism: Chrysanthemum makinoi; assembly: GCA_910596185.1. Lineage (NCBI taxonomy): Eukaryota > Viridiplantae > Streptophyta > Magnoliopsida > Asterales > Asteraceae > Chrysanthemum > Chrysanthemum makinoi. Next base: position 93,981,415 of record OU343224.1, read on the forward strand.
CGTAACTATTTTATATAAGTACAAACACTTGTATATTTTCTATTAGCCAATCTAGTTGTCGCTAGTGACCATGATTGGAGTCGTTTTTCACATCGATAGAATACTTTTTAGAAAACGATGTCTTCTAGTAAAAGTGAGTTCACCTAGCCTATTTTCCAAAAGGTTCAACCGTTCATCAAACGGAGTTGTAACGAATAAATTACGGTCACTCAAACTTTGCCGAAAACTAACCTTAAACAATATTTTTAGTCCAAGTATCCTACTTCATCTATATCTTTCTCCATGATCGAGACCTCTATGATAAAAATTTAAAAGCTAAGACTTTGAGATAATGTTACAAGCTTTCCAAAACCATTCAGTTTGTTTCCTAATACTCGATATTCACTATTTTACGACTAGCTTTTCGAGGCAATTTAGTCACTTTCTTGAATTGTCAAATTATATTGTTTTACGACGAAAAACTATAATTTCTTATTAAATCACAAAATGACTATCGTAGGATATCATTTCAATGTAAATACTTATAAAGTAAATTATAACTTGACAAGACGCTATAAACTTACATTTTGACGATAAACATTATTTTCAAAATTCACAAGTAGTATGGATATCATATGAGTTTGCATGCATAACATTACATCATGACTTATATTAGATCATATCATTCATAATAGGTCGCGGTTAGAGATTTGCGTCTCATTTCAGTGTACCCACTTTTGCCATCACATCATTGTACCAAGTTAATTTTCATAGCCCCGTCTTTCAAGTTTATACATTATTTCAAACCTACGGGGGAGAATACATTGCACATCATTTTTATTACGATCCCAAGTATATTCAAATTCATTACATTGCTAAAGTTACCTTATTGCCAATTGAATGTCCCAATTTCATAATCATGAACCGTTAATTCCGGAAAAAGCCAGGGTGAGTGAATAGATCTATTGAGGGTGACTCCTCCATCCGGGTTGGTGGTCCCAACTGGTCAAACGGATGCATTTCATTTCATATCATTATTTGAGTTGTTTGGCAAAACACTATGTTGGGGCGAACATCATAATCAGTCTAGCTTCGGTGTCATGTGCTTATAGCAATTGTATCATTTTTATGTGACATATTTGTCATACCTAACTTATACTTGTGGTGGTCGTATAAAACATTTACATAAACTCTATGAACTCACTCAACCTTCGTGTTGACACTTTTAGCAATGTATTTTCAGGTATCTAAGGCATATACTTCATGGCATACATAAGGACTTATCATAGAGTCGCGGTGACGACGCGTCTCACATGGATTTTATGCACTTTAAAACCTCGTTTGGATTGTAACAAACTTATTTCCGCAAATGTTGACTACCTTTTTGGGACCTATCTTTTGTAACTCTGAATACTTTTAATATATCAAACGATGTGCTTTTTAAACGACACTTTAGGTAATTCAATATAACTGTAATTGTGATGCTATGACAGTCATCTCCCAGGAATTCCATTCGGCTGCAAAACAAGTAATTTAGGGGTGTGACAGATTGGCATCAGAGCTTCGGTTATAGAGAACGAGGTTGCATCATTGACCCTAGACTATAACTACATCATCATAGCATCTCATCATTTCATCATAAGTGCATAGTCACTATACATGCGGTTTCATACGCACATTTTGCGAGTTATTTACTTTCATTTCAAATCGATTGTCACATTAATGTCTTCAGATACCCATCCCATCATACTCACATCAGACTCTGACATGGAGGTTACCTTGTCATTCCCTATTATAGTGTTAACATTAGTTGACTCTACACCAGACTTACCACACATATTATCCGATGTGGAGACTGAACCCTTTGAGGAGGGCGAAGTTGCACCTACACCACCACGATCACCATTGATTCACCGTAGGATCAGGACAGTTTCTATCATTCTGTCGGGACAGATCATACCATTTGGTAGGACTTATAGGCTTAGTCCTAATGGACCTATTAGGATGCTTACTGCAAGGAAGAGAGTACATTCTCTTACCCTCATCCTTAGATCACTTGCTACACATGTAATACAACCATCATCAGCTACTCATACCACTATTAGTCGTCCAATAGTGCATACTCTAGCTTTACCTCTGAAACGTCGCGAGACAACACGAAAGAGAGTAGTATTTCATTCATCATCATCTCCTAATTTACCACTAGGATTTCTATCATCATTATCATCTAGAGCACTATCCGTACCATCACATCTCATATGCACTACTTATACATCTGACTTGCAGCTTGGGAAGCGTGCATGATTTGACACACCATTACCATCTATCACTAAGATTATAGACACTACACCATCTTATAGGTTTGAGGACTGTGAGAGTTTTAGAGCTGTTGCTGCTAGACAGCCTACTGCTCCTACACTTGAGACACGATTAGACCATCAATAGGAACATATAATAAGTACCTTTATATCTAATGTAACCTTTATCCTTTATTATCTCCACGATAATCACAACCTTTGTTATTTCATTCCCTATTCCAATTGCCCAATTTTCAATCACTTCGCAACAATATACCACTATCTTACTAGGGATTAGGCCAACTCTATTCTTGACCAATTAGGAGACTATTACCATTCTATGAGGTTCTCCTATGTATTCTACAAACCATTCAACAAATCTTATTTCAAGTTATTTTGCTACCACTTTATAAAATTATTTCACATAATTTTATTTTGAGCTATTTTATTACCATCTTAGGAAAATTGTTTCACAGAATTCTAAAACAATTTGTTTTGTTACCACCCTATAAATTGACTTTCAGTCATTCTATCAACTATTTACTATCATTACCCGAAACGATTTTCATGTTACTCTGAAAAATTGTTTGGGCCATTATTTTACAAAACAACACGTTGAATACCATCTAAAACTTCGGAGAAACATAATACCATTTCAACAAAACCAAGCATCACATCATTTGTCCTTGATTATACATAGCCTGATCACCTATGTATAATTCAGGAAGAATTATGTCATGAAAGTAACAAGCATCATTTCAAATCTCTTAAAACAATCTTCACTCAAAAGCAAAGATTTGTAATCAGATAAATTGCTCATAAACATCTCTTTTGTTAACACTCTATAGATGCCTACGCCATTCATCACTCACTCAACCGATAAGTTGAAATTTTTCCATTGACCTTTTTCGGAAGGACTCTCTATACCATCTATGAGAAGGATTCCTCGATACAAGAAAACAATGAAAGGATTTCAGAACTACCAACAAGGACTAGAAGTAGGTAGCGAGATGTTTCAAAACACAACATAAATTTTAGATATCATGAGATAATCTGAACCACTACCTTTGGAATAGAAGTTAAATTCTATCGTTTCAAAAGTGCCAGCTAGACCATGTTACGAGACTTAATACAAAGCAAATACCTACTAAGCAACACTGTAGAAATAAATTAAGCCTCCTAACTGAGACTACAGAACATTTCATTAAACATGGCCTCAACAATATGTGAACTTCCCTACAATGAGTTTCCCTCAAAGGATAATTGAGTTAAACTAAGGTTATCGATATATACTTTCTCTAAGGCATTGTGTTCTCTAGAAATTCCAGATAACCTCACTTCCATATCAAGAAATGCAACAGGTCTGAACATATCGGACAATCAATGACTCTCCATCCACAAGAGAAATCAGAAAAATCCCTTCGACATAGTATGAGCTGATATCTAAGTTTTTGCTAAGCATGATAACCATCTCAGTGATGAACTATTTTAGAAGCACTCAATATCGGAACAAATCTTGAAAATCAACCACCACACCACATCACCTAAATAAATAAGGTTTTGTGACTTAACAACATATTGCGTGGAAATATTTCGATAAGAGGGATTAGGAGAGACACCATCAAACAATAAACATTTTTGTAATGGAGACTAAGCCCCCTTAGTCAAGGAAGACTCAAGTCATGACATTCGCTAGAACTAGAAACGTGAGGAATCACAACTGTTATCCATAATCTATCCTTTTCAATAATGTCCTTTTCGACAGACTTGACTTTTTGGAATTTGTCATGAGACACGCGGTGTCAATTTCGATTATACCTAATATGAGGTAGCCGATTCACCTTAGACTTCTGACAATTATTTCAAGGTTCCCATAGAACCTACTGTAACATGAGTACCACCTATTCTCCTCAGCTTAATTGTCAGAGCGAGAGAACAATTAAAACATTAGAAGATATGCTCAAGGCATATGTGATTGTTTCTGGAAATGATTAGACAAATCATTCTTCATCGAACAACTTCCCTTACAACAATATTTATCACATAAACATATTGACTGCACCAATTGAGGCACTCTATGGTTGAGGTGTCAATCACTTATTTACGGGCCAAAATCAGGAAAGTCCAACACACTAGTCCATAACTTATTCATGAAACAACAAAGAAATCGTACAGATCAAGAATCAGTTACAAGCAACAACACATAGATAGAAAAGCTACGTCGATATACGACGCAAAATATTGGAAATATGTTCCATAAGTCGCAAACCATTAGGATTTCAATTTGGCAACAGAGTTATGTTGAAAGTCTCGCCTTGGAAAGGCGTGGTAAAATTCAGAAAAAACGCGGGAAGACCCGATGCGACCTAAATATCCTCACCTTTTCACCGATAACACCGTAGAACCCAACATGGACTGAATTCCTTTTTGGGTGGGCGAATGTGACAACTCGTAATTTCAGGTCATTTTACAAACTTTGAAAATTTCACTATTCATCTCGGGAATTTACTATTCACCGGTTACTATTCATCATTTTACTATTCATCATTTTTTAAGTCGATTTGATATTTTGAAAGGTTATTTCAAAATTTTACTATTTAGAAAACACTATTCATTTCCGGAGAAAAACCACTATTCATGATTCACTATTCATCATTTTTCGTAAACTAGGTTTACGAGTATCAAATACGCGTAACCTTGAGGGTTAAGCTGCGTATTCATGGAATATCATTGAAAATATTTCATATAGACTAGAGTTAGTCTACATATCATCAGTAACATCATCATCATATTAGTTCATGCATGGGTTTGCATATTTCATTAAACGTATATTTATTTATTAAATAAACGCTATCGCACGATCATTTATTTTGAATAATTGATCCGACACATCCAAAAATTGTTTCAAATATATTTTTATACTCATTTTAAGACTATAAAAATTATATTATTAGTTTACCCAATGTTTTGAATTTATTTTGTATATATATTGTTATATATATATATATATTTCCGACGGTTTTCGTAAATTCAACTCGATAATTATTTATTCACTCAATACTTGTGAGAAATGTATTTTTATAATTTTTACGACTTCGATATATTTTATTTTGTTCCGTTAAAATCGATTTCTAGCTAACGCTACATTAAATAATTAATTACATGTACAAAATATACAATATACATAACTTTATATACATTTAATCCACAAAAACTACACCTCATCCCCCCCTACTACCAATGGCCGGCCACATACACCCCTCCCCATAGTCATCACAAGTCATCAATTTGATTTTTACTTCTAATAAGTACACCTACACAAAATATACAAGATATTTAACTTACACAAAACACATACAATACGCACATTCAAGGTGAAGTAAAAATGAAAACTCTCTCTTTTCTACTCTAGTGTTCGGCCAAGAGAAGAAAACCAAGAGGGATCCATAATTTTTTCAAGATTCATGTGTTAAACAAGTTCTATTAGTGATCTAGTTAAGGTTTTGAAATAAAAACCTCAAGATTATTAGGTTTTCTTGCTCAAAAATTCATAATCACTCAAGTAAGTGTTCTAAATATTTTTACTACTCTTTCATAATATTACTTGAGCTATTTTATCATTCTAGTAAGAAAAACATGCAAGTACTCTATGATTCATACCACTTTTTACTTGTTTTTATCACTTATAATGAGTTTTAATTATCCTATAATTATTCCCATGAAACCTATCATTTTTGGTGAAGTTTAGGAACTTATGAACCACTAAGAAGGTGTATGGTAGGTTTAGACTAGCTTTGGTGTTGATTGGAAGAGATTAGAGCAAGTATTACGCTAGAAAAATCATTTTCGACAACATATATTTAGCTGCTCTAACGTTTTGTAAAATCTGGAAATTTTGACAGGTCATGGATTACTTTGGTTTACATTTTCAGAAAATATACTTTAAATTGAAACCGTGGTCGCTTGAATGGGTTAAAACGGATTTATAACGAAGAAGTTATGCTATTTTCAAGTTTAACGACGAAAACTATATTTTCTGAAAAACTGCATGCTGTCTAGAATTTTTAAGGGTCAAAAATGAGTTTTAAGTGTTATCTAAATGAGTCGATTTATCAAACATATATTAGTGTACTTTAACACGAAGCTAAGGACATATAAAACGTAGAAAACGGACTTATAACGACTAAATTACACGCGTTTAAATAACGTTAACGTAACTATTTTATATAAGTACAAACACATATATATTTTCTATTAGCCAATCTAGTTGTCGCGAGTGACCATGATTGGAGTCGTTTTTCACATCGATAGAATACTTTTTAGAAAACTATGCCTTCTAGTAAATGTGAGTTCACCTATCATATTTTCCAAAATGTTCAACCGTTCGTCAAACGGAGTTGTAACGAATAAATTACGGTCACTCAAACTTTGCCGAAAACTAACCTTAAACAATATTTTTAGTCCTAGTATCCTACTTCATCTATATCTTTCTCCATGATCGAGACCTCTATGATAAAAATTTAAAAGCTAATACTTTGAGATAATGTTACAAGCTTTCCAAAACCATTGAGTTTGTTTCCTAATACTCGATATTCACTATTTTACGACTAGCTTTTCGAGGCCATTTAGTCACTTTCATGAATTGTCAAATTATATTGTTTTACGACGAAAAACTATAATTTCTTATTAAATGACAAAATGACTATCGTAGGATATCATTTCAATGTAAATACTTATAAAGTAAATTATAATTTGACAAGACGCTATAAACTTACATTTTGACGATAAACTTTATTTTCAAAATTCACAAGTGGTATGGATATCATATGAGTTTGCATGCATAACATTACATCATGACTTATATTAGATCATGACTTATATTAGATCATATCATTCATAATAGGTCGCGGTTAGAGATTTGCGTCTCATTTCAGTGTACCCACTTTTGCCATCACATCATTGTACCAAGTTAATTTTCATAGCCCCGTCTTTCAAGTTTATACATTATTTCAAACCTACGGTGGAGAATACATTGCACATCATTTTTATTACGAGCCCAAGTATATTCAAATTCATTACTTTGCTTAAGTTACCTCATTGCCAATTGAATGTCCCCATTTCATAATCATGAACCGTTAATTCCGGAAGAAGACAGGGTGAGTGAATAGATCTATTGAGGGTGACTCCTCCATCCGGGTTGGTGGTCCCAACTGGTCAAACGGATGCATTTCATTTCATATCATTATTTGAGTTGTTTGGCAAAACACTCTGTTGGGGCGAACATCATAATCAGCCTAGCTTCGATGTCATGTGCTTATAGCAATTGTATCATTTTTATGTGACATATTTGTCATAACATAACTTATACTTGTGGTGGTCGTATAAAACATTTACATAAACTCTATAAACTTACTCAACCTCCATGTTGACACTTTTAGCAATGTGTTTTCAGGTATCAAAGGCATATACTTCATGGCATACATAAGGACTTATCATAGGGTTGCGGTGACGACGCGTCTCACATGGATTTTATGCACTTTAAAACATCGCTTGGATTGTAACAAACTTATTTCCGCAAATGTTGACTACCTTTTTGGGACCTATCTTTTGTAACTCTGAATACTTTTAATATATCAAACGATGTGCTTTTCAAACGGCACTTTAGGTCATTCAATATAACTGTAATTGTGATGCTATGACAGTCATCCCCCAGGAATTCCATTCCGCTGCAAAACAGGTAATTTGGGGGTGTGACAGAAGAGAAAAGTAGAATTAGAGCGAAAACTTCCCTGAAATTTGCTCCAAAAGAAAGAAGGCCCACGAAAAGAATCGCTCCTTCGCTTAAGCATCCACGAGAAAACTTCATTCCCTGAAATCACACTACCAACAAGCAAAATTCTAAAAAAGAAAAAGAAAAATGAAAAGAAACCTAACTCATTTTCGTATGAATCACGGTTGCATTTAGCATATGCAACAAGCCTTTTAAACCACTTGGTGTCCCAAGTGGATGAGTGTAGTCTCGTGTGGGCTTACAGGGAAAATACCCACAAAGTTCATTTAAAAACTATCACAAGGTTATTGTGTTTGAAAAGAAAGAATTATTACAGAGAATAATATACGTCGTAACTCCTAGAAGGACTTACGCCGTAATTAATGCAAAACCTGGCAGACGCTACAGGAGTGTAGCTACGGCGTAACCATTGCATGGGATTACGCTGTAATTGGTAATGCTGTGGGAAGAACTACTGCCAAGGATGTGTTACGGCGTAACCACAAGATTGAGTTACGCCGTAACTGTGGACAGATCAGTTCCCCGTTCAGCATGCTGCAGCAACTTCCTCTGTTTTCCTGCAAAAATGGTTAAAACCACAAAACCCAACAGAAATGAAAATAAAACAAATGAAAGGGATAATTCGGGTTGTCTCCCGAAAGAGCACTTTTCTTTATTTACGAGTCTTTAAGTTAAACTCAAGGCCATGGGGCTTTATGCAGGGGCAAAGAATTCATCACCTGAAAGCTTACTAACATCCTGTCCATAATAAAATTTTGCTCTATGCCCATTAACCTTGAAAAACTCCCCTGCATTATTATAAACTTCAATAGTCCCATAAGGGAACACCTTACTCACTGTGTAGGGACCAACCCAACGAGATCTCATTTTTTCAGGGAAGATTTTGAGTCTTGAGTTGAAAACGAGCACCTCTTGCCCAACTTCAAACTTTTTATCCCTTTATCGCGCATCGTGCCATCTTTTGGTCCTATCTTTGTATGCCTTGACATGATCATAGGCTTTGTCCCTTAACTCAGCGAGGTGATTTATTTGGGAAAATCGGTGTTCCTTAACCACGTCAGCCTCAAAATTAGCATTTTTGAGTGCCCAGTATGCTTTATGTTCTAATTCTATCGGGAGATGACAAGCTTTTCCGTAAACGATCTTAAAAGGTGTGCTTCCAATAGGAGCTTTGTAAGCGGTTTTGAATACCCATAAAGCTTCATCTAATTTTTCAGACCAATCTTTTCTGTTACTGCTGACGGATTTCTCAAAAATTCGCTTGAGTGCCCTTTGGTGTTTTCTGTTTGCCCATTAGTTTAGGGATGGTAAGGTGTAGACATCCTGTGGATTACTCCATATATGTTCAGTACTTTCTCTGTTAGGAATTATATTTGAGTTGATTATGACAAAATATGAAAGATGAAGAACTTATGAAGACAAAGAAAGACAAGGGACTTACTTGTTAAAGAAGACTTTATTATTTAGTCCCTAGTAGTCAATTGTAACCCTAAACTCTCTAGTATATAAAGAGAGGTAAGGAATTAGGTTTTAGTGTGTCAAGATGTGAACACCATTAGCAAAGGTGTGTGTGTATTTAGTCTAGGCGTAGTGTATAAATGCCTAGGGATAGTTAGTTCGTTAATCAATTAGCAGATTAGTAGTTATTGTTTAGTTAGAGATGATGATGAAAACCTTGTTCAATAACAAAGAATTGATTAGTTTATTCCGCTATGCATGTTATTAGTCTTTGTTATTGATCCCTAGCTGAGCTTATAAACAATTTTATCATTCTCCATAATAGCATTACAAAAGTGCGTCCCTCGATCACTTATGATGGTTTTAGGAATCTCAAATCTGGAGAATAACTTTTTCAAAAATCGAATGACACTTCTAGCATCACAGATCTGAAGAGCTTCAGCTTCAACCCACTTTGAAACATAATCGACAACCACCAAAATATAACTTTTGTTTTTCAATGGGGTGAAAGGTCCCATGAAATCAATACCCCAGACATCAAATACTTCACATACCAAAATGTTATTAAGCAGCATCTGATTTCGAGAAGAGATGTTCCCTGCCCTTTGACACGCGTCACAATTTCTTACATGTTTTGCGGCATCCTTGAAAATGCTAGGCTAAAAGAACCCTGCCTCATTAATTTTTCTAGCAGTAGTGTCAGCCCCGTAATGCCCTCCAGCGGGTCTGTTGTGGCTGTGTTCCAAAATTCGTTGTTGTTCTTCTCCGAAAACACATCTCCTAATTATACCATCTGGGCATGATTTAAATAGGAAAGGATCATCCCAAAAGTAATATTTTAAATCTCAGAAGAACTTTTTCTTTTGATCATAAATTTTGTTTGTTGGTAGAACTCTGGCCGCGAGGTAATTTGCGAAGTCCGCATACCATGGTTCGGGAATAGGATCCTTAATTCTTACTGCCTTAAGATGCTCATAAGGGAAGGAATCACGAATATTTTCTATGTCAAGCTCCTCAAGCTCAGGGTTTTCTAATCGAGATAGGTGATTAGCTGCTAAATTTTATGCCCCCTTCTTATCCTTGATTTCAATTTTAAATTCTTGTAGCAGCAGTACCCATCTTATCAATCTTGGTTTGGTATCCTGTTTACTGAACAAGTACTTCAAAGCAGAATGGTCATTGTAGACAATAGTTTTAGACATTACTAAATAAGACTTAAATTCATCAAAGACATGAACCACAACAAGGAGTTCCTTCTCGGTGGTCGTGTAATGTTCTTGTGCTTCATTTAAGGTTTTACTAGCATAATAAATAGGTTTGAATTTTTTGTCTATCCTTTATCCTAAAACAGCTCCTACCGCATAGTCACTGGCATCGCACATAAGTTCACAATCGTTGTTCCAATCCAGAGCAATGATAATAGGATCAGTAGTCAATTTTTCGTTCAAAATATCAAAGGCTCTTTTTCACTCATCGTTAAAGTTAAATTTTGCATCCTTCATGAGAAGTTGGGTCATAGGTTTAGTAGTTTTGGAAAAGTCTCTTATAAATCGTCTATAAAACCCAGTGTGACAAGAAAACTCCTAATTCCCTTTAGATTAGTTGGGTAAGGGTCAATCTTCTCCAAATATTAATTTACTACATGAGTACTTGTAGTAAGATCAGCCAAGAAAGAACAAATAGCAGCATCACTAATGTTATCACTAGCATTAGAAACTGTTGTGATAGCAGTAGAAACTCCAGAAGCAGTATAATGAGTTTCCTGATGTTTGTCTGACCCTTTTGAGGAGGCAAATGCTAGGTTTTGTGTGCCTGGGATTGAACTGGATGTTCCCTTAACTTTTGATTTATACACTTTGAGATTATTTTATAAATCATCCAAGGTCAGCTTATCAAGACCTTCTTTGTTTCTCCAGACCACAGTATGCATGCTCCATTCAGGTGCTAGACTTCTTAGAAACCTGAGATTCACATCTTCTTGAGGAATTGCAGCTTTCATGAGTGCCAGTTGACTCACAAGTTTCTGCAATCTGTCACGCGTCTGATCAATACCCTCATTGCTTAGAGTAGCAAAGTTTTCAAACTGATGCTTCAAAAGATTCTTCCTTGATTTCTTTGTTGCATCATTCCCACGAATCCTTTGTTCAATAGCTTCCTACAAAGACTTGGCATCTTCATTCTTACAGAAACTCAATTGATACTCATTAGGTAATCTCATCAGAAGGATACTATGAGTCTTGATCACCAATCTTCTCTGAGATTTGTCTTCATTAGTTTTGATGGTAGATCCTTCCCATCAGCACCCTTAGCAGGCAGAGAATCACCCTTTAGAATGATTTCCCACATAGAGAAATCCAACATCTTGAGGTACTGCTGCATCCTTAACCTCCGGAGTTCATATTCTCCTGTCTTCAGCATATGCACCTTAGATGCAGTAACCATGTGTCTTGAATCTTCCATAACTTTAGTAGTAGTATTGAACACAAATTCTCTTTATATCATAGCTTCTAGATCACAAGCTCTGATACCACTTGTTGATCCCAGTTGAGCAATTGATCAAATTGATTAAGTTAGATAAATCTAACACAAACAACAATATAGTAATCTGTATTAAATCTAAGATTAAACAATATGCCGAATCTAATGTTTAACGATTAAGAAAATACTTTAACACAACTTGTTTCCCACAAAACACCTCAATATATTAATACGAATACTCAAAAGTATTAGGGTTATAAGAACCTTAAAGTGATCAACTCTAGAATAACTCATACTCTAAATCTAACCTGGGGCCTCCTTTTATAGGCTAAGGAGTCCTTCTAGGGTTACAATATCTTTCTATACAAGATACATATTATAGAAACTTTTTATAATTATCTAACCGACTATAAAAATCTGATAATCAATACTAATTGTACTAGAAGTTGTACTGCTTGTTATATTCTTCGCAGTCCACATTCTAAGCTAACAGTACAAACTATTAAGATTGGCAGTACAAACTGTCTTTGCTAAATTCCCATCAATAAGTTGATCTTTTGTCACATCAGGAACATGAAATAACTCAACTATCTTAAGAACTTTCTCAATATGCTCATTTGCGTCTTCATTCTTCAAACCACTAAAAGTATTGTCACGTAATTCTTTGAGAAATTATCCCTTGAGTTCAAATGTTTTATCCTTGTCAACCTTTGGTCTAAGATCACCTGACCATAGTCCTCTCGGGTTTTGGTAATGTACTCCTCTATAGTTGATTCAACCATTGTTTAAGTAACTTCTTCAAATTGATTCCCGGGATTAGTTTCAAACTCGAATTCTGGTGAACTCAAATAATCGAAACTCATTGTTTTGAAAAGCCTCCTCAAAGAATGAAAATTTAGGTGTGCAAACGACCGAGTTGTGTGAAAACTTATTTGATAACATAATGGTGTGGGTTCTATTTGATAAGGATGACCGGGTTTTGTGGAGGGGAAAGGATGCGTTGTCCAACCCTAACTACATCCAGTTTTAAGAAGTCCATTAAGTCATGGGCAAGCAAACACAGATAAACATACACTTGAGTGCATAACTAAACATGGTGTTAGGTCACCATTCTATCACATTACAACATGTATCTTAGAGAGAGAAAGTTCTAGAGAGAGAAAGTGGAAGGATCTTAATTATGATTAAGTAAAGTTTATTTTATTAAGAACCAACACCCTCTTCCTTCAAGGGAGGGGGTATTTATATTGTTTACAATGTAAGGGTTTTTACCCTATGTTCTAAAAGAACCTTTCATCACATCTCATGGTCTTACTACATGAGCTAGATATTTAATTACAAACAATTATAAACCATAATAACTAACGACCTATTACAAATGAAATGACCTACACTTCATAATAACAACATGTTCCTAACAATCTCCCCCTAAGGGTTGGTCATCATTTGTTGTCTTACTTAGGTCGTTCGACGTCTTGAACTTCTTTTGCGTTCATAGCTTGCGACATCTTTGATTCTTTGCATCCTTGTTCTTTGTTCTTGTTGTTGTGACCAGTTGTGAATTCTGCCTTTCATCAACATCATGGGTAAGGGTGTCTTTCCGTCTTTCTCCACCATGCTCATACTTATTTTAACTTTGAATCTCCAAATTTGTGTAGTTCTCAAGTCTTTAAACTTTGTAGATTCTTTGACTTTGACGTAGAATAATCTTTAACTTTGTGTTTCCTTTGATTTTGGTGAGAACTTTCTTTTGATACGATGTTGGTATGAGTAGGTGGAGATGGTGCGGTCTCTCCTCCAAGAAACAATCATCAGTACCTGCATGAATATATTAGTTAAAAAATACCAATCGATCACGGTGGACTTTTCTTATAGAATTGACCACTACGATTGTTTTACTGATGAATGTCTTGATTCCATTCACCTTGGTCGGGTACATCAGCCGTCCGAATCCCGTTGACGGACAGTTATCATTACATTGAATAAATTCAAGTAATGACCCACGTCTTCAGGACTCGATTCATGAAACGAATCTCCTTGGCCGGATTTCCAGCATTTACAAGTTTGAATGTTGAGAGTATTAACAGCATAGTATGAAAACACATCTTCAATTCTTACAAAGGCTGTTACTGAATTGGAGGCCCTCAAGAAGGCTAACAAGATACACCTAAGTGTATCAACAATTCAAGTGAGTTTTTGAAGTATACCGAAGCATCACTCCATGACTAAAGACCGTTTGAGACAAGGAACGACACTAAGCCTAACCCACAAGGGATTACCGAAGTGACCTACTGTCAGGGCTGTTTGATGTTGATCCTGGCAGGAATTTCCATTCAATCACTGAGGATCACAATTTTAAATCCCCTTATAAATGTTCTGGCAGATTGCTAAGATCTGCGTAGTATTCTGGAATATGTCACTTGTGTCCTTATTGTTTGAACAACAAGTGATGAAATATTAAGTGTTCCTAAGAGATCTTTTAATGAATCTCATGGCTCTAGACTCAATTTGTGCTTTTTGGTTTTTGTAGTCGGAGACTAGAGTGGTGTCTCCTATTTCAATATCAACACATCTCGTAGAGAGAGGTCGATAGATTATGCAGGGTTCCCCGTGATAATGAAACAAATCCTTTTAAGAGGATTTGAGTGGTAAAAAGGTTATGTGCATTGCGTCACTGGTTCAATGACGACTTTTCTTCAATACCAGCGTCATCTTTGTGACAACTAGTAGAACATGTATTGAACCCGGTTTCTGCCCTAAGTTGATTATGGAGGGCTATTTCTTTTCACCCTTTTCTTTAACTTTTCTTTTTAATTCTTCAATTCCTTCTTTCTCCTTTCTCACAATACTCCTTTTTTTCAATCATACCTAAGGACTTTTTAGTTATAACTATTGGTATTGTCCTTGGGTAGATCCCTCCGGCTCTGGTGGATCATATGACATATTTCCTATCCTTATTAACCTTATAACTTCATGACTATCCTATGTTGTCATAAACCCTTTTTCTTGAAAATCTCTTAAGATGTTTATGATAAAACATGATTTGTTAACACGTTGAGAGTTTTGGTTTTTCAGAAATACTCCCCCTCCACATGTGCTTATGGGTTTTGATTTAATACTGCACAGTGAGGGTAGAGCTCGCACTTTTGAATTGATCGACTCCCAATAGACAATTCCCCGCAAGACACGGTTATGTTGTTTAGTTTGAGAGTTCCATTATCAGCTTTTAGGTGACAACTAGCTCTAAAAACTAACTTAAAGATATAAAGTCTACTTGAAAAGGAGGTTAGACCCGTCAAAGTTCATGTCTATCAAGAGTTTCTCGAATAGGTACATTCTACTAGGACAAGTCCTTTCGGTTATGTGGAAAACTAGAGGGGGGGAGGGGTTGAATAGTTTTATCGATTAAAACTTCGTTTTAAACTAGTTAGATCGGCTTATGTCAATGTATTTAATGTGTGTGTTGGATATTGATAGATATGTATATAAGTAAGTAATGCACAGGATAAAGAGTAAAGAACACAAACCCACGACACAAGTATTTATAGTGGGTCAGCTACAAGGACACCTTCCTTGCCCTACTGCACTCCTCGAGTACCCCACTCGAGAGTTTGTAAGCACTACACAACACAAGCTCCTTAATGTGGTGGAGAAGCCTTCACAATGCCGCCTACTCTTTATACAGTACAAGGCTAGAAACCAGGTTCTTCCACGAGTTAGAACCAAACCTATCACAAAATCGCCTACACTTTATCCAGTACAAGGCTAGATATCGTGTTCCATTACAAAGGAGGAACTACTACCCAACACTACACCACTACATAACTAACCCAAAGGAGACACACTCCTTGTTACAATACTATAAGAATATCAATATCCTTTATCCCAAACAATCTAACTTGTACATCAATGTATCATATCGAGTGTACACCTTTGGCACCATTCACTAATGCCTTCAACACGACCCTTCGGCACCTTTCACTATTGCCTTCAACACAACACTTCTATGGAGGGCGAAAGAACTATCAACAAGATACACTTAAGTGGACTTGATGATGACGAAGCCTAGCAACTCATGACCTTGAGCTTGCACGTCTTCAAGAGGTGGTGATCTCGCCTTTAAGAGGAACCTAGAGAGTCACACAAACATAAAACTACATAGAATGATCCTTTGGATCAGTGGTTAGAGATGTTAGAATATTAGGAGAAAGTATGTCTAGAATTAGTAGTGAGCAAGAGAGAAATGGCTCACTATTTATAGATAACATATGGATACTGTCCCATGGATCCCTCCCCAGAGGGATCCGGCTAGTGCAAAACCTGGGATCCGGCTACTGGGTCAGTTTAGTCCGGATTTCGGGTTGCAAACCAGGTTATGGGTTATGGATTATGAACAATGGGTTATGGGTAATGGATTATGGATACCCAACAAGATGCAATGTACCTAGTCATTGGGTTATGGATCTTGGGTCATTGGTCATGGACTTTGGGTCATGGATCATGGATAATACCCAACATGACTCATGCATGATGTCATGCAATGGTTTATGGGTTATGGATCATGCTCCATGGGTATGGGTTATGGACTTTGGTTTTTACCCAACAACATTCATTGCACCTAGTCAATGGATCATGGGTCATGAGTTATGGACTTTGGTTTTTACGCATTACTTACCTATTATAACATATACAAAGTACATATACATTCTTTGTAAATTTTAAACACTAGTTGTTATACATATGCCTTTCTATAAGATGTAAAAAATATTACTTGTTAGTGTTTTATAAAAATGTCTTTGGTTTTATATAACTTAATTACTAAACATGTTTTGATATAGTTTTAATATGTTTAGTAAAAGTGTGTTAGTGAACTATTGGCTCAAACCTTTTAGGTATTTTATTTATTTCGTTAAAATGATTTTACGTTTGTTATCGACAAAACATTAGAAGATCGTAAAATATAAATAAACGTTTTTATGGCTTATTTGTATTAACAATCTCCCCCTTTTTGTTGATGACAAACATAAGATTATTTTAAGAAGAACATAAAATTCGTAAAAATTTGAATTGGAGTTTATACTCTATTCTCCCTCTTTTTGTCGAAACAAAAAGAGCGTCGAAAAGAAACTAACACATTGTTTTGAGAAAAAAAACTTGTGAAAAGTAACAAAATGAAAAATAAAGAGTAAGATGAGAGAAAGATTCTCATCTTAGCTCCCCATTGACGGATACTCCCCTTTGTTGAGGGCGTCAAGTAATGAGGAAAGCTAAACGAATGTGTTGCAAGTATTTTTGCATTGTTTTCGTCTTTTGACGAAATGCTCCCCTTTGACGAGTGCTCCCTTTTGAGAAGGACGTCAAGTAATATAGAAAACCTAAGTGAATGTATTGCAACCGTTTTTTCAATGCTTTCCTTTGATGAAAAGCTCCCCCATGTTGAGGGTGTCAAAGTCTTCATGTGTATTTTGAAAATCTACAAAACAAAGGTTAGAAAGCAAGTATATGGTGCATAGTTTCGTCCAAATGAGCTTCAAGCTAGTTTAAACATATGCTTATGTTAGACGGTTCCGACAGATCCTTCCTGTGAGGGATCCGTCTGGGCTAATTTCTAGGAACCATGTACCTGCAGCTTGTTGACAGGAATGTAAGTATAAATGGTGACGTAGACGTCCAAATGAGTTATGTATTGTTGCACCAAGCATATTCACATAACTATATATACAACATGTAATTTCATTCAATAAAACAAGAGAAATGATATACATATCTCTAAGAACTAAGAAAATGATACAAACATGTAGTAAATTTCCTAACAACTTTAAGTTACGCATAGGACTAGAGGAGAGCACCACTTGTTCTAGGGATGATTAGATTTGTTGATCTCATCAAAACATTCGAGAAGGTGATAGAACATGAAACGTAATTCGTCACGTACTTCATGTACTAATCCTTCGACATGTTGACAATTAAAGAAATCATTGTCATGGCTAGGGAATGGTGGTGGTAGGAATGGAGCGGTTTGAGGTGGAAAGTTGAATGAGGAAGGTGAAGGTTCCACAAAGGATGGAGGGATTTGTGGAGGCAAGTTTGATGATGTTGGAGATGGTTCAACTAAGGGTGAAGGTGGTGGAATATGTGTTGATGGTGGAGGTAAAGAAGTATTTACTTCCATATGGTCCGGTTTTTGATTTCTCATAATCCAAAATGGACCATTTGAGGGTGAAGGGAAAAAGGATACGGTTGCTAGTGTGGTTTCAACACCAAACTTTTGGTGAGGCGGTTGTTGCACCATTTTCTCAATTGAGGAAAATGTTAGAAATGGTGGTCGATGAGATGGCGTAGGTGGCAATTCCTCTAAGCTGTAAAGGTGTGGGGATGAGAGTGGAGTGGTGAAAGAGATAGCTCTAGGTACTAGAGGTGATGGTTTAGTGGAAGTAGGGGTGTTTGGTTTAGGAGGTATAGTAGTGTTTGGCAAGGGTTGTCTTGTGGGAACAATCCTTTTGGGAGTTGGTTTGACTGGTAGAGTTGGTTGTGAGGGAGTTCTAGTGTTTAAGGCTTTGACGGGTGATGTTTCGGTTGAAGAGATTTCATGAACAACCCGAGAAAATTTCTTTGGAGGTTCTTTGGTTGATAAGTTAACACTAGGAGCTTTCCTCATGGTGAAAAAGTAGAAAAGAAAGGTGTAAAAAGAAAGCTTTAGCTACTGAGAATGAATGTGTGAATGGTGATTTGAAGTTCTAACACAAATGGTTTATAAAGAGAAAGATTCGGTAAGTGAATTAAAGCTTAAACCGCTAAAATTCTTCAAATTGCAATGATTTATATATGCACAAGAGTCAACTACAGAGTTGTACTGATCTACGAAGTCATTTAAGACAATGTGGAGTGTTTAGATTAACAAAGAGGGTTGGAAATGATTATATTAAGTAACATTTGTTAGTCTGTGCTGACGGTTCTCACGGATCCCTCACTTGAGGCATCCGGCTAGGCTAAACTCAGGGATCCGGCTTTCAGGAGCCAAGAAGAATATTGAAGAGGTTTTAGTAAGGTCTAGTACCTACATATCTTGAGTGTTTCAGTCTCCTCAGGTGTCTTAAATGATACGAGACTTAAATGATCAAGTATAATAAGTGAGGTTAGCTAATGATGTCTTTTATGAAAAGAAATGGAGTTTATATGAACACCAATGGGTGATCAAGGATGACACTAAGAATTTTGAGGGCACCAAGTGGAGTCAAATGATCTTAGAGATCAGATGATGATCAAAGAAAAATTTAGAAAATTCCTTAAAAATTACAAGAAATGAAAAAACTAATTTTTAGCAATGTTGCAAAAATCGTGAATCGGTAGTCGGGCGGTCGACCACCCTGCAGTGATTAATCGGTCAAGGCGGTATTAATCGGTGATTAATCGGATTGGCATTTCTTGTAAGTTTTGGGTATTTTTGGAGACCAAACTAAATATCTTAAATGATTCAAAGCCTACTATGTTTCCAAACATCAATAAAAGGCTCCAATTATGATTATGAGGTCCATTGTGCTTTATAAGTGAAATAAAAGATCCCCAAATTAAGTAGAATGCCTAAATTAATATTTTCAATAAGTTGACCGATTAGTCCGATTTGGCCGATTTTTACCGATTCGGCCGATTTTTCACCGATTTGACCGATTTTTTACTGATTAGTGGTCGATTTTTACCTAGGCCTATTTTTTCCACCGATTTTCAAAAATCAACAAGGTATAAGGCCGATTACCGATTAATAGGCGATTAATCGGCCGATTCGACCATTTTTTGCAACATTGGTTTTTAGACCATTTTAAGATCAAGATGACTAAAATCAATTTACTAAAATTGAGAGAAATATCAAACTAAGTGTTTTGAGATGAGAGGAACAATGTGTGACATTGTAGCGGAAGGATGATGAGTTTTGAAGTGATGATAAATCAAAAAGTACCTTGAATACGACCCTAAGTTATCTATGAGTGAGTGTGAGATCAATTGAGCTTGAGGAAGACTTATATAATCCTGATGTATCATGTCTAACTGGTCTAATAAGGTCTGGAGGGTTGGATTGGTGCAAGGAAGATAGAATAACTCTTTTGTTTGCCCGAATCCCACGGATCCTTCACTTGAGGGATCCGGCTAGTTAAAAGCCAGGGATCCGGCATCTGGGACAGTTTTCTTAACAGTGAGCGTGCAATAGGTATCAAATTATGAAACTAATGACTTCCATAGTAACTATACATGTATACAATTCAAAACATAGTAAACATAGCATATAGAAAAAACTTATAGATGAGCAAACGAGATAAAGACCATATATCAAAATGAAAATAACTAAGTAAGTCTTGCACAAAGTTGTGAGCATAAATTGTTTTGAATCTCATAAAACCTCTAAAATAACCATAAAGAAATTCATGGAGTAGAATGTTTCTTTTTGTCAATCTCTTCACTTCTTCTTATTTCCCGAGTTCATGAGGAAGTGAGTTAGACACTTGGACATTCCTTTTGTTTGCTTGAACTCTTCAGATTCATTTGGAAGAGTGGGAAGTTGTTCATAGTAAGTCATGCGATCAATTTTATAATTAGAAATGAGATCGACTTCAACTTTTTCCTCTTCATCTGAAGATTTCGTGAGAGGGTGAGGCCTTTTCCCATTGATCATGAACCGTTTGGAAGGTTGTTTGGTAAGAGGTACCATAACATGGTTAGCAAAAAAATGATCATTGGTAATAGGAGTAGGTTTCATTGCACTAACATACTCACGGAGTCGTGTTAGGAGCATACCATAAGGAAGAACCATTTTGTCGGTTTTGAACACACCTACCATTGTTTTGACAATGTAATAGGCGAGATTGAAAGGTTTTAGGTGGATGAGACAATAGATCATTTGGACAAGACATGCATTGGGATGGTCTTTTTTTCCAACCAAGCAAATGACATTTTCTCTAAGGATTTCTTCCCATTTTTCGTAATTAGGAAACATCTCAAAGAGTTCCATTTGATACGGATCACGATGGATGAGTAATTTTTTGCGGTTATAACGAGATTGGTCGACTCACTTTTGAAGATGGTGTCTTGAACAACTATGGGGTCGTCAAGTGGAGTGTGATAGATAGGTTTAGAGTCTAGTACGCAGGATTGAGTACCAATTGACCAATCTTTGGAAAACATACAAATTCCTTCACATGGAATGCGAAGGATTTGTGCGAATGTGTTGAGGGGTACGGTGATGCTTTAGTTGTTTATAATGAAAGTGATTGAAATACTTTCATCATTGTTTCGGACAATCCTTACACTCTTGTAAAATTTGAAGATGAAGACCGGACAAATTTGTTCATCAATTTTTAGGAGACAATCAAAGTTGATTGTCGAAAATACTTGGGCAATGTCGGTGTTTTCAAGGAAACATTCCTTAACTACACGACCTTCATGGATAAGTCATTTTTGGAGCATTTTGAAGGTCTTGTGATCACTTTTTTATAGCCCTTCTTTGCTATAGTATCTAGGGAGGTAGTGAACGGTGTCATGATGGTATTGTTGAGTAGCTTTAGGCATGTTTGATCCTAGAAGAATAATGTTTCAATTAGATAAAATTTGTCCAGATGGGTTTATGACTTTTCTTTGTATTAACAATGTAGTTTTGCAATTCCTTGATTGTGCAAAACCTTTTTGTATGGAAAACAAATTTTCAATAAACAATTTGCCAATTGATGATATTGTTGGAATCACTCCTAAACAATATTATCAAGTGTTAGTCATTTACATGTAATAGGTTGCTTAATTATGGATTTTATGTATGTATTATGTGCTAGGCTTATGTAGAAAGCCCATGAGCCTATGCAAAGGCCCAAAAGGGTTAAGGAAGGGACTAGATGTGTTGCTCTAGCTCCCTTCCCCTATAAATATTATGTAACCTCTCCTTGGAGAGGTGTTGATCACTTTTAGAATATACTTAACCTTTCTTTCATTCCATACGTGTGAAGTGTGTGTAACTGTCCCTCCTTCATCTTATTTCTATCATCTACATACTTGTATTCATATTATGGTGACCTAACAGTGGTATCATACGCCATCTAGCTGAGTGAAACAAATTTGTGTTTGAAGTTTTGTACGTACGCGTAAAGGTCTCGTTCTACACTTTTCATTCGCTTAAAAGTTTGATTTTTACACTTATAAACTCAAGATTCTTATGGGTTAAGGTTTATATAGAGCTATGGATTCTAGTTCTTGCTAAAAGTTTCAAGCTTTACGTGTTTTAGATTGTTTTTTATACTTGTTTTGTTTCGTGCACTCACTTTACGCATAACCTCTAAAATCATTTTGAGTCATCAAGTTCTAAACTTTCTTGTTCCTTTAGTGTTTTGGAAGGTGTTTCATCATTACAAACGAGTTTACAAAACATTTTAGTGCATAAAAATATGTTTTGGTAAAATCTGTTGAGTTTACGCCTAAGAAAACCCTATTCTTACGCCTAGTGAAAACCCTATTCTTACGCCTAAATTTAGAAGTTACGCATAAGTTGTTTACGCGTAAGGAATTTTCATCACGTTCTTCGAAGCTATTGGTAACTCAGTGTTTTTCTTGCTTGGATAAGCCTAAAAAACACTTCAACTTGTGGATATCTCTCACACTTGGAAAATTGTGAAGGATTTTGGTTTAAAACCTAATCTTACGCCTAAGCATAAGAGCTTACGAGTAAGCCCTTTACGCCTAAGTTAAATCTTACGCCTAAGGCCCCTTACTTCTAAGAGTTTAGTTTACGCCTAAGCTTACGTTTAACCTAAATTTTACGTGTAAGAGGGAATTTACGCATGAGCTTCAGTTTACGCCTAAGAGGAGTTTACGCCTAACTTCAGCAATTTATGCCTAAGCTTATTGTTTACACCTAAGGTACTTCATCAACAACATCAAGTTTCATTCGACTACAAAGATCCATCATCTACACAAGTTTCAAAGATGTCTCAACCACCATACTCCAACTACTTTCCTCATGAATACCCTCAACAACAACATATCCTTAACAACAACTTCAACAACAACAACAACAAGTTGGAAATTATTTTCCTCAATTTGCACAACCTCTTCCACAACAAATCCCTCAACCAAACCCTCGTCAACAACATCAGTATGCTAACTACTTCCAATATCAGTTTCCAGCAAAGTATGCTATGAATGTTACAACGCAAAAGGAACCCACTTGGTTTGCAAAAATGTATGAAGCTATAAGAAGCCAACAGTCCATTCATGAAGCTAGATCCCTTGATAGACCTCCAATGCTGACTCCCAGAAACTATGATCAATGGGTGATGTGGTTCTTTAGGTTTTGTGATCTTAAGAAACCTCATGGTAAGTTTTTGAAGAAGGTCACCCTCGAAGGTCCTTTTCAAATGCCTACTACAACTGTACCCGGAGATCCAGATGCTACTCTACCAAGAGATGATGTTACTTCCACTCTCAGAATGGATCAACTCACTGTCGAACAACTACTTCATTTTGAAGCTGATGAAATGGAAATGCAATATATCCTTTTGGGTTTACCCAATCCGATTCTTCGCAGTGTTGATGATCAGAAAACTGCAAAAGCAATGTGGGGTCACATTTATCTTCTAATGGAAGACACATAACTCAATCATGAAGATAAGGAGTCAAAACTTTACTTATCATATGAGAACTTCATGATTGAACCAGGGGAATCATTAGAGTCATACTATCATCGGTTTACAGACATCATCAATGACTTGGACAGACACCGCATCATTATGCCACGAATTGCAATCAACACAAAGTTCCTAAGTTGTCTTGGTCCTGATTGGGAAAAGTATGTTACATTCATCCGTCAAGCCAAAGATTTTCACAAGGCCAAATACGGGTTGTTGTATGACTACTTGAAGCACCATCAAAAAGAAGTGGACAAAGATAGAAATCTCCATGTAGTTAACACACCTTCACCAGATGCTACTACTCTTGCTTTGTTCACTCAAGCTTGTTATCCACAATTTCCACTATTGCCTACTATATTCACTAATCCACCACAATAAGCCTAGATTACACCATATGATCCATCACAGCAATCACACGAAACTCAACTGGTTCCCTACAACAACATTGATTCAGCACTCTACAGTGAGACACCGAATGAGGATGCAGAAGCTTTCGATACGTTGAATCAAGGATTTTTGTTAATTGCTCGAGCCTTCGAGAGATTTTCTACCAAATCCAACAACCGTATTCGTACCTCATCTAACACAAGGAATCAAGCAGTTGTTAAAAATGGAAGGGTTGAGGTTCAGAATCAAGGAAATGGTCGTCAGATGGGTAGTAGTCAAGGATTTAATGCTAATTGAAGGAATAACATGGGTGCTCCACAGCAACGGGTTCAAATGGTTGATTAGGGAAATGTGTAGAATGGGAATAATGGTCTTCGATGCTACAATTGCAACGAGAAGGGTCATTTGGCGAATGCTTGCCCAAAGCCGAGAACAAGAGGCAACGCTTATCACAAGGAGGCTTTGCTCTTGGCTTTCAAAGATGAAGCTGGTGGAACACTTACCAACAAGGAACAGAGCTTCATGGCTAATGCAGATTCTGATGATGACATGGAGGAATTGCAAGCTAACGCAGCTGTAATGTTGATGGCCAACATGTAAGAGCTCCACATGAGTGACACAGGCCAAGTATATGACACTGATGGCTTGTCTCAGGTACCGGATCCTAACATATGTCTTATACATGATCTGATATCTCCGCCTGCATATGCATCCGACGAGGAACATAGTGTTCAACATGAGCCATGTACATCTCATCACAAATAAAATCAAATGGATCCCGTTGTTACATTTGATGATCAAGATGACCTTATGGTTGCCTTTGATGATCAAGATGACCTTATGGTTGCCTTTGATGATCAAGTTGACCCCATGGTTACATTTGATGCTCCACATGATGAATGTGTTAAGTCTCAAGTTGAAAAAAATGAACTTACGTCTAATCCAGATCCAACGCTCATGCCTTTATTTCTGACCACCCAATCTCAATTGGAAAAATCTAAAATTCTTAAATATTTTGATACATTTATGTCTGACACAAACCTTTTGGAACGTGAAATTGAATCATTCTGTTGCATCTGCTTTTGATAATATTGTTGTTGATTCTGTTGGTATTGTTGATAATGTGTCTTAAATCGAAACCTTGAAAGCTGAAAATGAACATTTGTCAAATGAAATTTTGAACGTAAAACGTCATCTTCAATGGTGTCAAAATGATTCTAATAATCGAGAACTTGCTTTGCAAAAGAAACTTCACCAGTCGAGTGCCAAACCTTTTGAACCAAAACTCGAAAGACTGGATGATGAGAACGCGTCTTTAAAATGTCAAATTTTCAAATATGAACAAGAAATTGCAAAATTTAAATGTGAATATGGTGTCATATTTAATTTGCTGAAAAAGACACGAGCAAAAGCGCAAAAGATCTTGATGAATACACTTAGTACTACCGCGAAATGGTGTATACAAATGGCAACTTACGTTCTGATAATCAAGATTTGAAACATACTATCATTGAGTTAAAAGAGTAGTTGGTGAAAATTAGGAAAGATAAGTCTAGTAACACAAATGTCCTTGCACCAGGAATGTTTAAAATTGACCCCTAGGAAGCCTACTGACAAACCACAAGTAACTAATGTGCTTCCTTCCACTGATATACAGGAGTAGTTGCCTCTAATCCTAGCATTAGACTTCACAGCCCAAAAGCACTCACAAGAAGAATAAGAAGTTGTAACGTAAGAGGAGATCAGTAAAGACCCTTGCAGTAGAAGAACACACTAGACTTCGAATAAGACACAAATTGCACCTACTTTAGATATTGCGTTAGACAAATGTAATAGAAAAAGTGATGTAACGAATGTTAAACCTTTAAGTACTTTTGATGTTAAGTTTGAAGCTTCTTGTATTGTTTGTTGCAAAATGATGCTTTCTGATTGTCATGATAAATGTGTTGCTAAGTCTATCTTGTCTCGTTATCAGAAACCTAAGAATGGCATTATCTCTAGGCCCACTATTGCTTCTAAGTCTGTGCTAGGTAAACCGCCTTCTTTTGTTTCTAAGAATATCATTGATGTACCTATAGCACCCTAATTACCTCTTAGGAAGAAAGTATCACCTATTGCATTCACTAAGACCAAAACACAAACTAGTTGGACTTGCTAGAGATGGTTACAAAGTACAGCTGGATTTACATGGTTACCTAAAATTATTAACATGTGTTCTTCTTCTATAACTGTCAAGGAACCCACTAACTCTTCGATTTCCCTCTGTTGGAATCACTCCTAACTGGTATTTCAAGTGTTAGTCATTAATATGTAATAGGTTTCTTAATTAGGCTTTTATGTTAGTAATTAACGCTAGGCTCATGTAGAAAGCCCATGAGCCTATGCAAAAGCCCAATAAGGAAAGGAGGGGACTAGATGTGTTGCCCTAGCTCCCTTCCCCTATAAATACATTGTATCCTCTCATTTGAGAGGTTGGTTGTTCACTTAATACACTTTACGCATAAGCCTTCCTCATTTCCATACGTGTATGTGTTTGTGTGTTCATTCGATCACCTTCATCTCTATTTCTTACATATTGATCCTTGTGTTATCTTATGGTGACCTAGCAGTGGTATCAATCGCCATCTAGTTGTGTGAAACACTTTGTTTTTGAAGTTAGTATTTGTACACGTAAGGTTTTTCGTTTTAAACTTTCCATACGCATAAAAGCTTTGATTTTTACACTTGTAAACTCAAGATTCTTATGGGCTAAGGTTTATTTAGTGTCAAAGTTTATGTTTTTTGTAAAAAGTTACAAACTTTACGTGTTTAGCATAGTTTTTGAACTTGGTTTTGTATCGTGTATCTCTTTTACGCGTAAGGTTGAAATTAACTTTGGATCATCAAGTTTCAAACTTTTGTGTTATTTTGGTGATTTTAAAGCTGTTTCATCATTAAAATCAAGTTTACAAAACTTTTTAGAGCACAAAAATCAAGCTTGGTAAAAACTGTCCTTTTTACGCCTAGCAAAACCCTAGTTTTACGCCTAAGCTCTACACAAAAGTCATTGTTACGCCTAACAATTTCTTAGTGAAAACACTTTGACTGAAAACACTTTGGTTTACTCAGTGTTACACAAAAGTCATTGAACTTCGAAGCTGCTGGTTTACTCAATGTTTTCTTGCTTGGATAAGCCTGAAAACACTTTGACTTGTGGATATCTTTTACACTTGGATAAGTGTAAAGGATTTTTGGGTAAAACCGTAAGTTTACACCTAAGCTAAAAAGTTTAAGAGTAAACATCTTACGCCTATGGTTCTTACTTCTAAGCCTTTTTTTACGCTTAAGCTTACGTTTAACCTAAATCTTACGTGTAAGAAGTATTCACGCCTAAGCTATTGTTTACGCGTAAGAAGGAAGTTACGCGCAAGACTATCTGTTTACGCCTAAGCGATGTTTTACGCCTAAGTGTACTTCATCAACAAACATCAAGTTTCATTCGACTACAAAGATCAATCATCAACACAAGTTTCAAGATGTCTCAACCACCATACTCTAACTACTTTCCTCATGAGTATCCTCAACAAAAACTACAACAATATCCTCCACAACAATTTCAACAACCATCACAAGTGTACTTTCCTCAAGGAGCACAACCTCTTCCACCACAAATCCCTCAACCAAACCCTCGTCAACAATATCAACATTGTAACTACATCCAATATCAGTTTCCAGCTAAGTATGCTATGAATGTCACAACGCAGAAGGAACCTTCTTGGTTTGAAAAGATGTGTGAAGCTTTAAGCCGCCAACAATCCATTCATGAAGCTGGATCCCTTGATAGACCTCCAATGCTCACTCCCAGAAACTATGATCAATGGGTGATAAGGTTTTTTAGGTTTTGTGATCTCAAGAAACCACATGGTAAGTTTTTTAAGAAGGTCATCCTTGAAGGTCCTTTTCAGATGCCTACTATCATTATACCCGGATATCCAAATGCTACTCCACCAAGAGATGATCTTACCAACATTCTCAGAGTAGATCAACTCACTACTGAACAACTTCTTCACTTAGAAGCTGATGAAATTACAATGCAATATACCCTTTTGGGATTACCCAATCCGATACTTTGTAGTGTTGATGCTCAGAAGACTACAAAAGCTATGTGGGAACACACTCATCTTCTAATGGAAGGCACATAACTCAATCAAGAAGACATGGAATCAAAAATTTACTTATCATATGAGAATTTCATGATTGAACCAGAGGAGTCATTAGAGTCATGCTATCATCGGTTCTCAGACATCATCAATGACTTGGACAAACACAACATCATTATGCCAAGGATTGAAATCAATACAAAGTTCCTCAGCTGTCTTGGTCCTGATTGGGAGAAGTATGTTACATTCATCCGTCAAGCTAAGAATCTTAATCAAGCAACATACGGATTGTTGTATGACTATTTGAAGCACCATCAAAAGGAAGTAGACAAAGATAGAATCATCCGTGGAGTCCCTGCTTCTCCAACTCTCCCGGATAATCAAACTCTTGCTTTGTATACTCAAGCATGTTATCCTAAATTTCCAAACTCACCAACTGTCTTCACAAATCCACCACAACAAACTGCTCGGATTGCACCATATGATCTATCACAGCAAGCACAAGAAACTCGGCTAGTTCCTTACAACAACAACAATACTGATTCAGCACTCTATAGTGAAACTCTAGAAGAGGATGCTGAGGCCTTTGATGCATTGAATCAAGGATTTTTAATGATTGCTAGAGCCTTCGGGAGATTTGCTAACAAATCCAACAATCGTATTCGTACCTCATCAAACACAAGAAATTAAGCTGTTGTTAACAATGGAAGATTTGAGGTTCAGAAGCGTGGAAATGGTCGTTTGATGGGTAGTGGTCAAGGATTTAATACTAATGGAAGGAATAACATGGGTGCTCCACAACAACGGTTCAAATGGTTGATCAGGGAAATGCTCAGACTGGGGTTAATGGTCTTCGGTGCTACAACTACAACGAGAAGGGTCATCTGGCTAATGCTTGCTCAAAGCCAAGAACAAGAGGTAGCGATTATCATAAGGAGGCTTTACTTTTGGCTCTTAAGGATGAAGCTGGTGGAGCACTTACCAACAAGGAACAGAGCTTCATGGCTAATGTAGAATCTGATGATGACATGGAGGACTTGCAAGCTAACGCAGCTGTGATGTTAATGGCAAACATGCAAGAGCTCCACATGAGTGCCACAGGCCTAGTGTATGACACTGATGGCTTTTTTCAGGTACCGGATCCTATCATATGTCTTATACACGATCTGATATCTCTGCCTGCATCTGCATCCGATGAGGTACAAAGTGTTCAACATGAGCCTTCTACATCTCATCACGAAGAGAATCAAATGGATCCCGTAGTTACATTTGACGATCAAGATGACCTCATGGTTAATATTGATAATCAAGTTGACTTCGTGCTTATATTTGAGGATCTAAGTAATGATTATGTGGAAACTCAAGTTGAACAAAATGAGCCTTTGTCTAATCCAGATCCCGGGCTCATGACCTTATTTCAGACCACCCAAGCTCGCTTAGAGAAGTGCAATGACATTAGTAAAAATCTTCATGCTAAGATTGCACTGTTAACTAAGGATAAGGAATGCTATAAGTTACAACTCAACAATTTTTAAACAAAAGAGAAACGTGAATACAGTTTTGAAGTCGCTTTTTCAAAATCATACCAAAATGAAAAATCTTTGGAAATACAGATACGTGATCTAGTCGAATCCAAGAATGTCTTGCTTTCTCAAATAGAACAACAAAAATTTGATCATCAACAACAAATTAACACTCTTACTTTGGAAACTCAAAAGGCCAAGTCTGAGTTGTTAACATGTCAAAAGCAGTTTTTTGAGTATAAAAAACATTCAAGGACGAGAATTGATCAGTATCTTGACGAAATTGTCGATTTACAAAACAAAATCAAAGAGTTTCGAAATGTTGTTTACAAACATGGTGAGTCAATCACGGCAATTCAAAAGTTTACTTTTAAGCCAAATCCAGATGGATATGGACCAATTCTTGCTTATTACAAACCACGTTTTTCACATAGAGCATTCAGTCCAAATCCTCAAGTTTACAGTGTAGAACATAGAATTGATGATTCCATTATGAGTGTTGTTGAATATAATCGTGACGAGGAATCAGATGTTGATGCTGAGAGTCGATTAAAAATGGAAAATGTTGAATATAACAAACCATTCGATTACTAAAAAATCATACCTTTTGTTAAACAACGGGATAATACTAACACACCTTGGGTTATCACACCAAGTCCTGAGTCCTCTTCTGATGTAGGTCCCCTAAACAATGTTGCACAAATTAATCGTCCTTTACCTTCCCTCAGTGAAATAAAACCATTACCCGAAAGATATCAAATTCTTAAATATTTTGATACATTTATGTCTGACATCAAACTTTTGGAACATGAAATTGAAGTTAATTCTGAAATAAAAGCTGAACATTTTCAATCGCCCCATGCGTGAAATCAAAGAGATATTTTTTAGAAATGGCTTTTACCCCATGTCCGAAATTTACGAATGTGTGCAATATATTGGGAACGGGATCTTTAGAAGGAGATTTGACTTATGAAA
Source organism: Chrysanthemum makinoi (assembly GCA_910596185.1). NCBI lineage: Eukaryota > Viridiplantae > Streptophyta > Magnoliopsida > Asterales > Asteraceae > Chrysanthemum > Chrysanthemum makinoi. Next base: position 94,012,105 of record OU343224.1, read on the forward strand.
ATAGTTTTCGAGAAAACAGAAACATCTATTTCAAGAACTAAACAGAAAAAGAAAACATTACGAAATCATGTTGATCGACTCTAGGAAGATGTTATCTGTGCTTATACCATAAATGTTGTATTATTACATACTGTTGCATTTGCATTTGATTATATTGCTGTTGACTCTGTTGATAATGTTGAGAATGTCGATAATATGTCTCAAATCGAGTCTTTGAAAGTTGAAAATGAGCGTTTGTTAAATGAAATTTCCAATGCTAAACGTCGTCTTCAATGGTGTCAACAAGATTGTCAAAATCGAGAACTTGCTTTGCAAAACAAAATCAACCAGTTGCGTGCCACACCTTTTGAACCAAAACTTGAACAACTGGATGATGAAAACGTGTCTTTAAAATGTCAAATTTCAAAATATGAACAAGAAATTGCCAAAGTCAAAACTGAATATGGTGTCATATTTTATTTGCTCAAAAAGACTCGTGCTAAAGCGTCAAAATATCTTGATCATTATCTTGCACACACTAAATAAGTAATTAATTCTTGTGGAAACGTTCGCACTGAAAATCAAGATTTGGTACACACTATCATAGACTTGAAAGAGGAGTTGGTGAAACTTAAGAAAGATAAGTTTGGTAACACAAATGTCCTTACACCTGAAATATTTAAAATTGATGCTAGGATGCCTAATGACAAACCACAAGATACTAGTGTGCTTCCTTCCACTTATACAGGAGTAGTTGCCTCTAATCCTAACGTTAGCACTTCACAGCTTAAGAGCAAAAACAGGAAGAATAGGAAGTTGCAATGAAAGAGAAGAACAATAAAGACCTCTGAAGTAGAAGAACACACTAGGACTTTAAATAAAACTCATTTTGCACCCACTTTAGAAATTGCTTTAGAAAAATATAATAGAAAAAGTGATGTAACGAATGCTGAATCTTTAAGTACTTTGAATGTTTTTTTGAAGCATCTTGTATTGGTTGTCGTAAAAGCATGTTTTCTGGTTGTCATGATAAATGTGTTGCTAAATCTATCTTATCTCGTACACGGAATAATAGAAATCGGATTACCTATAGGCCCACTAATGCTTCTAAGTCTGTGCTAGGTAAACCACCTTCTAGTGTTTCTGAAAATATCATTGATGTATCCATAGAACCCACTTCACCTCCTAGGAAGAGAATATCACCTAGTGCATTCACTAAGACTAAAGCACAAACTAGTTGGACTTGGCAGAGATGGTTACAAAATACACCAGGATTTAAATGGATTCCTAAAATCATTAATATGCGTGGTTAAACTGTAACTGTAACGGAACCTTCTAACTATTCGGGTTCCACCTCTACTTCTATTCCACCTGTGTCGTCTATCTGTAATGCAGGTGACACATATCATCCTTTGGATTATTGATAGCGGATGTTCCCGGCATATGACAAGCAATCTTAAACTGTTATCAAACTTTGTCTCAAAGTTCATCGGCACTGTTAGGTTCGAGAATGATCACTTCGCAGCTATCATGGGCTACAGAGATTTCATCAATGGGAACATCAAATTAGAAGGGTTTATTATGTGGAAGGTCTCAATCACAATCTCTTTTCAGTCAATCAGTTTTGTGATGGTGATTTGGATGTTGCTTTTAGGGAGAAAACTTGTTTCATTCGTGATCTACAAGGAAACGATCTTATGTCTGGAAATTGCACATCAAGCCTTTACACAATATCAATGCAAGACATGATTGCTTCATCTCCCATCTGTCTACTTTCTAAGGCATCATCTACAAAATCTTGGTTGTGGCACCGACGTCTTTCACACTTGAACTTTCAAACCATAACCAATCTTGCACGACACAAACTAGTTGAAGGTCTTCCAAGGTTTAGGTATTCAAAAGATCACCTATTCTCAGCTTGTGAACAAGGGAAAAGCACTCGTGCTCACTTTCCCTCAAAGAAAGACCACAACTCCCAGCATGTCCTTCATCTTCTTAACATGGATTTGTGTGGCCCGATGTGCGTGCAGACGATTAATGGAAAATGCTACATTCTAGTATTTGTTGATGACTAATCAAGATGGACTTGGGTTTATTTTCATCAAAGTAAAGATCAAGATCCACAAATGATCATCACCGTTCTCACAAAAATTCAAGTTCTGCTCCGGAACACAGTTAGACAAGTCAGAATAGACAAAGGAACTGAATTTGTAAACCAAACTCTTCGAGAATACTATGGGCAAGTGGGAATTAAGCATCAAACATCAATTTCACGGACACTAGAACAAAATGGAGTTGTCGAAAGATGAAACCGTACATTAGTGGAAGCTGCAAGAACGATGTTAATCAATGCAAAACTTTCAGATTACTTATGGGCAGAAGCCGTGTCAACTACATGCTACACTCAGAACCGTTCTATAATAACCAAACGCCACAACAAAACACCTTATGAGCTTATCCATAACAGAAAACCGAATCTCAAACACTTTCATGTATTTGGTGCTCTTTGTTACCCAAATAATGATCGTGCTGACTTTGGGAAAGCTCAAGGCTAAAGCTGACATTGGAGTCTTCGTTGGATACTATGAAAACTCAAAGGGATACCGAATCTGGAATCGTCATACAAAGGAAATTATGGAAACCATTCACGCTAATTTTGATGAGCTTACTGAGATGGCTTCTGAGCAAAACAGCTTGGAACCCGGACATAACCGTCTCAACTTCCCCTAATCATCAGCTGATCAATCTTTTCAACTCACTCGTCGTCAAATGGAAACATTGTTTGCTTCGTTGTTTAGTGATGATACTGATCAATGTGCTCCAGATATATCAAATATTTCCGCTGCTCAACCTGATAATATTCCAATCTCTTATACACCTGAAACAACAAAAACCGTTGCTGATGCACCTCTGATTGAATCCACAACAACTGCTGAACAAACTGATTCTAATGACGCTGATCCAGCTGATGATCCTCTTAATCAAGATGTACCTGCACCCGCGGATTATGATGGAAATGTATTTTTCAACCCATTCGCTACTGAAACTACAAACTCAAATGTTGTTGAATCTTCTACTAGCCATCTGAATCCACCAAATTTGCACAACGTATATCAACATCAACCTCCACACATCGTTGGAGTAAAGACCCTCCTCTTGTGAATATTAATGGCAACCCAAACCAACCAGTTGTTACTAGACAACGCATTCAGACTGACGGTGAACACTGCATTTATGCACTCACCGTTTGTCAAACTGAACCCAAAAACATCAAAGATGCAATGACCAAAGACAACTGGATTGAATCCATGCAAGAAGAGCTGAATCAGTTTAAACGTTTAGAAGTATGGGAATTGGTTGAAAGACCAACAAGGGTCTATGTCAATGGTCTCAAATGGATTTGGAAAAACATGTTAGATGCTGAAGGTACGGTTATCCGAAATAAGTCACGTCTGGCGGCTAAGGATTATAGACAGGAAGAGGGTATTGACTTCGAAGAATCATTCGCACCGGTAGCTAGACTTGAGGCTGTACGGATTTTTCTGGCATTCGCGGCTCACATGAACATCACGATCTATCAAATGGATGTCAAAAAAGCTTTTCTAAATGGTAAACTGAAGGAAACAGTATATGTTAGTCAGCCAGAAGGATTTGTTGATCCAGAGTTCCCTAATCACGTCTACAAACTGAACAAGACTCTTTACTGTCTCAAACAAGCCCCTCGGGCATGGTATGATGAGTTGTCCTTCTTTCTCCTTTCTCATATTTTTGTCAAAGGATCGGTCGACCCAACACTGTTTATTCAATATCACGGGGCACACATTTTAATTGTTCAGATTTATGGGGATGACATCATTTTTGGGTCTACCAACAAAAAGTACTCCAACGCCTTTTCAAAACTAATGAAAACAAATTTTGAAATGTCAATGATGGGTGAACTTACATTCTTCTTAGGACTACAAGTTCATCAATCACCCCAATGGCACATACCAACAAACTGGATGCTGATTTACATGGGAAACTGGTTGACCCTACCAAATACCGAAGTATTATTGGGTCCAAATATGCTCTTGAAATATTGAATAAACATGGAATGCAAAGCTGTGACACCTACGCAACACCAATGGCACATACCAACAAACTGGATGCTGATTTACATGGGAAACTGGTTGACCCTACCAAATACCGAAGTATTATTGGGTCTCTCATGTATCTAACAGCCAGTAGACCCGACATAATATTTTATGTATATCTTTGCTCCCGTTATCAGTCAAGACCAACTGAAAGACACTTCACTGAGGCTAAAAGAATCCTCAATACATAAAGGGAACCATTAACTTGGGGATCTGGTATCTGAAGGATTTTGATTTTAAGCTAATAGCTTTTTCAGACGCTAACCACGCAGGATGCTTAGTTTCACGGAAAAGTACTTCAGGAGGTTTATAATTCCTTGGTGATAAATTGGTGTCATGGCAATCGAAGAAACATGATTGTACATAGTTGTCCTCAACTGAAGCAAAATATGTAGCCATGTCTGCGTGTTGTGCTCAAGTCATTTGGATGAGAACACAACTCAAAGACTATGGTTATGTACTTGACAGAATCCCGGTGTAGTTTGACAACCGAAGTGCTATTGCGATCTCGTGCAACACCGTTCAACACTCGAAGTCAAAGAAAATCGATCTTCGATATCATTTCATCAAAGGGCATGTGGAAAAGGATATCGTTGAATTATACTTTGTAGGTACAAAACACCAATTAGCGGATCTTCTCACTAAAGCCTTGCCTCCCGCAAGATTTACTGATTTGATTCACCGAATTGGTATGAGGTGTTTGACTCCAGAAGAACTGGACAAACTTTTAACACATTCTTGAAAACAGTCAAACACCAAAACCTCTTTTGTAAATAAAATTTTCAAAAACAAAATATAAAAATATAAAATCTGATAAAACCAAAAATATTCTTCTATCTAAATTTCTTTCAAAACCAAACATTGCAAGTACAAATCTTCCGTCAACACTGTATTCCATCAAATCTTTCACCATTTTTCCAGAACAAGTGTTGAGGGGGAGAATGTAAATATTTTCCAGTTTCATAAAACCTTGTACTTGCATGTTACCTAAAATATTTTGTTTCTTCAGTAATGGTGGATATGTTTCTTGTTAAATACTCTCCTCGGACTCAAATGTTTTAAAAATTCATCATTTCAAAAGTCGAGGGGGAGTATCGTTAAAGTTTCTTTCCAAAATATGTTTTGTCTAACCAAAGTGGAAGTTATTGGGTCTTAGTTGAAAATGGTTGAGGTGGAGGGACTAACCTTGTCATTTTTGAAAAGTCATTTTAACAAAACTTCCACCTAAGTATTTCAAATTCATTAACTCTTAACATTAAATTTTCCAACCACCAAGATCCATGCATAAGAATCGTTCTTCAAACCCGTGTTACTAAATCACAAACTTTAAGTTACAATCGTTTTTTATCATGATTTCAAACATTGTTTTTAATTATTTTTTAATCCAACGATTAAAACTCTCAAAATTTGTGATTTTGTGTTCTATGTATACGCGTAAAATTTAAAAATGCCAAAGTATGTTTTTGATGTTATGGGTAGTGTCAAAACGTTCAAAAATTAGTTTTTTACCCATCTCCATCAACTAATTCAACCCAGAAACAAGTTTTGATAACTTTTGAATTTTTAGGGTTCATGAATGAATTGGGGGTTTCTTTGTTGGAATGTTTGGCTTTGATTAGTTGCTTAGGATAGGTTTAGAACAATGTTAATTACACTAAATCAACCTTGAATTCTACCCAGAAACAATTAATGTGAAGAATTGAATTTTTAGGGTTTGAAGGTCGTTGAACATGAACGTTTTGATTCAATGGGTATTTGGTGTTAAAACTTGTTGCAACTTGTTTCTTTGTCATCTAGGATAGTGCAGAAACAATCTTGTTGATTTTCTATGGCTAGATTAGTTACGAGTAGTTTTAGGGTTTAGGGTTTAAGTCATTTTTACGCCTAAGCTTTTCCTCTCATAATTGTTCTTGTCATTGACCTGTTTTGTGATCCTGAAAGTGTTAGAATTGAGTTGTAATCATGATTGTTATGTTTAAATTATTTCAGGTTGATTACGCGTAAAGATCAGAAATAAGGTGTTCATGGATTACGCATATGGAATACCTTATGCGTAAAGGTTACGCATAAGAGCAATCCTACGCGTAACACTTACGCATAAGGGTCTACAGTGGGACTACGCGTATCCTGGAAGGATATGCGTAAACTTGAACGTTTAAGCCTAAGGGCTACTCTTACGAGTAAACCTTACGCGTAACTCCGTTTGCCTAAGCTTACGCATAAGCACATAAGCTATGGGTATGCCTTTACGCGTAAGAAATCCTTATGCCTAAGGGTTGCCCTTATGCTTAAGCTTACGCCTACGCCTAAGGTCCTTTGTTTACGCATAAGCTCACTTGCTTACGCCTAAGCCAACTTGTAACTTTATTTTGAATTGTTACGCGTACAATACTTGTAATAAGTTACTCATATGTCACAAAAACCAAAAATTCACTCATAAGCTACAAAAAGTTAAAATGTTGTATGTTTAAGTGAAATTTGGACATTAAAATTCAAAATTAACATACTCACGTAACTTATCACTTCAACTTCTGACAATTGGAGTTAATGTGACTTTGGACTCGCAACATTCATAAACATGATAACATTCAATCAATAATTGGACAATAAAATCATACTTAGAATAACATAATATCTTTCGATATGTTGGTTCTTTTGTCTCAATATCTTTCAGATCGCGAAATGGACGTCAACATGGAAAATCTCAATGCCTCCAATGAACTAACAATGGCAGATATCTTCCTTGCGGGTTATCACAAAACAATTGGAAAGAAGAACCTCAGAGTTAACTTTGAAAACTTCACCTGCTCAGAATCCTCGTGTAGAGTAGCTGTCGTCATTCTCAAGGATCATCCCTATCGTCTTATGCTGTCTAATTCGGCTTTAGTACTAGAAATCTAGATTCATCAATTCTGGTACACAATGGACAAAATCGATGGTCAAGATGCTGTGAATGTGACCATTGGTACCAAAGAATTTAAAGTTACAGTGGCGGAACTTCGAACTATTCTTCTTCTACTAGCTATTCAGTCTTCTGAATACGTTCCTATACCAACTGAAAAGGAAGTATTGCAGTTCATGGTAGACATTGGATACGATGAAGCTTCTGGCATCATCACCAAACATTCCAGTTTTGATCTCAAGAACATCCCATAGCCCTGGAGAACTCTTTATATCATGATTGCCAAGTCTGTCTCAGGGAGAGATAGTGAAAATGAATACCCTAAGCTGATGCACCTTCAAAATTTTTTGGGAATGGTCAACATGAAACACATTGACTATGGAAGCTTGATATGGGAAGACATGATGCAACACTATAAGAAGCCTGGTTCAAAAATTCCCTTCATCATATACTAAGTTGCTAATCCACAATCAACTCGGGAAGCACCTGGACATCCCGATGAGAATCATGACCCCAACACTCACTTAATGATGTATGAGCCAACCTTGAACACTGTCAGATTCAAAGACTCCTCAACATGTAAACAAGGTGCGGAATTACTTTAGTGCTTGATCACTGATGCAATCAAGATTCTTCCCTTGTACCTTCGTTACAAACAAGCAGTGAGTGCTGGTAAGGTTAGGTTTATGGATGAAAAGACTACTTCAGTGGCTACTTGGTATATGTGAAAACATATACCTTTTTCGTTATCAAAACCGGACCAAAAAGACCAAAAACTAACCCCTAAAGCCATAAATATTTGTGTTTTTGTGTTTATGTATGTGCAGGTAACGGATATTTTAAAATGGACAAAAAGAAGACAAAATGGACACAAACGAGCACGAGAATGGAAGGAGCACGAAGTTACGGGACCAATGATAATTTTATTTGGAGCATCGAAGCAAGAGAAGAAAAAAAAATTAAAGACAAAACGAAGCCCGAACAAAGATTGCAATTAATTAAAGATGTTTAAAAAGAATTAGCAGAAAAAAAAGGAGGCTAAAGGAAAATTAAATGCAACACTTAACACAAAAAGACTCTTGGTCTAGTGGGTGGGGACATGTTTGCTAATCAAGAGGTCAAGGGTTCTAATCCCATCCATGGCATATAATTTTTGTAATTTATCATAGCAGGCCAAAACCATTTTTTCAAGCCCAGCGAATTAAAGTCCAACCCAAGCCCAGCTGCTGTATGAAGCCCATCCGAATCCATGCTCCATTAGGCCCAAGACTTCCAAGCCCAGCTGCGAGTCCAATGAGTGCCCATGCCAAGACCATGATCAAGCCCAAGTGCATTTGATGAAAATTACTACTCATATCTGCTAAATGTCAATGTGGCCAAGTGATAAAATTACTTTTGATAAAATTGCAAAAGTTGAGGTTGATAAAGCAAGCAAATTGAAGCCAGCTGTCCCACGTGACCCTCACGCTCAAAAACATAAAATATCCCAGGCGTGTATAACTTGCTATCCAAGCCCCAATCGCAGCCAATATAATTTTGCCACGTGGCCATGTTACACAAGGAATACTAGGTTGTCAAATTGGAAGGTTCGAGGTCCTAGGAGGCATATAAATAGAGATAGAGCTGTATCACATTCGGAACAATTTTTTTTACTTACACTTTATTTTTCACATACTCTTTTTAGTAGCATGTCATTTTTATGTCTTATTTCAAGTTTTGTAACTTATCTTTTTAGCTTATTTTTATTTACAAAGTGCTTATTTTGTACCAAACTCTTTTAGCTTATTAATGAAAGTTATGTTTATGGTTTACTTAAGTGCTTATTTCTTCTTCTCATCTCTTTCTTTATTTTCTTTTTCTTTTCTTACCTATTAAGCTATATTAGCTTATTATAACTTATTTAGGTTTTGCTTTTTGGGTTAGCTTTTTTCTATAAGTTTATCCATTAAGCTCTTTTATTTGTTTTTCTTCTATAAAACTTTCTTTATTACTTTTCATAAATAGTTTTTATTTCACTTATTTTATAAAAAGTTTACATTTTTATAAGTTTTAGCTTATTATGTCTTATTATCTTTTCTCTTCTTCATCCTCTAGCTCGATTCAAACAACAAAAGAGATGCATGAGCTTATTAAGCTCGGCTTATTTTACAAATAAGCCTTGACATCTCTTAAATTTGAGAGCACATTTTCTATTTTTTAGCTTATTAATTAGATTTATTAGTTTTATCAAGTTTTTCATAAAAAGTTTGCAACTTTTTGAGTTTTTATTGAACAATAAGCTATTTAATAGCTTGTTCATGTAGATCTAGTCCTTAAATATACCCGATTCGCGTTTAATTTTCGGATGGAACAACTTAGCTTCGGGTGGACTTAGATCTAATAGTTTTTAGTTATAAAGTTTAAATCTTTTCATTTTTTAGATCACTTTTAGCTTATTTACATTTAGTAGTAGTGCTTATTATTGCTTATTATTGATTAACCCTTGTTAAAGTTTGTATCCTTTTGTGTTTATCATCATCTCTACCGCTAAGGCCGGAGCTTAAGGGTGTTTAAGCATTTTTAATACATAAAGTTTGAAGCTTTATTAATTTTTAAGCTTGTTGGTGAATAAAGTTTTAAACTTTACTTACTAATTAGTGGATAAGATTAATAAAGTTATAAACTTTTGTGTTAATTTGTGCTTATTTGATCGGGTGGTTTTATTCCTCTCGTTTTGTCATCCGGGTTCTATTTTCTTTACTTTTTAAATCTTTAGTAGTTATAAATTTTAATATAATAGTTATGCTTATTTTTATTGAATTAATTGCTATGTGTTGGTTTGCTATGCTTAGTGAGTAGGCTTTTTATATACTTGTTGAGTAGATTATTTCGTGAATTAAGTGCGGTTTTATAAAAGAAAATATATTGGTTAGTAATTTTAAGTTACTTAGATTGAAATTTTGGTTGTTTAAGCGGGCAAAAGCCGTGAAAATAATTGGGTTTTAATCTAGATATTGATATCTCTTTAAGAAAAATTGTTGTGACAAAATAATTATTTGTAAAAGATATTAATTCATCAATAAAGGTCTTAATTGAAATAATAAACCACACTTAAGGATCTTGATAATTTGCTTAACAAGTATATCTTTTCATCATATATTTCTTATTCGCTTGCTTAGCATAATTTAGTTCGTTATTTTTAGTTGTTATCATTTATCGTTAACTTTAGTTTATTTACTTGCTACTAGTTTTATTATTGTCTTTACTTTAACCATTATCATTTTAATTAATCAAAAACTTATACACTTAAACGTTTTTAGTTAAATTTGTGTAATTGCTTATTTGTGTTTAGCTTTCTTATTTTACATGCTTAATTGTTTCTTTCTTATTAATTTCCAGAACCCAAAATATTTTTATCCTATTCAAATCACTCGACCTTTAAACAACGAATCGATTTTCCATTACACCCTCGTTGGGAGAACGACCCGGGAGTTCCGTACTTCCGGTAAATCTTATGTACGAAAACGAATGATCACTACTACAAGGGCAAGAAGATCTGGAAGCACTGGTAGCACTACAAAGTATAAGAAAAGGCATCCAAGCTTTAAGAAAAGAGTCCCATCTCAGATCGTTCGTCCTAAAGTTGAATTGGAACCAATTCTACATCGCGACGACTCTGAAACTGAGTCAGATGAGGTGACTTTCTATTCTGAAGAGCAAAAAGATGATACTTCTACCCAGAAGTCAGAGGACAAACCTCCCAGTCCCTTATCCGACAAAGGAAAGAAGCCAGTGGAATAAGAAGAAAAAGAAGAAGATTCAGACGACGAGAATGATCCTAAAGATGAAGACAAAGAATACCAGAAAACTCTGAAATGACTAAGGATGGAACAAGCTGCCAAAGACTTTGAAATTCAACAAACCAATGGCCCTGGAGATTCCAGGGGTGGTGTTCCTCTTACACCATTTCTTGATATGGTTAATCAAACCGGTAAGGGAACTGGTGCCACCACAAAGGAATCTATAGAGCAAGAGCAGCAGGAGGATCAGATGATGTTCGAATTTGAACAAAATGAACAAGAGACTGATGAAAGAGTAACATAGAAAGATGTTGAGGAAGCTGCAAAAGAGAGAGCAGCTGAACAAGCACTTGCTAAGAAGACAGAAGAGGAGATTGCTAAGAAGGCCGAAGAAGAAATGATCAAAAAGGAAACAGATGACTACATTCTAGACAATCCTGAACACAATCCTGAGCAACCCTCAGAGCAACCCCATGACACTTCCTCTACCGAATCATCCTCTCACTCATCACCACCACCATCTAAAGAAACAACAACAAAATCATCATTGAAATCGATCAAGAAAAAGGCGGACGCTTGGACATCTCGTACCAAAGCAAAGATCCAGAAAGCCGTGCATCAATCTAGAAAACGTAAACCAAGTCTTGTAGACTGAAAATTGAACATGCTAGCCAACAGGGTCAATGAACATGGTAAAGAGATGAACACGTTCATCGAGGAGAGAGATCAGATAAAGTTATTCCTCAACAGAGACGTTAAAGGAGAAATGGACGAGTAGATTAAGGACTACACTCATCATTTCCTTTTCCAATATGTCCCTGGAGTAACTAAAGAAATGTTCTCAAAACAACTCTACCCAACATTGAGAACACTGATCAGACAAAACAATTACTACAACACCGGTGACAATGCAAACTCGACCAGTCCCACCTCCTCATGTTACTGAAATTGATCTTTTATCATAATTGATAACACAGATGTCTTCTTGATCTTCTACGCTCACATCTGATGAATTAAAGTTTCTTGAGGTACTTCTTGCTTATTAACTGAAGACAACATGTAAGGAAGCAGTTGGTCTAGAAAAGCGACTAAGAGATGATGATGACACAGACAAAGACCCGAATGCAAAACGTCCAAAGAAAACTGGCGAGTCATCATCATCCATGTCACCACCACCGCCAAAGACCACCACCATATCAATTACTCAAGCTTCACAACAACCTCCATCGTCTGATAAACCTCATGATGCTGATTCTCCACCACAAATGCAGAAAACCGGTGATCACTTTCAATATACCGGTGGTGAAGATGAAGACATGACAGAGCCCCAACAATAACCATCACCTCAACAACAAACTGAATCTTCCTCCAAACCGAAAAAGAAGAAAACAAGTCCTGTCATCTCATGGCTAGATGAAGACGACACAGAGGAATACGACTGGTTCAGTAAGTTGGTTTATGCAATGCCGAGATTACCAGAAGGTCAAGAACCGGTAGATGGTCGTACTATGGAGCAAGTTAAGATTATCTAGGATTAGTTTAAAGTCAAGAAGATGACGAAAGGGGAATTACGCAGGATCAAGAACGACGCGTTCCAATTATTGAAAGACAGATCCAACAATGCTATTGAAGTCGAATATCATCTCAACAACATTGCACGAGCCATGTTTAACAACATTGACTGGCTAAATCCCGAAGCGAACATCGATGAGTCAAGAAAGGATAACACTCCATACTACACCGATTGGACTAAACCACAACCAACCATTGACCGACCAGAGCAACCTAAGATTCCATACCGCTTCTTCTTTTACAATGACCTCAATTTTCTACAACACAGTAGCGAAGTCAGCAAGAAGTATGCTACATCACTCACGTTCAACATACCAGCTGCAGTCTTCTCAACAAATATAGCCATTGAAGAATATGCCACCAAATTGTTCGTTGACAACGTGGTGGACTATATTCTTGATGCAAAGTATGGAATTCATCGTTGGCCATCAAGGAGAAGATTGTACTACATGAGTTGTCAAGTGCAAAAGTCGAACAAGAAGGTTAAGAGTGACAAGAAGATCGTTGCTATCATGAAGGTCACTTTGGCGACTAAGTGGGGTTATTCATTCTTGAAGTAAATCAAGGTCAAACGTCAGGATGAACAAGAATATGACTTCACTGAGGCTGATTTCTTGAGTTTGTCGCTCAACGACATCGAAGATATGTATCTTGCTGAGGTACAAGGACGAATGAGACCATTCTATATAGATGTTTAGCTTATGTACATCACAGCCCTACTGATGTTCATTCGAAGCAAGGTGATTCAAGAACATGTTGAAGATCTCCAACTTGCGGTCGAATCATACCAAAAGCATATCAACCTTACACAACCGCTGTTACACTTTCCCAAAATCAACCAACTATCTCAGTACACCATCTTACAGAAACCAAAGTTTGGGGTCGTTTATCGCAGTGAGCTTCACCATAATTGCTTCATGGGGTACGACGAGATTCACAAGTTCTACGATCACATGTTGAAAATGGTTTGTGCTGGGTTAGCGTACTGGTTAAAAGACATTCAGGAAGGTATTGGGTCAAAGAAGAGGTGGAATTTGGAAGAAAAGAAGGAAGCTCGCAGGTTAATCCAACGGCTGGATGAAAGGATGTTTCATAGGGATCAGATGCGGAGATTGGAGAGTTATGTGGGAGGAAGACAGAGTTTCCCTATTTCAACGTATCAACGTGAAGAGAGAATCCCGGGTCTAATTGTCTAATTGTTGGGTACTCCTCAAAACTCTTGATTAATATTTTGATGATTGATTTATTTATTCATAATGGTTTGTGCACACATAAAAGTGTACAACCCGTACATGTAATGAAAGGACCCTATGGTACACATCAGTGCCACAATCCTTATAAAAGGAGCAAAAGCTTCTTATTTTTGAGTAAAACTTATCAAAATTTCATCATTTTCAAAGTTTTGCTCAAAAGAACAAGTACTTCCCCTTATGTTTTTCAAAACCTCAAAAGTTAGTATTACTTATTGAGGGGGAGTATTTACAAAATATCTTTGTTCACAAAATGTTCTTCGTGGAAATCGTCCCACAAAACTCGAAATAGACATATTCAATATCAAATTTCATCAAAAATAACATTTATATGCCATTTTTGAGGTGGAGAAAAATTGTGTGATACAAATATGTTGGATTGTGATTGAATCCTCGTGTGCTTAGACTTAACCCATGAATTGACGAGTTCTGAACTGTCATAAATTGAAAAGATTTTTCTTCCAAGACCTATCCGAGTAGATTGTACCTATTCGAGAAACTCTTGATAGACATGAACCTTGACGTGTTTGACAACCTCTTTGAGGTTTGTTCACATCTTCAAGGTAGTTATTATAGCTAGTTGTCACCTAAAAGCTGACAACGCATCTCTTTAACTATTCAACGTAACCGTGTCTCGCGGGGAATTGTCTATCTTGAGTCAATCAATTCAAAAGTGCGCGCTCTACGCTTACTATGCAGATTTCTGTCAAAACACTTAAGCACATGTGAAGGGGGAGTATTTCTAAAATTTCAAAACTCTGGAAGTGTTACAAACATGCTTTCACTCATAAGCACTTTGAGAGATTTTCGAGAAAATGGTTTTATGGCAACATAGGATAGTCATGGATTTATAAAGTCACTAAGTTTAGGGATAAACGTCCTATGATCCGCCAGAGCCAAAGGGATCTACCCAAGGACATCACCAATAGTTAGTACTAAGAAGTCCTTAGGTATGATTATAAAAAGGAGAAATGAGAATCGGAGAAAGAAGGAGTTGAAGAATTAAAAAGAAAAGTAAAGAAAAGGGTGAAAAGAAATAGCCCTCCAAATTATTCAACTTAGGGCAGACACTGGGTTCAATTCATATGCTACTGGCTATCACTAGATGACACCGGTATTGAAGATTAAAGTCGTCATGGACCCAGTGACGCACTACACTAAACTTTCTTAGCCACTCAAGTTTCTCTCAACAGAAGCTTGTTTCATTCTCACAGGGAACCCTACGTAAACTATCGACTTTCTCTTAGAGATTGTTGGTATCGAAGAAGGAGACGCTCTCCCTAGTCTCCGCTCAGGAAAACCAAAGCGCACTAATTGAGTCTAGACCTTTGAGATTCATCAAAAGGTCTCTTAGGAACACTTGATCTTTCATCACTTTTCGTTCAACATTAAGGACGCAAGTGATACACTCTAGAGTCCTTCACAGATCTTAGCAATCTACCGAGAACATTTATGAGGGGATTCACACTTGTGATCCTCAGTGATTGAATGGAAACTCCTGTCAGGGTCAACATCAACAGCCTTGACAGCAGGTCACTTCGGTAACTCCTTGTGGGTTACGCTTAGTGTTGTCTCAAATGGTCTACAGTCATGAGGTGATGCTTCGGTATACCTCAGCGACTCTCCTAAACTGTAGATGTACTTTGGTACATCGTGTTATCCTACTTGAGGGACTCTAGTTTAGAAACAGCCTTTGCTAGAATTAGAGATGTGTTTTCACACTATGCAGTTAACACCCTCGCAGTTCAAACTTGTAAGTGCTGGAAATCCCGCTAAGGAGATTCCTTTCAAGAATTGAGTCCTGAAGATGTGGGTCATTACTTGAACTTGTTCAATATAATGCCAAATGTCCCTCAACACGATTTGGATGGCTGATTCACCCGACCAAGGTGAATGGAATCAAGACATTCATCAGTAAAACAATCGTAGTGGTCAATTCTTTTAGAAAAGACCATCATGATCGATTGGTGTTTTTCACTAACCCATTTCTATGTTTTTCTGATGGATGCACCTGGGAGGAAAGATCGTGCTGACTCTCCTCATGCTCTTACCAACAACAACACAAATGAAGTTCTCTCAAAAGGCAACTCAAAGTCAAAATGTTTCTTCATCAAAGCTAACGAATCTACAAAGTTTAAAGACTAGAGAACTACATCACATCTGAAATCCAAAGTCAAAGGGCGTGTGAGCATGTTGGAGAAAGACGTGGAGACACCTGAGAAACGAAGCTGACGAGATGCAGACAACAACATACAATCACCAGATCCACACCAGAACAAAGAACAAAGAAAAAAGTAATCTAAGACGTCAAAGCTGAAAATTTCAAAATAAACAAGATCCCTACTATGGGGAGATTGATTGGAACATAAAGCATTTCTACTCACAAGAAAGAAGAATGCTAGAAGAAGTCAAGCAACCGCTATTACATCATCACCAACAACTTACTCAAGATTGTTGAATTCATCACTAACACTTAGGGGGGAATTGTTGGAATCACTCCTAACTAGTATTTCAAGTGTTAGTCATTAATATGTAATAGGTTGCTTAATTAGGCTTTTATGTTAGTAATTAAGGCTAGGCTCATGTAGAAAGCCCATGAGCCTATGCAAAAGCCCAATAAGGAAAGGAAGGGACTAGATGTGTTGCCCTCGCTCCCTTCTCCTATAAATACATTGTATGCTCTCATTTGAGAGGTTGGTTGTTCACTTACACTTTACACATAACCTTTCCTTATTTCCATACGTGTGTGTGTTTGTATGTTCATTCGATCACCTTCATCACTATTTCTTACATATTGATCCTTGTGTTATCATATGGTGACCTAACAACCTCTACCTCTATTCCACATGTGTCGTCTATGTGTATTTCAGGTGATACAGATCATCCTTTGGATTGTTGATAGTGGATGTTCCCGGCACATGACATGCAATTTCAAACTTTTATCAAACTTTATTGCAAAGTACATCGGCACTGTCAGGTTCGGGAATGATCACTTCGCATCTATCATCGGCTACGGAGACTACATCAATGGGAACATCGAAATTAGCAGAGTTTATTATGTTGAAGGTCTTGGACACAATTTGTTCTCAGTCGGTCAATTTTGTGATGGTGATTTGGAAGTAGCCTTTCGGGAGAAAACTTACTTCATCAGTGATCTACAAGGAAACAATCTCATGTCTGGAAACTGAACATCAAGCCTTTACACAATCTCAGTTCAAGACATGATCGCTTCATCTCCCATCTGTCTACTTTCTAAGGCAACATCTACAAAATCATGGCTGTGGCATCAACGACTTTCACATTTGAACTTTCAAACCATAACCAATCTTGCTCGATATAAACTAGTTGAAGGTCTCCTAAGGTTTCGGTATTCAAAATATCACTTTTGCTCAGCTTATGAACAAGGGAAAAGCACTCGTGCTCATTTTCCTTCGAAGGTTGAAGATAACTCTCAGCATGTTCTTCATCTTCTTCACATGGATTTGTGTGGCCCGATGCATGTGCAAACGATAAATAACAAACGCTACATTCTTGTAATCGTTGATGACTACTCCAGATGGATTTGGGTTTATTTTCTTCGAAGTAAAGATCAAGCTCCACAAATGATCATCACCTTTCTCACGAAAATTCAAGTTCAGCTCCGGAACACGGTTAGACAAGTCAGAACAGACAGTGGAACTGAATTTGTGAACCAAAATCTTCGAGAATACTATGAGAAAGTGGGAATTGAGCATCAAACATCCATTTCAAAAATACCAGAACAAAATGGAGTTGTCGAAAGATGAAACCGTACGATAGTGGAAGCTGCAAGAACGATGTTGATAAATGCAAAACTTCCGGATTACTTATGGGCAGAAGCCGTGTCAACTGCATGCTACACTCAGAACCGTTCAATGATAGCCAAACGCTACAACAAAACACCCTATGAGCTTATCCATATCAGAAAACCGAACATCAAACACTTTCATGTATTTGGTTCTCTCTGTTACCCAAATAATGATCGTGATGACTTTCGAAAGATCAAGGCCAAGGCTGACATTGGATTCTTTGTTGGATACTGTGAAAACTCAAAGGGATACCGGATCTGGAATCGTCGTACAAAGGAAATTATGGAAACCATTCATGCTAATTTTGATGAGCTCACAGAAATGGATTCTGAGCAAAACAACTTGGAACCCAGACATAACCGTCTCAACTTCCCTCAATCATTAGTTGATCAAACCTTTAAAATCACTCGTTGTCAGATGGAAATGTTGTTTGCTTCATTGTTTAGTGAAGATTTTGATCAACGTGCTCCAGATGTATCAACTGTTTCCGCTGCTCAACCTAATAATAATCCTATACCTGATACACCTGAAACAACAACAACTGCTGTTGATGTACCCTTGATTGAATCTCCAACAACAACCAAACAAACAGCTTTTAATGACAATGACCCAGCCGATGATACTCTTAATCAAGATGTACCTGCACCCGCGGATTATGATAGAAATGAGTTCTTTAACCCTTTTGCAACTAAAACGACAAATCCAGATGTTGCTGAATCTTCTACCAGCTATCTGAATCCACCAAATCTGCACAATGTATACCAACATCAACCCTCCACACACCGATGGACTAAAAACCATACTCTTGTTAATATAATTGGCAACCCAAACCAACCAGTCGTAACTAGACAACGCCTTCAGACTGACGGAGAAAATTGCATGTATGCACTCACCGTTAGTCAAACTGAACCCAAAAACATTAAAGATGCAATGACTCACGACAACTGGATTGAATCCATGCAAGAAGAGTTGAACCAGTTTAAACGTTTAGAAGTGTGAGAATTTGTTGAAAGACCAACAGGGGTCTACTTTTGAAGAATAAGTTAGATGCTTAAGGTACAGTTATCCGAAACAAGTCACGTCTAGTGGCTAAGGGTTATAGACAAGAAGGGGTATTGACTTCGAAAAATCATTCGCACCGGTAGCTAGACTTCAGGCTGTACTGATTTTTCTGGCATTCGCGAGTCACTTGAACATCACCGTCAACCAAATGTGTTGGGTTCGTTATTTTGAGTTGATAATGGCAAAACTAATAAGCTACATAGACAAAAGATTGAAATATGAAGGACGAGATATGACAAAGGAGGAATCTTCTAAGTATAGAAGATTACAAGAAAATCTTCATATTGTTTATGTTTATTTAGTCATTAATTCCCTGTAACCCTAGTATCTCTAGTTTATAAAGAGATACAGGGACATTTAGTTTTGTGTGCTTGTAAGTGTGTGTCCACCAAAGGTGTAAAACGTGTGTGTGTGTGGGTTTACACGTCCCACAAGATGTAGATGCTAGAATGGTGTTCAGCCTCAAGGATCCATTATTCCTTGTTATAGATAGATAACACGTCCTACAGTTGATCGTGTAGGATTGGGGTTGTGTTGGTGATTTGTAATAGAGTAGAGATGATGACGAAGAAACCTTGTAGCAATAACATTTATGTTTTAATTTATTTGGCTACGTATTATTGTTAAATGTTATTGATAATCCTAGATAAGGTCTAAACAACCTTGAGCATCGATTCTAACATGTGGTTTCAGAGCGGGTTGCTCTTGATATCTAGGATTTCGCAAGGTTTCTGGAAAAAGAAGAAAAATTCGAATCTGGAAAAAATTTCGTAATGCTTCTGCAGGTCAGTTTACAAACAGATATAACTTTTTCGTTAACCGTTGGATCGGGAAGAAAGTTTTGGTGGACGTTCTCTATATATTCATCTAACTTTTCACTGGAGGGATCTTCAATTGGAGCTCTCAATCAAAAGTTATTCAGTGTCGAAAACTGCAGCGGAAGGAGGTATAATTTTCGAATTTTTAGGGTTTCTTGGTGCATTAAAATTCTTTTTCATGGTTAAAAGAGATATTAGTCATGGTGAATCAGTTTTTAACTGATAATGAACCCTAATATATCTCTTAATTCTTTTGATGCTCTAAGAAATTCATGGTGGAAGCAGCAAATCGGTTCTACGGGTTTAAAAGAAAGACGAATTTTGGGTTTCTCTAACTATTGTATATTCTGATTTTTAATTAAGTTCGTACTACTTGAAAATGTGTTCCTGCTGGTTAATATTGTTTCTACTGCTTGTTATTCCAGGATTAGTACTGGTACTGAACAAGTTTCTACTGATTGGAAGTTTATTCTGGTGCCATGCAAAGTTAGTGCTTGTAGAAGTGTTAATACTTATAGCTTTGAAAAGTTAGTACTCTTAGCTTTGAAAGTTAATACTTTTAGCTTTCAAAGTTAATATTGTTAGTGGAAGTTAATATTCTTAGTACATTTTTAGTACTCCTGGTTTTGGAACTTTGTACTGTTAGCGGTGTCCGAGATGCAAGTTAATACTGATAGTGTTGACCGATATCGGACGTCATTGCATTTTGTTCCTTGGACAGCAGTTGGTGAAGAAGTTGGATGACACACAGATTTTGGATTTTTGGTTTATTTGTTCTTCAACGTTTTACGTGGCTCATATTTGGTTTATTTGCATAATTGATTACGAAGGAAAGGGTTTATCATCAATTTGAAGATGAAGTGGAATCATTTGAGTTTGTGTTTTATCATACCTTTTTGCAGGAGGTAACTTTTTTGTGCGTTCATGTGTGACAACGAATTGACGAATAGTAGATGAAGTTTTTCGTCAAGAGATTGCGGTCTCACTATACATCAAAATTGGGTATACGTTCGATGTCATCTTTAGTGCAAGATATAAGACACAGGTTTGGATTGTTCTACTTCAGCATCAAGTTGGTTATACTTGGTTTTCTTCATCAAGTAATCATTACATAGAGCCTACATTCTTCAAATGGTTAACATATGGGTTTCAGGGGAAGCTTAATGGTTAAATGATTAACCATTTATATGCTACATCAAGATGAAGATTTTTGCTACTACTTGTTGGTATTTTACTATTGGTTCGGATTTCTTTTGCCTTAATTTCATTTTTAGTGCCGAAAACTTCATGGGGGGTATCTTGACGCATTGGAATGATGGATTAGTCGTATGATATTGGTTCATGGTTTTGAAGATCAAAGTTGCTTCTACTTAGCTTCTCATAGTGGATAATGGCAAAAAGGGGAAGAAGAGTCTACTTGAAGATTTGCAACTTGAAGATCTTTGATGGTATAGCATGGCTTAAGGGGAAGTTTCATTCATCGTGTAGTTTTGCAATTACCAACTAGGGGAAGATTGTTGGGTTTGTTATTTTGAGTTGATAATGGCAAAACTAATAAGCTACATTGGCAAAAGAATGAAATGTGAAGGACTAAATATGACAAAGGAGGAATCTTCTAAGTATATAATATTACAGGAAAATCTTCATATTGTTTATGTATATTTAGTCATTAATTCCTTGTAACCCTAGTATCTCTAGTTTATAAAGAGATACAGGGACATTTAGTTTTGTGTGCTTGTAAGTGTGTGTGCACCAAAGGTGTAAAACGTGTGTGTGTGTAGGTTTACACGTCCCACAAGATGTAGATGCTAGCATGGTGTTCAGCCTCAAGGATCCAGGATTCCTTGTTATAGACAGATAACACGTCCTACAGTTGATCGTGTAGGATTGGGGCTGTGTTGGTGATTTGTAATAGAGTAGAGATGATGATGAAGAAACCTTGTAGCAATAACATTTATATTTTAATTTATTCCGCTGCGTATTATTGTTAATTGTTATTGATAATCCTAGATAAGGTCTAAACAACCTTGAGCATCGATTCAAACAAAATGGATGTCAAAACGGCTTTTCCAAATGGTAAACTTAAGGAGACAGTGTATGTTAGTCAGCCGAAAGGATTCGTTGATCCAGAGTTCCCTAATCACGTCTACAAACTGAACAAGGCTCTTTACGGTCTCAAACAAGCCCCTCGGGCTTGGTATGATAAGTTGTCCTCCTTTCTCCTTGCTAATCATTTTATCAAAGGATCGGTCCACCCAACACTGTTTATTTAATATCACGGGGCACACATTTTAATTGTTCAGATTTATGTGGATGATATCATCTTTGGTTCTACCCACAAAAAGTACTCAAACACTTTTACAAATCTAATGAAAACAAATTTTGAAATGTCTATGATAGGTGAACTTACATTCTTCTTAGGACTACAAGTTCATCAATCACCCCATGGTATTTTCTTAAGTCAGTCCAAATATGCTCTTGAAATATTGAATAAACATGGAATGCAAAGTTGTGACACATATGATACACCAATGGCACATACCAACAAACTGGATGCTAACTTACATGGGAAATTGGTTGACCCTACCAAATACCGAAGTATTATTGGGTCTCTCAATTATCTAACAGCTAGTAGACCAGACATAGTATTTTCTGTATATCTTTACTCCCGTTATCAGTCAAGGCCAACTGAAAGACACCTCTCTAAGGTTAAAAGAATCCTCCGATACGTCAAAGGAACCATTAATTTGGGGATCTTGTATCCAAAGGATTCATGTTTTTAACTAATAGCTTTTTCAGACGCTGACCACGCAGGATGCTTAGATTCACGGGAAAGTACTTTAGGAGGTTTACAATTCCTTGGTGATAAATTGGTGTCATGGCAATCGAAGAAGCAGGATTGCACATCACTGTCATCAACTGAAGCTGAATATGTAGCCATGTCTGCGTGTTGTGCTCAAGTCATTTGGATGAGAATACAACTCAAAGATTATGGTTATGTATTTGACAGAATTCCAGTGTACTGCGACAACCGAAGTGCTATTGCGATCTCGTGCAACACCGTTCAACACTCAAATTTAAAGCACATCGATCTTCGATATAATTTCATCATAGATCATGTGGAAAAGGGTATTGTTGAATTATACTTTGTAGGTACAGAACACCAATTGGCGGATCTTCTCACTAAAGCCTTGCCTCCCGCAAGTTTTACTGATTTGATTCACCGCATTGGTATGAGGTGTTTGACTCCAGAAGAACTGGACGAACTTTTAAAACACTCTTGAAAAGTCAAACACCAAAACCTCTTTTGTAAATATTTTTCAAAAACAAAAACAAAAATATAAAATCTTATACAATCCAAAAGTATTCTTCCTTTCTAAATTCTATCTGAAAAACAAACAGTGCAAGTACAAAACTTCCATCAACACAGTGTTATATCAAAAATTTCACCATTTTTCCCGAACAAGTGTTGAAGGGGAGAACGTAAATATTTTTTCAGTTTCATAAAACCTTGTACTTGCATGTTACCAAAAATATGTTGTTTCCTATTAAATGGTGGATAATTTTCTTTAAATATTCCCTCCTCGGGCTCTAATTTTTACAAAATTTCACTATTTCAAAAGTCGAGGGGGAGTATCGTTAAGCTTCTTGCCTTAAAAGTGTTTTGTCTAAATGATCTTGGTTGGAACATCTTTGAGGTTGAGGGACTGAATGTTTGAACTTGGCAAAGCAATTTTGAACAAAATCACTTCACCAACCACATTCAATGCACCTTCTTGCATTTACTCGTAAACACCTACCAAATCCAACGGCCCTAATTCGTTCTTCAAACATGTTCAACCAAATCAAAATATGTAAGTTGTATAATGTTTTGATCATGATTTTAAACTGGGGTTTTGAAAATCTTTTCAATCCAACGGTTAAATCTTGCAAAATTTGATTTTGAAGGTTACGCATATGCGTACGAATAAGGGATTACGCCTAAGTGAGTTTGTGATGAAATGGTTGATGTTAAAACCTTTATAAACTTGTTTTGAAGCCATTTCAATCATATATTTTAACCCAGAAACACCAATTGGTCTATATTGAATTTAGGGTTCATGCGTTTAATTTAGGGGTTTTTGTTGTTATTGATTTATGTTATGATTAGATGGATAGGGATGTGATAGAATGTGCTGATAAACATATTAGGAGCCTTTAATTAAACCCAGAAACATCAAAAGTGTAAGAATTAAATCTTTAGGGTTCTAGGGTTCGTCACTATTGAATCTTCTGATTCTGTGGTGATTTTGTGTTAAAACTTGTTCTATTTCATTCCTTTGTAATCTAGGATAGTCCAGAAACGATTCTTGATTGATTTGTATGGTTAAATCTGCTATGCGTAGAAATAGGGTTTAGGGTTTTAGAACACCTTACGCCTAAGCTGTTCTATGCTTTATTGATTTGATATGGTGCTTGTTTTGTAATCTAGTTAGTGTTTGGAATAAACTGTAATCAATGTTTCATGCTTATGTTTTTCAGGTTGCTTATTCGTAAATTCTGACCAAAGGTGTTCTTGATTATGCTTAAGGAATACCTTTATGCGTAAAGGTTACGCATAAGAGAAATTTTACGCGTAACTCTTATGCATAAGGGGTCTACAGTGGGATTACGCGTATCTTGGAAAGATATGTGTAAACAAGGATTGTTACGCCAAAGCTTTACACTTACGAGTAAACCTTACGCGTAACATTTTGCTTAATCTTACGCGTAAGCTTAAAAGCTTTTGAATGTGTTTTACGCATAAGATATGGTCTTATGCTTTAGCTTACGCGTATGCCTAAGCACCTTCTTTACGCATAAGGCCTCATGTTTACGCTTAAGCCAGCAATTCTCTTTGTAATGAACTTGTTACGCATAAGCAAACCATTGAGTGTTACGCTTAAGTCATAAAACCAAATGTTACACTTAAGATTACAAAAGTTAATATGTTGTGTGTATAAGTGACAATTTGGACTTGAAAACTTCAAAATTAACATATTCACGTAACTTATCACATCAACTTCATACAATTGGATAAAAGTTGACTTAGGACTTGTAACAATAATAAAAATGATAACGTCAAACAAGTAATTGGACAATAAATCAAACTAAAACTAACACAATGTGTTTCCATATGTTTGTTCTTTTGTCTAATAACTTTCAGATCACAAAATGGCTGTCAATCAAGAAAACCTCAATGCCCCTAATGAGCTCACAATGGCTGATATACTCCCAGCCAGTTATGACAAAATTATTGGGAAGAACAATCTCCGTGTCGACTTCAACAACTTCACATGCTCTGAATCTTCATGCAAAGTTGATGTTGACATTCTCAAGCATCACCCGTTCAACCTCATGCTCACCAACTCAGCCATTGTACAAGAAATCTACATTCACCAGATTTGGTACACTATGGATAAAATTGATGGACAAGATGCAGTTAAAGTGACCCTTGGCACTAAGGAGGTCACTGTCATTGTGGCGGATCTTCGCATCATTCTCCTTCTTCCAGTCATACCTTCAACAGAATATGTTAAGATTCTAAATGAAATGGAGGTATTGGACTTCTTGTTTAATATTGGATATGCCGAGGCTTCTGGCATCATTTCTAAGCTCTCCAGAGTCGATGTCAAGAATATCCCACAACCCTGGAGGACTATCTATCTTATGATTGCCAAATCAGTCTTAGGAAGAGATAGTGGTCATGAACACCCGAAGCTCATGCATCTTCAATCCTTCTGGGGAATGGTTCATGTGAACCACATTGATTATGCAAGTCTTATCTGGGAGGACATGATGCAACACTACAGGAAACTTGGTTATAAGATTCGCTTCATCAGATACACCAAGTTATTAATTCATAACCTTCTCGGGAAGCACCAAGATATTCCACTGAGACTGAATGACCCCAACATGCACTCCATGCTGAATGAGCCTACTTTAAATTCTGTTAGGTTCAAATACTCAACAACTCGAAAACAAGGAGTGGAACTCCCTGCTTGCTTGATAACCGATGCAATTAAGGAACTTCCATCCTACAGACGTTACAAGGAAGTTATGCTTGCAGGAAAAGTTGGCTTTCTAGATGAGAAAACTGCTCCAGGAGTTTCTACCAGAGCCAAGAAAGATGGAAGCACTACTAGTTCTACCAAGTCGAAGAAGAAGAAAACCAGCAGTCAAATCAGGAGGAAACTTCCAACCAGAATCGTCCATCCTAAAATAGAACCTGAACCAGTTCAAACATCACTACAAGATGACGATTCTAAAACCGAGTTAGATGATCTTACCGTGTACACCGAGGAACGTACAAATTACTCATCTATCAAGAAGAAAACAGAGGACAAACCTGCTAGTCCTTCGTATGACAAATTTGATGAAGATATTGACTCATTCGTACCTTTTGATGAAGAACACACATATGACAAAGGGAAGAAACCTCTTGAGGAAGAAGAAGAAGAAGATTCTGAGTTGGAGTATGACCCTAAAGCTGAAGAAAAACAACTTCAGAAAACACTTAAGCAACAAAGGATGGAGAAAGCTGCTGCAGAATTCGCACTTCAATAAACTATAGGACCAGGAGGTTCCAGCGGTGGTGTTCTTTCTACACCTGTTCCTAATCCGGTTAATCAACCCGGTAAAGGAACAGATCCCACCACCAAGGAACCTGTCGTGGAACAACAGCAAGAGGATGTGGAAATGGTTGAACATGAAGATGACGATCAAAATACATATGAGAGAATCACTAAGAAAGATATTCTGGAAGCGGAAAAGGAAAGGGCTGCAGAAGAAGTTGCTAAGGCTGAAGAGGAACGCATACAAAGGGAAACCGATGCCTACATTCATGACAATCCTGACCATAATCCTCAGCAATCTTCAGAACCACCCCTTGAAACCTCCAAAACCGAATCATCTTCTTACTCATCACCACCACCATCAAAGGAAACGACAAAATCATCTTCAAGGTCAATCAAGAAGAAAGCCGATACTTGGGCATCTCACACATAGGATAAGATCCAGAAAGCATTGCTTCAATCACGAAAACGCAAACACAGTCTTCATGAAACAATATTGAACATGCTAGCCAGACAAGGTCATCGATCTTTCCAAGCAGATGGACGACTTCGAAGGTGAAAGAGGACATATTAAAGAGTTTCTCTCTAGGAACGTTCAAGGCGAAATCAATCAACAACTCAGGAACTACACTCATCACTTTCTTATCAATACTGTTCCTAGAGTCACAAGAGAAATGTTCAAGAATCAATTCTTCCCAACGATTAAAACATTGTTACAACAGGTGATTAATACTACTCCGATGGTCATGCAAACCAGACCAGTCCAGCCTCCAGTGGTTACTGAAGATGACTTGATTGCAGAATTGGTACTCAAGATGACTCGTCGAGCTCCATTTTTCACACCAGATGAAGAAAAACTTTATGAGATGCTTCTAGCACATCAACTGAAGACATCATGCAAGGAAGCTGCTGGTCAAGACAAAAGACCAAGAGATGATGATGACAAGGATCAAGATCCGAATGCAAAATGTCAGAAGAAGACCGGCGAGTCATCGTCATCCATACCACCACCACCTGCTAGAACCCCCACCACACCCGCAAAATAAGCTACTCACCAACCACCTTCATCTGATTAACCTCGGGATGCAAATTCTCTACCACCATAGCAGAAAAACGGTGATCATTTCACTTATACTGGTGGTGAGGATAATGACATTCCTGAGCCCCAACATCAACCACCACCTCGACCATCACCTCAACCAGAATCATCCTCACGAACTAAGAAGAAGAAGAAAGTTTATATCGTCTCTTGGTTGGACGAAGACAACATTGAGGAATACGAATGGTTCAACAATATGGTCGATGCAACACCCAGACTGACTGAAGGCCAAGAACCGGTAGACGGTCAAACCATAGAGTAGGTCAAGATTATCCAGGATGAGTTCAAAGTTAAGAAGATGATGAAACGGGAGCTGCTCAGAATCTAGAACGATGCATTCAACTTGTTGAAAGATAGAGTCTGCAGCGCAGTCGAGCTCGAATACCACTTGGACAACATTGCCCGTGCAATGTCCAATAACATCGATTAGCTCAACCCGAAATCAAACATCGACTTCATAAGGAAGGATAATACACCCTACTACATGGATTGGACCAAGCCTCTACCAACAATTGGCAGACCCGAACAACTAAATATCCCTTACCGTTTCTTCTTCAACAAAGATCTCGAGTTTCTTCAAAATGATAGCAGTGTAAGCAAGAAGTATGGTACCTCGCTCACCTTCAACATCCCGGCTGTAGTATTCTCTGACAACATTGCCATTGAAGAAGACACCACCTACTTGTATGTTGACAAGGTGGTGGAATATGACATTGATGCCAAATATGGTATTCATCATTGGCCAGAGAGGAGGAGACTATACTACAAGATCTGCCAAGTACGAAAGTCAAACAAGAAGGTGGAGAATGAAAAGCGAATATTTGCTGTGATGGGGGTAACACTGGAAACAAAGTGGGGCTACTCATTCTTGTCCAAGATCAAGGTCAAAAGACAAGATGAACAAGAGTATGATTTCACTGAAGCTGATTTCTCGAAATTGTCACTGAACGACATCAAAGACATGTATCTCACAAAGGTACAAGGAAGGATACGACAGTTTTCAACAGAAATTGAACTCCAGTTCATCACTGCCCTGCTAGTCTTCATTCGCAGCAAAGTTATTCAAGAACGTATTGAAGACTTGCAACTCGGGGTTGAATCATACCAGAAGCAGATAAATCTCACAAAACTGACACTACACCTTAACGAGCTGCACCAACAACCTTAGTACACCATTCTACACAAACCGAAGTTTGGAATTGTCTACCGCAGTGAGCATCATCACACTTGCTTCATGGCGTTTGACAAGATTCTGAAGTTCTGTGATGCAACACTAAAGATGGTTTGTAATGGGTTGGCATATCGGTTAAAGGATATTGAAGCTGGTATTGGTCCGAAGATGAGATGGAACTCCAATGATCACAAGGAAGTTTGTAGGTTTATCACCAGGCTGGATGAAAGTTTGATACACAGGTATCAGATGAGATGTTTGAAAAGCTACGTGGGCGGAAGACAAAACTTCTCTATCTTGACATTCCAACGTCAAGATAATGTTCCTGGTCGTGTGTAATCGTTTGGGTACTCTTTAAAATACTCTTGATTGTATTTTGATATTTGATTTATTTATTCATTATGGTTTGTACATAAATAGCAGTGTATAACCCGTTCTTGTAATCAAAGGACCCTTTGGTACGCTTCAGTGCCACAATCCTTATTAAAGGAGTGAAAGCTTCTTACTTTTGAGTAAAATTAATCAAATCTTTTCAATATTTTCAAAATTTTGCTCAAAAGTACAAGTATTCCGTCCCGTGTTTTCTAAAACCTCAAAAGTTAATACTACTTGTTGAAGGGGATTATTTGCAAACAAATTTGTCCAAACAACGTTCTTTGTGGAAATCTTCCCACAAAACTAGAAATGGTCATATTTTCAATCAAAACATTTCATCAAAAATAACATGAATATGTCATTTTTTAGGGGGAGAAAAATTATGTGATATAAAATATGTTATATTGTTTATGAAATCTCGAAAGTGCTCAACAAAGACTTTACCCATGAATTGATGAACATTGAAATGTCACAAATCGAAAATACTTATCCCTCAAGACTTGTCTAATTAGATAGTACCAATTCGAGAAACTCTTGATGGACATGAACTATGACGGGTTTAACATCCTTTCTAAAATATGTTCACATCTTCAAGATAGTTATTAGAGCTAGTTGTCACCTAAAGGCTGACAATGGAACTCTTTAACTATTCAGCGTAATCGTGTCCCTCGAGGAATTGTCTATCTTGAGTCGATCAATTCAAAAGTACGTGCTCTACCCTCGCAGTGCAGATTTCCGTCAAAACTCATAAGCACATGTGGAGGGGGAGTATTTCTAAAAATACCAAACTCTCAAAGTGTTATAAACATGTTTTCATTCATAAACACTTTGAGAGATTTTCAAGAAAATGGTTTTATGGCAACATAGGATAGTCATTGAGTTATAAGGTGACTAATTTTAGGATTAAACGTCCTATGATCTGCCTGAGCCGGAGGGATCTACCCAAGGACTTAGGTATGATTGAAAAAAAAAGGAGAAATGAGAAATGGAGAAAGAAGGAGTTAAAGAAAAGTTTAATATAAGGGTAAAAAGAAATAGCCCTTCATATGATTCAACTTAGGGCAGACACCAGGTTCAATTCATATGCTACTGGTTGTCACTGGATGACACCGGTATTAAAGATCAAAGTAGTCATTGACCCAGTGACACACTGCACTAACCTTCTAAGCCACTGAAGTTCTCTTAAAAGAGTTTGTTTCATTCTCACAGGGAATCCTACGTAATCTATCGACTTTCTCTTAGAGATTGTTGGTATTGAAGAAGGAGACCCTCTCCCTAGTCTCTGCTTAGGAAAACTAAAGCGCACTATTGAGTCTAGAGCCGCGAGATTCATCAAAAGATCTCTTAGGAACACTTGATCTTTCATCACTTGTCGTTCAACAATAAGGATGCAAGTGATATATTCTAGAGTCCTTCGTAGATCTTAGCAATCTGCCGAGAACATTTATGAGGGGATTCACAATTGTAATCCTCAGTGATTGAATAGAAACTCCTTCTAGGGTCAACATCAAACAGCCCTGACAGCAGGTCACTTCGGTAACTCCTTGTTGGTTACGCTTAGTGTGTCTCAGACGGTCTACAGTCGTGAGGTGATGCTTCGGTGCACCTCAGCGACTCACCAGAACTGTAAATATACTTTGGTATATCGTGTTAGCATACTTGAGGGCCTCCTGTTCTAGAACAGCCTTTGTAAGAATTAGAGATGTGTTTTCACACTATGATGTTGACACCCTCGAAGTTTGAACTTGTAAGTGTTGGAAATCCTGCTAAAGAGATTCCCTTCAAGAATCGAGTCCTGAAGATGTAGGTCATTACTTGAACTTGTTTAATGTAATGCCAACTGTCCCTCCATTGGATATCGTTTCATACTTGAGGGCCTCGTTCTACCGAAGGTGAATGGACACCCTCGAAGTTGACAATCCTCAAGAAAAGAATCGTCCTATGTGGTCAATTAAGTAAAAGTCCACAATGACCGATTGGTGTTTTTCACTAACCCATTTATGCAGCTGCTGATGGATGTTCATGGGAGGAAATATCGTGCAATTCTCCACATGCTCATAGCAACAACATCACACATGAAGTTTTCTCAAATATCAAAGGTAACAGAAAGTCAGAATGATTCTTCTTCAAAGTCAAAGTAGAAAGCGCATGAGCCTAGCGCTTTTATGTATGTATTAAGTGCTAGGCTTACGTAGAAAGCGTATGAGCCTATGGAAAGGCCCAAAAGGCCTAAGGAAGGGACTAGATGTGTTGCCCTAGCTCCCTTCCCCTATAGTACTATGTAACCTCTCCTTAGAGAGGTGTTGCTCACTTTCATTATACACTTAACCTTTCTTTCATTCCATACATGTGAAGTGTGTGTAACCGTCCCTCCTTCATCTTATTTCAATCATCTACATACTTGTGTTCATACTATGGTGACCTAACAGATATGAAAAATTGAAGTTAATTGAAAGGTTTAAAACCATAAACTCTAGGATGGAGATGATGATAAATAGAACATATGAGTGTAATTACTTACAATGATGTTCAAGATTGAGATGCTTGAGAGTATGAAGCCCTAGGATGATATGAACTGAGATTTGGTCGTTCTAGGTTTTAGGAAGAGGGAAAATGGAGTGTTTTGGGTTTAAAAAATGATTGTCCTGTTTTGTCTATTTACACGGTTCCCCCGAATCCCTTGTTTGAGGGATTCGGCTAGTACAACTCATGGAATCCGGCTCTGCAGACAATTATTGGAGTGTTTTGGATTATTTTTTCACTTGTAACAAGTTATAAAATAACTTATTTTTTAGAAAAAATTGTAGAGTGAGATTTTGATTATATTCCTATTAGAATAAACGTTTGGCTAAGATGTGGATCAAGAATTTAACTATTAATAGTTTATTTTTGTGATGACGGCGTAGGTTTGACAAACTTACAAGTTTTTAATAGAATCAAAGAGGAATACTATTCCCGATGATATTTTAGGATGGAAAGTAGTGAAGAGAGACTTTTTAGAGACTTGCGACTTTGATGTTAAATGCCTAATTCAAGTACACATAGTATTATATATATATATATATATATATATATATATATATATATATGCATGGTTTTTATAGAGATGTTTATGAAGAGAAGCATGTATCATCATTTAATCTACATATGATTACTACATGTATAAAACAATTAGTTGTAGGTAAGAGAACATACCTTTGCTCTATTCTCTTTTTATGGTTTGTAGAATCTATAGACCCGAAATACTTCATGAGCTTTTAATATAATCCATTGTACTTTGTGAAAGTAGGTTGTGATTATTCCTGGGTTCTTCCTTAGATGTTGACTTCATTTTTCTATGGAAAGAACGAAGTCTTTGGAAGAATCCTAGCATGAAGATTTCTTAAAGAGAAAGTCTTAGAATAATCTATCACTATCCAACATTTTGTTAAAATGAAGGTATTTCTAAAACATGAACTTTTATTTTAAGAAATTTCCTTCTATGTAGTTTTCAAACATACACGGATCGTATAGTTTTAAAGTACAATATACTCTAAGAAACATGGTAACGAAGCTTTGATGCCAATTGTGGAAAACTAGAAGGGGGGGGGGTTGAATAGTTTTACCGATTAAAACTTCGTTTTAAACTATTTAGATCGACTTATGTCAATCTATTTAATGTGTGTGTTGGATATTGATAGATAAGTATATAAGTAAGTAATGCAAAGGATAAAGAGTAAAGAACACAAAACCACGACACAAGTATTTATAGTGGTTCGGCTACAAGGACACCTTCCTTGCCCTACTCCACTCCCCGAGTACCCCACTCGAGAGTTTGTAAGAACTACACAACACAAGCTCCTTAATGTGGCGGAGAAGCCTTCACAACGTTGCCTACTCTTTATCCGGTACAAGGCTAGACACCAGGTTCTTCCACAAGGTAGAACCAAACCTATCACAACGTCGCCTACACTTTATATGGTACAAGGCTAGATACCGAGTTATATTTAAAAGGAGGAACTACTACCCAACACTACACCACTACACAACTACCCCAAAAGAGACACACTCATTGTTACAATACTATAAGGATATCAATATCCTTTAACCCAAACAATCTAACTAGTACATCAATGAATCATATTGAGTGTACACCTGTGGCACCATTCACTAATGCCTTCAACACGACGCTTCGGTACCTTTCACTATTTCCTTCAACAAAACACTTCTATGGAGGGAGAAAGAACTATCAACAAGATACACTTCGGTGGTCTTGATGATGACGAAGCCTAGAAACTCATGACCTTGAGCTTGCACGTCTTCAAGAGGTGGTGATCTCGCCTTTAAGAGGAACCTAGAGAATCACACAAACATAAAACTACATAAAATGATCCTTTGAATCAGTGGTTAGAGATGTTAAAATACTAGGAGAAAGTATGTCTAGAAGTTGTAGTGAGCAAAAGAGAAATGGCTCACTATTTATAGACAACATATGTCTACCATCCCACGGATCCCTCCCTAGAGGGATCCAGCTACTGGGTTAGTTTAATCCGGATTCCGGGTTCCAAACCGGGTTATGGGTTATGAACCATGGGTTATGGGTAATGGATTATGGATACCCAACAAGATGCAATGTACCTAGTCATTGGGTTATGGATCTTGGGTCATGGGTCATGGAATTTGGGTCATGGATCATGGATAATACCCAACATGACTTCACGCATGATGTCATGCAATGGGTCATGGGTTATGGATCATGCTCCATGGGTATGGGTTATGGACTTTGGTTTTTACCCAACAACATTCATTGTACCTAGTTAATGGATCATGGGTCATGCGTCATGGGTTATGGACTTTGGTTTTTACCCATTACTTACCCATTATAACATATACAAAGTACATATACATTCTTTGTAAAATGTAAACATTGGTTGTTATACATATGCATTTCTATAAGATATAAACAATATTACTTGTTAGTGTTTTTTAAAAATATCTTCAGTTTTATATAACTTATTTACTAAACATGTTTTGATATAGTTTTAATATGTTTAGTAAAAGTATGTTGGTAAACTATTGGCTCAAACCTTTTACGTATTTTATTTTTTTCGTTAAAATGATTTTACGTTTGTTATCGACAAAACATTATAAGATTGTAAAATATATATAAACGTTTTTATGGCTTATTTGTATTAACATATTACAAACATTTTGAAATTTTGACAATTCGTTGGTGATATCTGAGTCAAGCACATGATGAGATTCCATAACTTTCCTGATCAACAATTTTAATCACATTTCACCCCCTAAAAAATATCATATGAATGTTGTTTTTTAAAACATGATGATTAAAATATGCTTTTTGAGGTGTTTGAAATTCATTTGGGAAGAAACGGATTTCAAGAACATTTGATTTTGAACAAAGATTTTGCGTTTGAAATAGTTAAGAAGCTTTCGCTCCTTAAATTTAGGATTATTGCACTGAGAGGTACAATAGGGTCCTTGTGTTGAATGAGATTTTGTTTTCTTTGGACAAAAGTACTCCCCCTTATATACGAAAGCATATTCGAGAGATAGCCTTCTTGAGCCGAATTGTAGCCATATTATTAAATGTTATGTGAAAATGCATGTGAGAATTCGTGATCAAGGTTTGAAGAAAACATAATCAATGAATATAGAAATAAGAATGAATGTAAAGAGTGAAATTTATTACAGACAGTTGTTAAATGTTCCAGTAATGTTCCAAAAGACTATCTAACTGCATTATTTCATTTTGGATGATGAAACATCAAGATGTTTGGATCCCGCGCTCTTCCTATATCCTTCAAGTCGTCTCATTTGAACCCGGAACTTGAGTCGAGTATTAATGCGCTTGTCGAATTTTTCAGCTTGCTTGAAATCGTTTCTCATCCATTTCTAGTTCCGTAACCATCCTTGCTTTCTGCCAACTTTCAGATCTTGTAAATGTAGGATGGTTTGAGATTAGGCTTGATGAGATTCAGACGTTTTTTATAACTTTCAACGCCAAGATGAACATCTTCAAATCTTGTATGTATAACGAGACTTCGGATAAAGATGATGATGGAGTTGAATATGTCATATTGTAAGTTTCCAGGAAGATGCATAAGCTTTCCTTGAACTTTGAGGAGGTACATATCTTTAATATCGTTGAGATTCAAGTACTTGTAGTCAGCCTCGTTGAATGTGTATTCTTTGTCATCATCTCTGCGAACCTTGATTTCAGTCAGAAAATTGTACGCATATTTTGATTCAACCTCTACACTAACTATGGATAAGATCCTTTGGTTGTAAAGAACTCTACACTAACTATGGATAAGATCCTTTGGTTGTAAAGAACTTTGTGTTGAGAAGGGAATGTGAGTTTCCATTTATAAAACCATTTACGCATATTAGGCAAGTGGAAAATGCCGAGAACTGCTTCATCATTGTACGTGGCGATCGAGGAGCTGAACAATTCATCGACTTCTTCTTCCATTCCTTCTTGAGCGTAAACGACAGCTGGGAACTTTGACAGTGATGCTGCATATCTCTTTTCTGGATTTGTGTTTCCATACATCAGGTATTCTAAGTCATGATTGAAGAAGTATGGTGTTGGTACCTTGGGATTATGATCATGGCCCATGAGTGGCTAAGGTTTTGAGTAGTTGTGATACTTGAACATTTTTGGAGCACTGGAAGATAAAAAACATCCCAAGTGATATTTTTAGACATTGCTCTTGCAACTTCCTCCAGGTTGTACTCAAATTGTAGTCTTGACGCGGTAGAAGTCTTGAATAGAGTAAATCCTGCTCTTAGAAGGTTGGCGATGTTTGATAATTGTAGTTTCTGAACTTTCATGACCTTCTTTAAATTCTTTGTGAAACCATATCTTCAGGATAAGTGTTAGGATTTTGAAAATCCAGTAGTTAAAGTGTCGGTCACCTCAAGTATATGTAATCGTTAGAAAGCTCGTAGTCGTAGTTATTTGAAGTTATGTAGTATTTAGTTTAGTAACACCGTGGAGGACGGACGGGTCTTTACCCACTGTATTCCTGATCCACAGCCCCTCAGGTGGCGTTTTATTGTAAGACTATAAATACTCTCTACCTCCCAAGGTAGAGAGTTGGAGCTCATAATAAGATTTTTCTTTCTCTCACTAAAGTTCCCAAACCTCTATCTTTCTCTCTCTAAAACTCATCTTATACACCTACTTTATTTATGGTTTGATGTGTAAGTGAAATCCAATATGTTACAAATGGTATCAAGAGCCATGGTTAGATCATCTCTTACATATCCTTGGATTTCTAGTGGTTTTTAGATGGTTTTTGAGTTTGAAAAAGTTTAGTGGTTTTTGCATCATTTGGTTCATCTCTAGTGTTAAAGGTTGAATTTTGGGTGTACTTTTGTGTTTAGAATCATTGTATGTGCTTGGGTTTTGATTTGGTAAGCTTAAATCACTGTGGTTGAGCTTGTTTTGGATTGAAAAGTGTGTTTTTAAAGTTTTCCTTGGTAGCGACTTGGCTCTCGGAGTGAATTTCTTGGTAGCGACTTGCTTCACTAAAAGGTAGCGAGTTGTAGTGTGTTTTGGTAGCGACTTGGTCATAGCGACTTGCCTTTTGAGACAAGCCGACAAACAGTACACTTAGTGGATTCTCCACTACGGGTAGCGACTTGGTAAGGTAGCGACTTGCTTTCAATTTTGATAGCGACTTGTTCTTTAAGTTTCTTAGCGACTTGGTGTTAGCGATTTGGACCTTAGCGAGTTGCTATTTAGCGACTTGACATCTCAGCGACTTGGTGCGATAATGCGACTTTGTCAAAATTCGGCGATTTGGAACTTAGCGACTTGTCTTGTTATTACTTAGCAACTTAGTGATTAGCGACTTGGATCAAAGATTCTTAGCGACTTGGTTGACTTTTGTGTGTAATACGGTTTTCTCTTGATTTAGTAAAATCCAGTGAAAGAATCTATTTCCCGGTTTAATCATTGAGTTATAAAATCCCGTGTAATCTTTAAACATGTCTACCAACGTATCTACAATCATCTCCACTGTTGACGAGGATGTTCAAGCAGCTGGTTCAGATACTCGTCCACCCATGCTTGACAGAACTGACTACGACTCTTGGGCTCAAAGAATCAGACTGTACTGTCTTGGAAAGGAAAATGGGGTCAACGTTCTCAAATCGATTGATGAAGGACCTTATCAGATCGAGACGACAAGAGACTTAATTGATACAGCTGCAGATGGAACAATGATCTATGGAATAGACAGACCAAAGACATATGATGAGCTCAATGATAAGGAGAAAAAGAGATTCGATGCTGATATCAAGGCTTCTAACATCATACTTCAAGGTCTTCCAAAAGATATCTACAAGCTTATCAATCACAACACCGAAGCCAAGGTTGTGTGGGATAATGTCAAGATGCTTCTTTCTGGTTCTGAATTAACTATGGAAGACAGAGAATCACAACTCTATGATGAATTTGAGCACTTCAAGATGAAACCAAATGAGAGTGTCTATGAGTATTACGTGAGATTCCACAAGCTTGTTAATGACATGAGAAACATCAGAATGATTATGCCAAACATTTAGCTGAACTCAAACTTTGTAAACAACATGAATCCCAAATGGCACAAGTTTTTCACCTTTGTGAAGCTAACCAAAGGATTGAAGAATACAAACTATGAGCAACTCTATGCCTTCCTTCTTCAGAATGAGAGACATGCTATGTTTGAAAAAAGGATTCTTGATCAGTTCAAAACCAACTAGGGAGAGACAAGCTCATCAAATGATTCAACTGCCTTCTACTCAAACATTGGAATTACCACCAAAGCATCTCAAGTTATACCCATGGGTAATGGTAATCACAAACTCATTCCTGATCCAATGTTCAAAAAAGCTGATGCTGATACAGCAGTGGGAAACTTCATTAATCAACTGGCTCTCATGATTAGTCAAAACATGAACTCTCTCCCACACACCAACAACAACCTCAGAACAGCATCCAATCCACACAATCAAGCCACTGTCAGAGATGGGAAGGTTATGGTGCAGCCAGTTCAAGAAAGGCAGTACGAACAAGGAAGATGTGGAGTTGGTAGAGGTTATGCTGCAAATCAGAATAGGGGAAGGAATGGAAATCAGGGACAAGCAAAGCCGATCAAGTGTTACAACTGTGGTGGTGAGGGACATATTGCAAGGAACTGCACCTCGCCAAAACGACCTCAGAATGCAGAGTACTTCAGGGATAAGATGTTGCTTGTGCAAGCTCAGGATAATGGTGCAGCTTTGGATGAAGAGGAGTTGTTTCTTACTGAGGGAAATTCTAAGACATATGACGCAGATGTGGATGAGCTGCCAATTCAGGAGATAGGCCACAATCATCAGAAACAAGTCGCTGATTGTGATGCATACGACTCTGATGTTGATGATGAACCTACTGCACAAACAATTTTCATGGCTAGCATTTCTCCAATGGTCCCTCCTAAAGTCTCTTCAACACCACAAGCTGGTCCATCCAAAGACAAAATCATTTCTGAGGTATTAAAACTATACGATGATGCTGATGTGCAAAAGATGCATGACAAAGAACAATCAACTGAAACTATTGAGTCAGATATTGAAAATATGGGTAATATCAATGTTGTCCCATATGATCAATATGTGAAACAAAGTGAAAGTGAGGTTGTACCAAGTGATGCATCTTCTGCAGTCAATGATGACTATATTTTTGATGAATACACTGCATGTGCCCCTGATGATTCTGTTATCTCTGAACTTAATGCCTATAAAGATCGAGTTGCTATTTATGAACAACGTGCTAAATTTGAGTTGACCACCCGTGAGCAGGAAATGGATCACTAGATGCGTACAATTATTAGAAAAAGTAATTTTAGAGAAGAAGTATTAAAACAAGAGTTAAACTCCTTACAAGAAAAGCTTTCTAAAACTGCTAAGCAAAAACAAGAACTTCAAGAAAATGTGAAATTGCTTAAGCAAGAATTCAATGCTAAGGAATCAAAACTTTTGATTGACTTTTCCAATCTAAAAACTTTGAAAAACAAGCTTGAAAATAAGTTGTACGTACAAGGGAACACCATTCAGACTGCTCACTTGATCACTAAGCATAGAGTCCTAAGCGATAAGCATAGCATTCCCCTTGTTGTGGAACCTAATCCTGAGGTGGTTAAAAAGGCTAGAGGTGCCCATAATGTAATCTATGATGGTAATGAGATTCTTAAACCTAGACAGAAACCTAGTTGCGTTGAGTGCACTGTGGAAGATAGAACATTAGATGATGCATCTAGGGAGAAAATGAATAAGAAGCTAGATGATATGTAAAAAAAATAACATAACGATCAAACCCCATGATTACAATAAGGAAAATTGGATCTCCTTGAACAAGTTTAAGCCTCAAACGTTGTTAACACCCGAACAAGTGTTATGGAAAAAAGATTTAGATAACCAAAAAGTAGAGAATCTTGTTGTAACAAACCCTCCCCTTAGGAAAATGCCTTCAGCAACTGTGTATCCTCCAAATAAACCGATGCATTTAGTTCATAGAACTATTGCCACTAAGAGCAAAACCTTAATCAGTCAATATGTTATATTTCAATTATTTGTTGATTTTGAGAAAACTTGTAAGAAAAGGATCACACCCACTGGGATAACTGAAGGGGAAAGGGGTTTTGAGCAAACAAAAGAATGTTATTTAACTGAGGTCATGCCTTTCTTTAAACAACTAAAAGATCGATTTGAGAGTCTTAAAAAGGGGATAGATACAGATATTAAAGGAATGGAAAAGGAATTTGATGCAATGATAGTTGAGGTTAGTGACTATGAGCGAGCATTAAAATATAATGAGATTGAGAGGAAGAACTTGCATACCTTAAATGAGAATTTGATTTCTGAATGTATCTCTCAAGATGTGTTCTATACTGCCACTAATTTTTCTATTACTACTTCTCAGTTTCATGAATTATCTGTTGCTCTGAAAGTCTCCCATGATCGTGTCATTGAGCTTGAAATCAAAAACTCTAAACTAAGTGAGAAAATTGAACAGGATGATCACGATAATTTGGTAAAACATTTTTCTAAACTAGAAGTTGAACATTTTGATTTACAACTAAAATATCAACATCTCAAAGAAAATGTTAAAACCTCAAACATCAAGATATCCTCAGATGTTACAGAGTTTGATGCAGTTTTTGAAATAAACAAACGTGATGAACAGATTCAAGCTCACTGTAACACGATCAGAAAGTTGAAAGCCCAAATTTCTCAATTAAAGGGTGAAATGAACAATATGTCTGGCTCCCAAATGCCTCCTCCTTTAGACTCTCAGAATTCTCAAAATTTTCATCTTCAAAACTTGGTTAATGCGTTACAAAAAGAAAATGAGAGTTTTCTAGAAGAAAATGAAAAGGTTAAACGTCATTTCAATGAGTTATTTGAGTCAATAAAAGTCACTCATAACAAAAATAATGACAAAATAACTTCATTGCAAAAGGAAATTGAGAATCTGAAGAGTCAGGTAAAAGGGAAAATGGCAATGACCAATAGGGAGAATGGTGCTTCAAAGGTGCATGTTTGTAATAAATATGCTTTGTCTGTGAAATATGTTCCTCCTCATCTTAGAAATAACAAACTTGCTATTCAAATATATTTCTCATACCTTAAGGACAGCCTAGAATGTCTCCGTGAGATTGTAGAAGAGGATAAGTTAGAGAAACCACTTGATAATGCAATTGGCCATGCATGCTTATATGCTAAACGATCTCAAGAACTTCTAAAATGCTTAATTACAATATGCCCTAAATCCCTAGGTGAGCAAG
Organism: Chrysanthemum makinoi; assembly: GCA_910596185.1. Lineage (NCBI taxonomy): Eukaryota > Viridiplantae > Streptophyta > Magnoliopsida > Asterales > Asteraceae > Chrysanthemum > Chrysanthemum makinoi. The sequence goes on from OU343224.1 coordinate 94,052,484, forward strand.
TCAATCCCTTGATACCCTATTCTATGCCTAGTGCCAAGTATGCAAGTCATTCAATGCCCAATGTTATGAATGTGAACTTTAGTATGCCTTCAAGTAGTTCAGATCCCAGCACCTCCAGTATTAAGAAAGTGAACCTCAGTGTACCTTCAAATAGTTCACATCCCAAGACATCAAAACAGAAAGGCAAAAAGTAGAAAAACCAACTAATATTCCCATTCCCTCTACAGGAGTAATCAGTGACATTAAAGCGAGCAGGTCAAAGTCTCAAGGCAATACAAGGAATGATAGGACCTCGCAAGCTAAGAATGTGCATTGTAAGAAAGTAGAAGATCACCGTAGGGAGAATTTGAATAAAATGAATCGTGTTGATTCTAGTGTTAGCTCTAAGCGTCCTGTAATTAATGCGAATTCTACTACTTTTGGCAAAACATGTAATGATGATTGCGTGGTTTCTGTTACGAATCTTGAATGTGGTATGAATGATTTGTCTAATGCTGTCAAATGCCCAGTTAAAACTGTTAATGTTAAAAATCGAGCTAAGAAGGCTAAAAGGCAAAAGCGAAAGAAAGTTCGAAAACAGTGGAAACCCACAGGAAGAACATTTAGTAAGATAGGTTATCAATGGATACCTTTTGGCCATAAGGTCAATCAGTTCTGCCCTCAATCTGCTAAGACAATGCCCACTAGAAAATGGATGCCTACTGGTAGAACTATTCCCTTAAGAAGTGAACATACTTTGAATAGGTCAAATACGGATACTAGCTCTACATCTATTTCTGATGATTCCATTGCTTCTATTTCTGATATGGGTGTTTCTATTTCTGATGTGGGTGTTCCAATCACTATTACTAACCAAGTGGAACCCATTCTTGCATGGGGATCCCAATTATCCAGTTATCCATTCTTGTCTGTGTTCAACTGCAGATCGTTCAAATCGTTACGTGGGTACTGGACTCAGGCTGTTCCAAGCATATGACTGGAGACCAGTCACGGCTCATGAACTTCGTGAGTAAATTCATTGGGACTGTTAGATTCGGGAACGACCATTTTGGAGCAATTATGGGTTATGGTGATTATGTAGTTGGCTAAAGTGTAATCTCCAGGGTATATTATGTGGAAGGTCTTAGTCATAATTTATTCTCTGTTGGTCAATTCTGTGATTCCGATCTAGAGGTGGCCTTTAGAAAACATACTTGCTTCGTTAGAGAACTTGATGGTGTGGAATTATTAAGAGGTACTCATTGTTCTAACCTATACACCATCTCTATCGAAGACATGATGAAGTCTTCTCCAATCTGCTTGCTGTCAAAGACTTCTAAAACAAAGTCATGGTTATGGCATCGTCGTCTCAATCACTTGAACCTCGGCACCATTAATAACCTTTCCAGAAAGGATCTTGTCAGAAGCTTACCCAGATTAAAATATGAAAAAGATCATCTTTGTTTAGCTTGCCAATTAGGTAAAAGCACGAAATATACCCACAAAACAAAACCCTCAAATTTAGTAATGGAAGTTCTTCATACCCTTCATATGGATCTATGCGGACCAATGAGAGTGAAAACGATAAATGGGAAGAAATACATTCTAGTAGTTGTTGATGACTACTCTCGATTTACTTGGGTAAAGTTTTTAAGGACAAAGGATGAAACTCCATATGTCATCATCAAACTAATCAAACAGCTTAAGGTTCGACTCAACAATACAGTCAGAATTGTTCGAACAGACAATGGCACTGAGTTTGTTAACAAAGACTTAATTCAGTTTTATGAAAGTGTTGGAATCAGTCATCAAAGAAGTGTTCCACGAACTCCCCAACAGAACAGTGTAGTTGAAAGACGAAATCAAACTCTTGTGGAAGCCGCAAGAACAATGCTAATTTATTCAAAGGTTCCAACGTTTCTATGGGCTGAAGCCATTGCCACTGCTTGCTACACCCAAAATCGTTCACTTATACACACCTCTCATGGAAAAACTCCATATGAACTTGTTCATAAACGAAAACCTGATCTCTCCAACCTTCGTGTGTTTGGTGCTTTGTGCTATCCAACGAATGACGGTCAAGACTTAGGTAAATTAAGAGCAAAGGCAGATATTGGAGTTTTTGTTGGTTATGCACCAAACAAGAAGGGTTACCGAATCTACAACAAGAGAACCCGAAATATCATGGAAACAATTCACGTTACGTTCGATGAGTGGTGGTCAAATGGCTCTGGACAATCCAGTTCGGACCGCACTTCAAAACATTCCCATTGGTTCATCCCTTGTACCAAACTCCTTTCCAGCAACTCCATATGTACCTCCTTCAGAAGATGATTTAAAGAAATTGTTTGATCCAATGTTCGATGAAAACTATGAACCAAATGCTGATGAAATGTCAAATCCATCAACAGAGGCTGCTCATATCCCTGTGAATGAAGTCAACCCTTCAGTCTCAATATCATTAAGTCAAGAAGCACTGATCACTCTGTCTCATCAACAAATCATCAATCATCGAATGTACATCATGGAATTGTTTCGGGCATCAATGATGAAGTTAATCCCTTTGCTACTCCCGAAGATGCTCCATTTGAAAATATCTTTGCTCTGAATCATCATCGAACCATCTTCATCACGAGACATCGACTCTGCTACTTCAGTTCCACAACAACAACCACATGAACACCTCAGAAAATGGACACATGATCATCCATTGGACAACATCATTGGAAACCCCTCTCGTCCAGTATCCACTAGGAAACAACTTGCTACTGATGCCTTATGGTGCTTCTTTAACTCCGTACTCTCTAAGATTGAACCTAAAGACGTTAAAACTGCTATGAATGAAGACAGCTGGTTCAATGCCATGCAAGAAGAAATTCATGAGTTTGATCGATTAGATGTATGGGAATTAGTACCTGCTCCAGACTGTGCTATGATCATTGCTCTAAAGTGGATCTTCAAAGAGAAGCTTGATGAGCATGGCGATGTTCTGAAAAATAAGGCTAGGTTAGTGGCTAAAGGATATCGTCAAGAAGAAGGAATAGACTTTGAGGAATCTTTTGCTCCTGTTGCTCGTATCGAGGCTATCAGAATCTTCTTGGCTAATGCGGCCAGTAAGAACATGGTCGTATATCAGATGGATGTGAAAACCGCCTTTCTTAATGGTGATTTGAAAGAGGTAGTTTCACGTCACCAATAGGGTTTTGTGAATCCAGTGCATCCTACTCATGTCTATCGCTTGAAAAAGGCCCTTTACGGTTTGAAGCAAGCTCCTAGAGCATGGTATGATACGCTGTCAAAGTTTCTTCTATCTACTGGATTCAGCAAGGGAGCAGTTGATCCGACATTGTTCACCAGAAAGTCAGGCAAACATTTAATTCACGTTCAAATTTATGTTGATGATATTATCTTTGCCTCGACTGACCCCAACGAATGTGATCGTTTTTCAAATGAAATGGGTTCCAAATTTCAAATGTCAATGATGGGACAAATGTCATTTTTCTTGGGATTACAAATTTCACAAAGTCCCGGAGGCATTTTTATAAATCAATCTAAATATGCAAATGAGATTTTAAAGAAATTTGGATTTGTTTCATGTGACACCATTGACACTCCCATGGTTGAACGTACTAAGCTGGATGAGTACCACTTAGGGATCAGGGTAGATCAAACGAAATATCGTAGTATGATTGGATCCCTGATATATACCTCACAGCTAGCAGACCAGACATCTTGTTCGCTGTGTTCATGTGTGCTAGATATCAGTCTAAGCCTACTAAAAAGCACCTTGAAGCGGTTAAACGGGTCTTTTGGTATCTCCAAGGAACCATCAATATGGGACTATGGTACCCGAAGGACACCTGTATGTCACTAATAGCCTATGTAGATTCTGATCAAGCAGGATGTCAAGATACACGTCGAAGTACGTCAGGAGGTGCTCAGTTTTTGGGTGATAAGCTTGTGAACTGGTCTTCAAAGAAGCAAATGAGTACTTCTATTTCCTCTACAGAGGCTGAATACATGGCCATGTCATCTTGTTGTGCTCAAATCCTTTGGATGAGATCCCAATTATCTGACTATGGCTTTGAATTCAACAAAATCCCTATGTACTGTGATAATAAAAGTGCTATTGCTCTCTCATGCAACAACGTACAACACTCAAGAGCGAAGCACATCGACATTCGACATCATTTCATCTGGGAGCAAGTGGAAAACGGTGTGGTGGAACTCTATTTTGTGAAGTCAGAATACCAGTTAGCAGACATCTTCACCAAAGCTCTTCCAAGAGAACGTTTTGAGTTTATTCTTCCACGACTTGGCTTGAAAAGCCTTCAACCAGAAACACTCAAACGTCTTCAGGAGGAAGACGAGTAGTAAAGGTCTTTCTTCATCCATCTTTTTGTATATATTTATTCAAAAAGCAATAGAAAAATATAAAACTTTCAAAAATTCATAAAAAATTAAAAAAAAAAAGAAAAAAAAAAGTATTGTCTTTTTGTCATGTTTTTTTCTTTTCTCGATTCGATAATATCTACGGTCTTTGTGCTGTCATTCAAAGAATGACACGGGACTTTAGATATTGTTCGAATGTTTTCAAAAAAAAAATCAAAAAAATATTTTTGGGAGAAAGTAAAACAATGGTTTATTGTCATTTCAGGCAGTAACCCGCTTTTCAAAGAAAGAACAGAGCCATGCTTTATCTCATGATTCAAACCTAATGCTCTGATTCTAAAAACAAATGTTTGACATTAACAAAACAAATGTTTAATTTCAAATATTTCTCCTTCTAAATATTTGCAATCTTATGAAAACTCAATGGTTTTGAAAACACTTCGGACTCTATTTTTGAAAATCAAAAGAACTTATCAAGTGTCAAAATCTCAATCCATCAATCAACAACTTTCGTCATTGATTGAGGGGGAGAATGACTTTTCAATTAAATCAAAAAGTGTTCTTTTCATACAATTAGCACTTAAATGAGCAAGGCCGACTCTAAATGTTTTACAATATTTTACACAATTGGTTCAAGACCTTGGCTATTATTATGTTTTCAAAAGATAATCATGCATGTTTAATCAATGGAATTTAAAGTCTCAAAATCCAATCCTTATCAGTTAAAACGTTTTCATAATCAAGTCACAATTCTCCTTAAAAGCTTTCAAAATCAATTTAAATCTACAAAGATCACAAATCTCAAATGATTTGACAATTATGATTGGGGGAGAATTTGTGATTTAAATTGGATTTAAACTGATAATTCGATAAATGGTTTCATAAGTGTTTAGCATGTTTTCCTCCCCGCATGTGACAAATTATTTCAAAATTTCAATGCACATGTTGAGGGGGAGCATCTACTTTAAACCTCAAATTATTGAAACGTGATTGAATGGTCTCTAAGTGCAGGTTCCCTCTAATATGTGCAAAACTCTTTCAAACTTCGAGGCACATGTTGAGGGGGAGCAAACTTTTAAAAACCTCATCCTTCCTCCAAATGTTTTATCTACTCAAACTGATTGGGAAGTGATGATGATCATTTTAGAAAATGTTAATCAAAAGATTGGACCTTTCATTCTTAATCTAACGATTTCAAAGATCTCTTGCCTCGATGTGCTAAACAAATTCTGAATTTTTATGAATATGTTGAGGGGGAGCATTTCTAAAATATCAAAACAATTAAGATACAAAATGCTTTGATTCTATATCACAAGTATCTTGATTGATTTTCAAATGGTTTTCAATTGGTTTCAAGGTGGAAGAACTATATCAAAAGGCCAACCAACTATACTTTATGCATGGTGATAAAAGGATGATAAGGTTAGGTTGAGGTCCCATGATCCACCAGAACCGGAGGGATCTACCTAGGGACAATCCACTAGTTAGTGTAGAAGTCCTTAGTGTAACATATAGGATTTCACAAACACACTAAACCATAATCACTATAGGGCGTTTAATATGTTTAGAGAGAGAAAGTTCTTGAGAGAGAAAGGGAAGAGAGTTGGGAACTTTAGTGAGAGAAAGAAAAATCTTATTATGAGCTCCAACTCTCTACCTTGGGAGGTAGAGAGTATTTATAGTACTTACATAAAACGCCACCTACCGGGCTGTGGATCAGGCATACAGTGGGTAAAGACCCGTCCGTCCTCCACGGTGTTACATAACTAAATACTACTTAACATAAAATAACTACGACTACGAGCTTTCTAATGATTAAATATACTTGAGGTGACCGACACTTTAACTACTGGATTTTCCAAATCCTAACAATCTCCCCCTAAGGGAGGTCACCTCAAACACACATTAAATTACATAGAAAACAAACAGATAATACATTGAGATTGTTCTTGGATTCTTGTTCTGTAGCTCGTAGTCTTTGATTCTTCATTTTGCATGTTTTGGATAATCACGAGTGGACGTCTTTAACTGTTCCACGTGATACTGAGTTTTGAGCCAGCTTTGAGATCATCAGCAACATTAAATCTCTGACTCATCCATTGTGGTGTTGGTATAATGTGATGTTCTGACTTTTGGACCGACATGCTTACATTCTGGATCATGATATCTTCTTATCAGAGTAGCGGAAGCTTTCGTTGATTCAGGATATTGGCAGCAGCGTAGCAGAAGCATGGAGTGAAAATATCAGAGTCATTGATGCACTAATCATGATTTCTTTAGATATGATTATGTTATGTGAGCATGTGGCTATGGATTGACCGCTCCATTCTGATCAGTATAAACGTCGGGGTGTACCTGTATAAAACAGTTAGCAATAAAACGTACGAAAGTGTCTTTGATCATTTTCGTTGAATTGAGGTACACGGCCCACGGTTCCCCGTTGATCAGTACAAGTCTGCCTGTGATCAGGTATAATTCTAAAGAATTTCCTTGACAGGGTTTCGCAGCTGCTCTAGCTGTTCTCAAACCGGAACGTCTCAAAGAAGACAACACGGAGTGAGTGAACCAGCGAAATGAGATTCACTGATTGATGAAAAGAGATTTGAAAAATAATCAAGTATCGCTCAATAGAAATTGTTTTTGCAATACGACGAAGGTTTTAATGAAAATCAATTATCAATCATAAACACCTTTTATTTTGAGAAATAAGTACACAGTCGATGTGCTAAAGAAAAGAGTTTTTAAGCACAACGATCGGTTTTTCAAAAGTATCCGTCAATCCATAACCTGAACCAGGATTGATTCAAAAGATTGAATCGTTCCATTGTTTCTGTCCAGTTGTCACATGGTTGATCTATTGGATAGATCTCACATGCCACCTACCAGGAGCTTGTTTGATGTTGGCTCCAGAAGGCTTTCCATCTTCATCGTGAATATGTAAGCATATCACTTAGATGTTCTGGCAATACCACAAGGATAATGCGTAGGACTCATAAGATATAATCTCTCTTTCCACATTGTGTGAAACATAGAGTCTTCATTGAAAGTGTCCTAAAGAGATTTATATGATCATCTCGTGGCTCTAGACTCAATCGTGCATATTTGGTTCCTATGCCGGAGACTAGGGAGAGGGTCTCCTTCTTCAATATCAACAATCTCTAAGAGAAAGTCGATAGATTATGTCGGTTCCCTGTGAGAATGAAACAAACCCTTTTAAGAGGAACTTGAGTGGTTTGGAAAGTTGATGTGCAGTGTGTCACTGGGTCCATGACATCTTGTCTTCAATACCGATGTTACCTTGGTAACCACCAGTAGTATATGAATTGAACCCGGTTTCTGCCCTAAGGTTGAATAAATGGAGGGCTATTTCTTTTCACCCTTTTTCACATTCAATTCTTTTTCATTCTTCAACCCCTTCAGTGCTTACCTAGACTTCATTACTAGAACCTTGTTGGGTTTATTCCAGTACTAGCTCTGTCTCAGTCCGCACTCTTCCCATATCTCACTTTTCTCCTTTTTCATCATACCTAAGGACTTCTACACTATCTAGTGGATTGTCCCAGGGTAGATCCCTCCGGTTCTGGCGGATCATGGGACCTCAACCTAACCTTATCATCCTTATATCCCCATACATAAAGTAAAGTTGGTCGGTCTTTTTGGTATCGTTCATCTGCCATTGGAACCAATTGAAAACCATTTGAAAAACAATCAAGATACTTGTGATATAGAATCAAAGCATTTTGTATCTCAATTGTTTTGATATTTTAGAAATGCGCCCCCTCAACATATGCATAAAAATTTAGAGATTGTTTAGCACATGGAAGCAAGAGATCTTTGAAATCGTTAGATTAAGAATGAAAGGGCCAATCTTTTGATTAACATTTTCTAAAATGATCATCAACACTTCCCAATCAATTTGAGTAGATACAACATTTTGAGGAAGGATGAGGTTTTCACAAGTTTGCTCCCCCTCAATATGTGCCTCGAATTTTGAAAGAGTTTTGCACATATTAGAGGAACCGCACTTAGAGACAATTCCGTCACGTTTCAATAATTTGAGGTTTAAAATAGATGCTCCCCCTCAACATGTGCATGGAAAATTTGAAATCGTTTGTCACTTGCGGGGAGGAAAACATGCTAAACACTTATGAAACCATTTATCGAATTATCAGTTTAAATCCAATTTAAATCACAAATTCTCCCCCGATCACAATTATCAAATCATTTGAGATTTGTGATCTTTGTAGATTTAAATTGATTTTGAAAGCTTTTAAGGAGAATTGTGACTTGATTATGAAAGCGTTTTAACTGATAAGGATTGGATTTTGAGACTTTAAACTCCATTGATTAAACATGCATAATTATCTTTTGAAAACATAATAATAACCAAGGCCTGGAACCAATTGTGTAACATTTTGTAAAACATTTAGAGTAGACCTTACTCATTTAAGTGTTTTCAAAACAATTGAGTTTTCATAAGATTACAAATATTTTTCAGAGGAATCTTTAGAAGGAAAAATATTTGAAATTAAACATTTGTCTTGTTGATGACAAACATTTGTTTTTAGAATCAGAGCATTAGGTTTGAAACATGAGATAAATCATGGCTCTGTTCTTTCTTAGAGAAGCGGGTTACTGCCTGAAATAACAGTAAACCATTTTTTTTTTTACTTTCTCCAAAAAATATTTTTTTATTTTATTTTATTTTTTTTAAACATTCGAACAACATCTAAAGTCCCGTGTCATTCTTTGAATGACAACACAAAGACCGTAGATATAATCGAATCGAGGTAAAAACATGACAAAAAAAACAATATTTTTTGAGATTTTTCAAGGTTTTCAAATTTTTATGGATTTTTTTGAGAGATTTATATTTTTGTATTTTGCTTTTTGAATAAATATATACAAAATATAGATGAAGAAAAGACCTTTACTCCTCGTCTTCCTCCTGAAGACGTTTGACTGTTTCTGGTTGAAGGCTTTTCAAGCCAAGTCGAGGAAGAATAAACTCAAAACGTTCTCGCGGAAGAGCTTTGGTGAAGATGTCTGCTAACTGATATTCTGACTTCACAAAATAGAGTTCCACCACACCGTTTTCCACTTGCTCCCTGATGAAATGATGTCGAATGTCGATTTGCTTTGCTCTTGAGTGTTGAACGTTGTTGCATGAGAGAGAAATAGCACTTTTATTATCACAGTACAGAGGAATTTTGTTGAATTCAAAGCCATAGTCAAATAATTGGGATCTCATCCAAAGAATTTGAGCACAACAAGATGACATGGCTATGTATTCAGCCTCTGTAGAGGAAATAGAAGTACTCATTTGCTTCTTTGAAGACCAGCTCACAAGCTTATCACCCAAAAAATGAGCACCTCCTGATGTACATCGACGTGTATCTTGACATTTTTCATGATCAGCATCTGCATAGGCTGTTAGTGACATACCGGTGTCCTTTGGGTACCATAGTCCTATATTGATGGTTCCTTGGAGATACCAAAAGACCCGTTTAACCGCTTCAAGGTGATTTTTAGTAGGCTTAGCCTGATATCTAGCACACATGCACACAGCAAACAAAATGTATGGTCTGCTAGCTGTGAGGTACATCAGGGATCCAATCATGCTACGATATTTCGTTTTATCTACCATGATCCCAGTGGTCCTCATCCGCTTAGTACGTTCAATCATGGGAGTGTCAGCGGTGTCACATGATACAAATCCAAATTTCTTTAAAATCTCATTTGCATATTTAGATTGATTTATGAAAATGCCTCCGGGACTTTGTGAAATTTGTAATCCCAAGAAAAATGACATTTGTCCCATCATTGACTTTTGAAATTTGGAACCCATTTCATTTGAAAAACGATCACATTCATTGGGGTCAGTCGAGGCAAAGATAATATCATCAATATAAATTTGAACGTGAATTAAATTTTGATCTGTGCTAAATGGTCAAGTTTAATCACGCAAGCCTGCCACTTGTGAATGGCCGACCGTAACAAACTCAAAACAGTTTAAGCACAAATGCAATTTAAGATCAGAGGAATATAGTGTATTCCTGGGTCGTTAAGTCCCACGGAGGATGAATTGGTGTTAAACAACTTCAGATGTCGAATAATCACTAAGGATAGTGATCAATAAGGTTTTTGAGAAATTTATACCTAAAGAAAAGATTTACAAATTACAGCGACTTAAATGCAAATTAAGAAAATTAAAAAGTTAAAATATATTAAATAAACGCTATCACTATTTTTACAATGATGTTTTTGTGATTTTATAAAATAAAATAACTTAAATAAACTATTTTAACTAAAACGTAAACTCAAATTATCTAAAAACTAGATTTAAAATGAAAACGTACGTTATGTCTAAAAATTACGCGAGAGCGCAAGCAAAAACGTAAAATTTATGAAATAAAAGTCCTACAAGTGTAAAACTAATTTTCTTACGTACTATATGACAAAAGAAAATTTTAGAAAAAAGATTTATATTTTTTAGACTTTTATATTTTTTATTATGAATTAAATAAGAGTTTATACTAATTAAATGTTTAAAAATACTAAAACTATTTGGAAAAATCTGAAACTTTTTGTAAAAATACTTTATAATACTACCAATTTATAAAAATTAGAAAAGTGGAAAAAACTCAACTGAATAAGCTCGAAATAAGCTAAAACAATTGTATAAGCTAAAATGGCCAAACGTATATAAGAGATTAATTTGTGCGAGTTATGACAGTCAAAGACCCAAGGGCGCAATGGCATACAGGTACACCACTAACACTCTCCAAAGGGGGAGGTCTCAGGTTCGAGCACCGCCTACCCCCTTTTTGCTAGACATTTTATTTTTGATTTTTTTCTTTTACAAAGTTGTTAAGCACAAGAAAATAAGCACTTTTTGTAACTGTGACTTTTTATGAAAACCAGTAATAAGCTCTGTGAGAGCTTATTTTCTTAACAGTTTCAAGAAAATGGAAATAAGCTAAAGAGTCAAGCCAAATGGCTTATAAGCTACTAAACAAGCAAAATGAGAATTGGAAATAAGCTAAATAATGGTAACAAGCTAATATGAAAACTGATTAAGCTCAATATTTGACAAATAAGCTCTAAACAAGCTACAAATAAGCACTAGTGTAACTGTTTGCACAGGACACTCTATAAATCACTATGCACCTTATAGCTTAATTTTAAGCAATGAAATAAGCTAGAAACTGAAAACAAAGATTGGTACTAACTAGTTGACCAGTTCAGCTTTTCAAAAAGCTAAAGTACTCACAGTGGGATTCACTGTTGAGCTTATGACAAGCTTAAGAAAAAACTGAAAAAACAACTGAGTATGATTTAGTGAATGCTGAATAAAATGGGACCAACTAATAAGCACTTGCAGCCCTATCTAAAAAGCTACAAACTAAAAACAAAAACTTGGGACATTGAGATAGCTAGGTTGGCTTCTCAAAAAGCTAAAACACACAGGCTTAAGCTAACTGATAAGCTCTCTAAGAGCTTATGAACTAGACTACCAATTCTGTGCACGAGCACCTTTTGACTTTTGAGAAAATGAAGCAGTTGACTATTGTGAGATTTGAATGATCCTAAGCTACTGATTATGATGTATTAAAGTATATTAAGACTGAATTGAACAAGTATAACAACTTCTTAACACAAAACCATGATTATAAGACTTAAAAATCCAACAGTTAATGCACAATATGAGATTAAAAGGATTTTTGACTTTTACACAGTAAGCACTAGTTTTTCTTGTTTCTTAGAGTTATTATGGACCAACGAAACACAGAACAACAAAGACCAAAGTCTTAAATGCCTATATTACATTGATACAAGCAGATCCAAACACCCTTTATCAAGACTGAATATGAAGCTTTTCAAAGGATAACACAGATTCAGACCATGAGCATGATTTCAAACCTTATATAATTATTTTATAAGACTAAAGAAATAAAAATTAACAACAATAACAACATACAACTAAGATATGATGATTATACTATTTAAACTGTGAAAATGAAATCTTTACTAACTACAATTTTAAAGGAATAAGAAACTGGTTTTATTGGATAATTATGTTTAACTATGACTAATTAAAACAGAAACACACAGATTTAAGCTAATGACTAGCTTGTATAGTGAAATACAAAAATTGAACAATAAGCTTACAAACTTGATCCAAGCTGATAACACAGAAAAAGAACTTGTAAACACTTCCTAAAGCTTCCCAAGAAGCACTAATCCCAAGGCCATCCAATATCAACCTTGCTCCAGTCTTCTTGTACCTTGCACCATGGCTTTTTATTTTTAAACTATTTATTTGGTATTTTTGTGAATTTCTGGTTTTGGCTACTAAACTGCTTTTTAGAGTATCTAATAGCTTTAATAAGCTATATAGGGAGCTTATGAGGGCTTATGAGTCCAGAATAACAACTGCTAACAACATTTTACCATATTGAGATTTTTGATCAAAGGTAAATTTTTGCATAAACAGAAATACTACTTGATACTGAAATTGTTGATTACAAAAGTTTTATTGCACTCTGAAAACATGAAATACAAGGCTTGGAAATTGAAATATACACTGAAAATCGAACTTAAGCTAAAACGACATGAAAATTAAAGATTACACTAGATACTTAGATACATTGCTTCAAACTTGTATTTATTGACTTCATTTAACCTTGTCGACATCTCTGAGCTAATCCCACCACTTTTAACGTTTATTTGGGCCAGATCACCATATTTGCCATTTGTCGATTTTGGCGCCATTTTCAATTGGCGAGGTTCTTTGCATTAATTGGGTTCGGTTTGATGTGGAGGTGGAGGGAGTGGGTAACCAGGTGTTAGGGGTGATGTGGAAAGGAAATCAAGTGGTGAAAAGGTGGTTAAAACCACCTGGTTTTAGCTCAAACAGCTGTGTGAGACGGTGTAAGGCGCGGTTTTATTTCTAATTTAAAAGTTGGTAGGGTTATACATTGGGCTTAGCTGGGTTTAGGTTTAGTGTATAAGGTCCGGTTTGGATTGTATTAAGCACAAGGACCAAAAGTGTAATTTCATCAAACTTCAAGGACTGAAAATGCCAACTTTCCAAACTTATAACAAGGACCAATTTTGACAAAATTTGATAGCACAAGGATCCTTTTTGCATAAATTCCATTTTAAAAGGTCCAAGGACTAATTTTGCAATTTTCCAAAGTTTAGGGACCTTTCTCGCCAATTGACCAAAGAATCATTCAAGGATCATTTTTGATAACTTAGAATACTTCAAGGACCTTGAATGACAAAACTTCACATTTTTTTTAATTCCACGTTCTAGATTTGATAACTTTTGAAACTTGGGGGACTAAAACTGCCAATTTTGCAAACTTGATACATTTTCATCTGATTTTGATATTTTTGTATTTAAAACACATAAAACACTGATTTGTGATATTTTGATCATTTTGATGTGTTTCGAGTGTTTTCGATGATTTTGCAGTTTAGATTGTACAAAAATGATGAGTATTTAGACACTCATCAATCCCCCACACTAAGATATTGCTAGTCCCTAGCAATGTTTTAGATCTTTAATGGATTTTAAAAACTCTTTACCAAAAGCATCACTTCTGGAGTAGCCAATTGTTTTGATTCAAATAAGAACCTTGGTACAACGATAACCAAATGATTTATTGGCAAATCATAAACCATATAACGGTTGATTTTGTCTTTACCAGAGCCGTACTTCCTACGGACTAGCCAACTCTCAGATAAATTATCAGAATTATCTTTGGTGAGCTGAATACCAATTATGGTTTTTCCATTGCCTTTACCACAAGCCATAATCTTGCGGGCTAGCCAACTCTTCACTTTTTAGGACATGGTGAGTTGAGAACCATACAATTGTGGGCAAATTGCAAGCCATATAAACGGATTTGAGAAATCTTTACCAAGAGCCGTTTGCTCTAGGATTAGCCAATCCTTTTGTCTTACAGAACATGGCGGATGATAACCAAGATGAGTAAGTGAAAAACACTTACTCCAAAAAAAATTTTGGCCAAAAATGGGGGAATTGGGTGGATAAATATGATAAAATTCGTGAGAATTCCCCCCCACACTTAGAAATGAATATTGCCCTCAATATTCAAAGCACCGGCGGTTATGCCGAAACTGAGAACGTAAAAGGGAAATACTACGGCCTTTTATTTGGAAAGGATTTTTTTTTTTTTTTTTTTTTTTTTTTTTTTTTTGGAAACTTATATATATACATTACATGTGGGGAAACTCCCCCACACTTGGGTGGTAGAAAGGAGAAAGAAGACAGAAATATGGGTGAAAACCCATATGGTGTGTGCTAAAGTTTTTGATTACCGAGTCATTAGCTTGACTCGATCCCCGAATTCATTGGTTCATGGGGAAAGTTTGTAGATCTGGGACAACCACAGGAGGAATGTCCTCTCCAAAGTAATGCTTCACTCGATGACCAATCACTTTAAAATTAGGACCATCGGGTTGAGATAACTCAATGGTACCATAAGGATAAACCTTAGCGATAGTGAATGGACCAGACCAACGGGACTTGAGCTTTCCCGAGAAAATCTTCAATCTTGAATTGAAAAGAAGGACTCGATCACCAACGTTGAAAACGCGGTTCTTGATTTTTGAGTCATGGATCTTCTTTGTCTTTTTCTTGTAAATCAAAGAGTTCTCGTAAGCTTGATCACGAAGTTCATTTAATTCATTCATTTGAACTTTTCTATGATCACCAGCTGTCTGAATATCGAAATTTGCATGTTTTAAGGCCCAGTATGCCTTGTGCTCTAACTCAATCGGAAGATGACATGCCTTTCCGTACACTAGCTTGTATGGAGTACACCCGATGGGTGTTTTGTAAGCTGTACGAAAGGCCCATAGTGCGTCATCTAGCTTATCCGACCAAGAGGCACGGTTTTCGCCAACCGTCCTCTCCAGAATTCTTTTAATACCACGGTTTGAAACTTCCACCTGCCCACTTGTTTGGGGGTGGTATGCAGTAGAGAGACGGTGGGTAACACCATACTTTTGCATGACTCTTTCAAATTGGTCATTGCAGAAATGTGTACCACGATCACTGATTATCGCTCTCGGAGTTCCAAACCTGGGAAAAAGAGATTTCAAAAACTTTACAACTACTCGGGCATCATTGGTAGGTAAAGCTTTCACTTCAACCCATTTTGACAAATAGTCAACAGCCACGAGTATGTACTTGTTACCACGAGACGATGGAAATGGCCCCATAAAGTCAATACCCCAGATTTCAAATATCTCACAAACTTGAATGGCATTTTGTGGCATTTCATTTCTTTGAGATATATTTCCATGACATTGACAAGCGTCACAGGCTTTGACAAATTCGTGGGCATCCTTATAGATTGTGGGCCAATAAAACCCGGAATCAAACACCTTTTTGGCGGTGTAGTTTGGACTATGATGGCCCCCAGTGGGTCCAGCATGGCAAGCTGTGAGAATGTCAATAGCTTCCTGTCCATAAACACACCGTCGGATGACTTGATCCGCAGATTTTGAATAAAAAAGGGTCGTCCCAGAAATAATGTTTAACATCTTTGAAGAACTTATTCTTCTGTTGGGTCGACATCCCTTTCACAATGAAGTTACCCGCATGGTAATTTGCAAAGTCAGCAAACCATGGAGTAGAATTTCCACGAAAAGAAACCACATTGAGTGTCTCGAGAGGAAATGTTTCATTTATTTCCTTTTTCTCGAAAACATCTTGGTGAGGGTTTTCTAATCTGGACAGATGATCAGCAGCTAGATTCTCGGCTCCTTTTTTATCACGTATAATGATATCAAATTCTTGGAGGAGGAGAATCCAACGAAGCAATCTCGGCTTTGCATCTTGTTTTGCAAAGAGATATTTAAGAGCCGAGTGATCCGTATACACCACGCATTTGGTCAAGATTAAGTACGGCCGAAACTTCTCAAATGCATACACCACGGCTAATAGCTCTTTTTCTGTGGTGGTGTAATGAGTTTGGGCTTCAGTCATAGTTTTACTTGCGTAGTGGATAGGCTGAAAATGCTTGTTCCTTCGTTGCCCTAAGACTGCTCCGATAGCAAAATCACTTGCATCGCACATGAGCTCAAAGGGCAAGTCCCAATCGGGAGCAACGAGAATGGGTGCTTCAGTAAGCTTTTTCTTCAATGTTTCAAAAGCTATGATGCACTCAGGAGAGAAGATAAAAGGAGCATCCTTTTCAAGAAGATGGGTCATTGGCCGGGCGATTTTAGAAAAATCTTGTATGAATCTACGATAGAAACCGGCATGACCTAAAAAACTCCTAATACCTTTGACGGTAGCAGGATGAGGCAATTTAGCAATAACATCGACTTTTGCTCTATCTACCTCAATCCCATTTTTTGAAATCTTATGGCCAAGGACAATGCCTTCTTTGACCATAAAGTGGCTTTTCTCCCAGTTTAGACAAAGATTTGTGTCTTCACACCGTTTGAGCATTTTATCTAGATGGGAGAGACATGTTTGAAACGAATCCCCAATGACCGAGAAGTCATCCATAAACACCTCCATTGTTTCCCCGATCATGTCGTGGAAAATGGCCATCATACATCTTTGGAACGTGCCAGGAGCATTACATAAGCCAAAAGGCATACGTCTGTAGGCAAAAGTTCCGTATGGACAGGTGAATGTAGTTTTTTCTTGATCATTTGGATCAATGGGGATCTGAAAGTAACCCGAGAAACCATCAAGGAAACAATAGTATTCATTTCCTGCTAATCTCTCAAGCATTTGGTCCATAAAGGGTAGAGGAAAATGGTCTTTACGAGTGGCGTCATTCAACTTACGATAGTCAATGCAAACACGCCATCCCGTAACCAGCCGAGTTGGAATTAACTCGTTATCTTCATTTGTGACAACAGTAATGCCACCCTTTTTTGGAACACAGTGAATTGGGCTAACCCAAGGACTATCTGAGATTGGGTAAATCAATCCTGCATCAAGAAGTTTGATAACCTCTTGTTTGATAACATCATGGATTTTTGGATTCACCCTTCTCTGATGTTGAACTGCTGGCTTGAAGTCATCCTCCATTAAGATTTTGTGAGTACAGAACTCAGGGTTGATACCCTTAATATCGGAGAGTTTCCAAGCAATTGCTTGCTTGTGTGACTTCAAGACCTTTATGAGAGCAGTCTTTTCATCTTTACTCAAATCTCGAGCAATAATGACTGGTAATTTATCATCACCCTCAAGAAATGCATACTCGAGATGAGGCGGTAAGTCCTTAAGTTCGACTTCAGGAAATTCTTCAGTTTTCTCAACTGACTTGACTTCCTTGTTATGAAGTTCAACGGGAGGGAGTGGAGAAGAAGTGTCATGAGTCAACAATTCCTCAAGAAGAATATCTCCCTCCAGATTAATCTCATCAGGAATTGAATCACTAAGGTGAGGGGTTGATGATGGATCATCATTGAGCAACTTCTCAATAAGAAGTATGTCCCCCTCAATGTCAATTGGAGCATGATCAATTTCCCATGGAACAGAATCACTAGACAAGTATGCTTCGATCTCTTCCAAGATGAAGTCTCTTCCCTCAAAAGGAGTGATAGAAGGAGTAGAATTGGCTATGATAGGCTGAGAAGATGTGGTGGGATCCCCGCTCACAGAATTATGAGAATAACCAAGAACTTCTTGAGAGTACTCTTCAGTAGCAACATCAATGATATCTATTCGGTTAACCGACTCAGAATCATAGTTTGCGGAGTACCTCAAAGTTTGATCAAGGTTAAAGGTGACAGCTTCATTACCAACACGTAATGTGATTTCTTGCTCAAATACAAATATGAGAGCACGGCCCGTTCTCAGGAATCCTCGACCAACAATGAGAGGAACCCGATGATCGGCATCAAAATCAACAACCACGAAGTCAGCTGGGAAATGGAACTTTCCTACTTTCACAAATACGTCCTCAGCAATGCCAAGAGGACGGGATATGGAACGATCTGCAAGCTCGAGAGTCATGCATGTAGGAGTAAGTTCCGGAAGAGAAAGTTTCTTCCACACTGAATAAGGCATAAGGTTTATGCTTGCACCAAGATCTGCTAGGGCAAAGCATTCAACCATTCTGGAATACACATGGTAGGAGAAATTTCCCAGGATCTCCAAGCTTTTCAGGAAGCTTCTTCAGAATAACAGCAGTTCTCGTTAATAGGAGTTTTTGCCATTTCAAACAGCTTTTCCTTATTGCTTAACATGTGTTTGAGAGTCGATGCAAACTTGGGCATCAGCATGATAGCATCCGCAAAGCTTATGTCAAAGTGTAACTCTTGGAAAATTTGGAAAAATTTGTCCATTTGATGACTGGCTTTCTCGCGGAGCTTTTGCTCATTCAAACGTGATGGGTAAGGAATAGAAGATTTGGATTTCTGGTTTTCAACGGGAGCTACTGGTGGTTCAAAACAACTCCTTGATTTGACTTGAGTTTCGGACAACTTGAGGTTGGACTACCGAAGGTGGGGCGTGTGCGGTACTTCGTGGGCTTGAATAATGCACCTTGTCCGTTGTTTCCTTGGTAACTTGACTCATTGCCACAGGTGGAGGGGGCATTGGAGTCGTAGGTCCATTGTGTGTCCTCGGTTCACTTTCCACTACCTTAGGGAGAGAAGAGGAAGAAGAGGTAGTAGGAACAGCAGGTCCAGTGTATGAAACACCACTTCGGGTTGTGATCGCCTTAGCATCGCCCCTCGGGTTAGCGATCGTGTTGCTAGGTAAAGTACCTGAGCCCGAGGTCGATCATTTAAAGACTTTTTGAGATCAGCAATTTGGCTGACCAACAACCTGTTCATTTCATCTTGGGATTTCATGAATTGCTTTAGTAACTCATCAGATGATGGTACTGGAGGAACAATGACGGGAGGAGCTGGAGGGATAAATTGAGGCCGTATGTTTTGATTATAGCCAAAATTCCCTTGATTAGGATTCACATTCCCCTGAAATTGATTCCCTCGATTGAAATTGTTTTGATGGAGGTTCCCTTGATGTTGGAAACCTTGATTGGGTCCAGGATAGAAATTACCTTGGTTTTGATAACCTTGGTTCATTCTTGGTTGGTTCTGATTCCGATTTTGCATGTTATGATTTTGGTTAAACCCGGGTGGTGCACGATTAGTGTTAACGGTAGTGTGGTTCATGTTGAGGACGGTATTGATTACCTCCTTGCTGTGAACTACCGGCTAGAGCATTGGCTTCAAAAGGACTACCATCGGTGGCAGTACAATTGTAGTAAGCATGAGGACCACCACAAGTAACACAACTCTCGACTTTCTTCACTTCAGCATGTGTTGGTGTCTGAGTGAAGGTCACTTTCTTCTGGTTAGCAAGAACCAAAGCCTGAACAATGTCTGTGAGTTTGTCAATCTTAGCATCGGTGCTAGATGTACTCACGGGAGATGAAGAAGAAGAAGGTCCAGCATGAGACTGATATGTCTTAGCTCTGAAAGGACGGACTTGAGACTTGTTCTCAATGATTTGCAAGGCCTATTTTGTGGTCTTGCTTAGGAAATTACCTCCCGCAGAGGCATTCAAAGAGTCTTGATTGGTCTGATTGAGACCATTGTAGAAAGTATCCATTTGCATTAACTCGGTAAAACCGTGATGCGGACACTTGCGAAGCAACTCTTTGTAACGATCCCATGCCTCCCCGAATGATTCATCAAATCTCTGAGAAAATTTCATTATCTCATTCTTAAGACTTGTGGTTCGGGATGGAGGATATAGCTCGTTAACGAACTTGGTGACAAGATCTTCCCATGTCTCTATAGAACGAGGGGGTTGTTTCTCAAGCCAATTCAGGGCTTGTCCCTCTAGAGAAAATGGGAACAGAAGAAGCTTGATAGCTTCATGTGGGACATTCTTGTACTTGATGGTAGATGCAATCTTGTTAAACCATCGAATGTGCGCATGAGGATCATCCCGCTCAAAACCATAGAATTGGCTTTGGGTTACTAGATTAAGCAACCTGGTTTTGAGCTCGAAAGTGTCAGCCACGATGGCTGGGACAACAATGGCATCTCCGTAACCCTCGATGGGTGCTTGGAGAAGCTCGTTCATGGGTTTGTCTTCGCCATTACGACGGTGGTGGTTGTGGTAGGCGTTCCTCGATCCGGGTGAAGGAGCTGAACGTACTCTACGTCTACGAGGAATCTTTCCAAGTTCTGAAAGTGGACTTGTAGAAGCTGGAAGAACGAGTGTGCATGCACTAAGTATAAAAATCAATTTTCAAAACAAATGAGGCAAAACGACAAGTGAACTTAACCAATAATCACAAATGAAATGGCTTCTTTGAAAAAGGTACACCAAATCACAAGTGACACAAAGGCAAGTTTTAAATCTGATGTTCGGGAAGTTATTATGGTCACACCCCCAGTTAGGTAGTGCACTGCCTTGATTTGCGGTGGTTGATTTTTATGTATATATTAAGTACCACTGAAAAGACGTACGTAAGATTTGTGCAAAGGGTTCAAAAACTTTTGGACAATATTTTTGGTATCGTCTCGTTTAACCAAATCGTATCTCTTCAAGAATCACCTTAAAAGAGAATACAAAATAGAAAACGTTCCGATTGTTTTGTTGTTTTATATATATTTTTTTTTGGTTTGTTAACACTTTAGGAAAAGTGTTAATGAACTTTTTGATATTTTTATAACTTTACAAAAAAGCTTTTTACAAATGATGGGTTATGTGCAAGAGTGGGTCTGAAAAATGCTAAAAACACGCTTACAGCCTCCCCGGCAGCGGCGCCAAAATTTGATCTGTGCTAAACGGTCAAGTTTAATCACGCAAGCCTGCCACTTGTGAATGGCCGACCGTAACAAACTCAAAACAGTTTAAGCACAAATGCAATTTAAGATCAGAGGAATATAGTGTATTCCTGGGTCGTTAAGTCCCACGGAGGATGAATTGGTGTTAAACAACTTCAGATGTCGAATAATCACTAAGGATAGTGATCAATAAGGTTTTTGAGAAATTTATACCTAAAGAAAAGATTTACAAATTACAGCGACTTAAATGCAAATTAAGAAAATTAAAAAGTTAAAATATATTAAATAAACGCTATCACTATTTTTACAATGATGTTTTTGTGATTTTATAAAATAAAATAACTTAAATAAACTATTTTAACTAAAACGTAAACTCAAATTATCAAAAAACTAGATTTAAAATGAAAACGTACGTTATGTCTAAAAATTACGCGAGAGCGCAAGCAAAAACGTAAAATTTATGAAATAAAAGTCCTACAAGTGTAAAACTAATTTTCTTACGTACTATATGACAAAAGAAAATTTTAGAAAAAAGATTTATATTTTTTAGACTTTTATATTTTTTATTATGAATTAAATAAGAGTTTATACTAATTAAATGTTTAAAAATACTAAAACTATTTGGAAAATCTGAAACTTTTGTAAAATACTTTATAATACTACCAATTTATGAAAATTAGAAAAGTGGAAAAAACTCAACTGAATAAGCTCGAAATAAGCTAAAACAATTGTATAAGCTAAAATGGCCAAACGTATATAAGAGATTAATTTGTGCGAGTTATGACAGTCAAAAGTCCCAAGGGCAATGGCATACAGGTACACCACTAACACTCTCCAAAGGGGGAGGTCTCAGGTTCGAGCCTGCCTACCCCCTTTTTGCTAAACATTTTATTTTTGATTTTTTTCTTTTACAAAGTTGTTAAGCACAAGAAAATAAGCACTTTTTGTAACTGTGACTTTTTATGAAAACCAGTAATAAGCTCTGTGAGAGCTTATTTTCTTAACAGTTTCAAGAAAATGGAAATAAGCTAAAGAGTCAAGCCAAATGGCTTATAAGCTACTAAACAAGCAAAATGAGAATTGGAAATAAGCTAAATAATGGTAACAAGCTAATATGAAAACTGATTAAGCTCAATATTTGACAAATAAGCTCTAAACAAGCACTAGTGTAACTGTTTGCACAGGACACTCTATAAATCACTATGCACCTTATAGCTTAATTTTAAGCAATGAAATAAGCTAGAAACTGAAAACAAAGATTGGTACTAACTAGTTGACCAGTTCAGCTTTTCAAAAAGCTAAAGTACTCACAGTGGGATTCACTGTTGAGCTTATGACAAGCTTAAGAAAAAACTGAAAAACAATGAGTATGATTTAGTGAATGCTTGAATAAAATGGGACCAACTAATAAGCACTTGCGCCCTATCTAAAAGCTACAAACTAAAAACAAAAACTTAGGACATTGAGATAGCTAGGTTGGCTTCTCAAAAGCTAAAAACACAGGCTTAAGCTAACTGATAAGCTCTGTAAGAGCTTATGAACTAGACTACCAATTCTGTGCACAGAGCACCTTTTTGACTTTTTGAGAAAATGAAGCAGTTGACTATTGTGAGATTTGAATGATCCTAAGCTACTGATTATGATGTATTAAAGTATATTAAGACTGAATTGAACAAGTATAACAACTTCTTAACACAAAACCATGATTATAAGACTTAAAAAATTCAACAGTTAATGCACAATATGAGATTAAAAGGATTTTTGACTTTTTACACAGTAAGCACTAGTTTTTCTTGTTTCTTAGAGTTATTATGGACCAATGAAACACAGAACAACAAAGACCAAAGTCTTAAACAGCCTATATTACAGTGATACAAGCAGATCCAAACACCCTTTATCAAGACTGAATATGAAGCTTTTCAAAGGATAACACAGATTCAGACCATGAGCATGATTTCAAACCTTATATAATTATTTTATAAGACTAAAGAAATAAAAATTAACAACAATAACAACATACAACTAAGATATGATGATTATACTATTTAAACTGTGAAAATGAAATCTTTACTAACTACAATTTTAAAGGAATAAGAAACTGGTTTTATTGGATAATTATGTTTAACTATGACTAATTAAAACAGAAACACACAGATTTAAGCTAATGACTAGCTTGTATAGTGAAATACAAAAATTGAACAATAAGCTTACAAACTTGATCCAAGCTGATAACACAGAAAAAGAACTTGTAAACACTTCCTAAAGCTTCCCAAGAAGCACTAATCCCAAGGCCATCCAATATCAACCTTGCTCCAGTCTTCTTGTACCTTGCACCATGGCTTTTTATTTTTAAACTATTTATTTGGTATTTTTGTGAATTTCTAGTTTTGGCTACTAAACTGCTTTTTAGAGTATCTAATAGCTTTAATAAGCTATATAGGGAGCTTATGTGGGCTTATGAGTCCAGAATAACAACTGCTAACAACATTTTACCATATTGAGATTTTTGATCAAAGGTAAATTTTTGCATAAACAGAAATACTACTTGATACTGAAATTGTTGATTACAAAAGTTTTATTGCACTCTGAAAACATGAAATACAAGGCTTGGAAATTGAAATATACACTGAAAATCAAACATAAGCTAAAACGACATGAAAATTAAAGATTACACTAGATACTTAGATACATTGCTTCAAACTTGTATTTATTGACTTCATTTAACCTTGTCGACATCTCTGAGCTAATCCCACCACTTTTTAACCGTTGATTTGGGCCAGATCACCATATTTGCCATTTGTCGATTTTGGCGCCATTTTTCAATTGAGCAGGTTCTTTGCATTAATTGGGTTTGGTTTGATGTGGAGGTGGAGGGAGTGGGTAACCAGGTGTTAGGGGTGATGTGGAAAGGAAATCAAGTGGTGAAAAGGTGGTTAAAACCACCTGGTTGTAGCTCAAACAGCTGTGTGAGAGACAGTGTACAGTGCGCGGTTTTATTTCTAATTTAAAAGTTGGGCCGGGTTATACATTGGGCTTAGCTGGGTTTGGGTTTAGTGTATAAGGTCCAGTTTGGATTGTATTAAGCACAAGGACCAAAAGTGTAATTTCATCAAACTTCAAGGACTGAAAATGCCAACTTTCCAAACTTATAACAAGGACCAATTTTGACAAAATTTGATAGCACAAGGATCCTTTTTGCATAAATTCCATTTTAAAAGGTCCAAGGACTAATTTTGCAATTTTCCAAAGTTTAGGGACCTTTCTCGCCAATTGACCAAAGAATCATTCAAGGATCATTTTTGATAACTTAGAATACTTCAGGGACCTTGAATGACAAAACTTCACATTTTTTTTAATTCCAGGGACTAGATTTGATAACTTTTAAAACTTGGGGGACTAAAACTGCTAATTTTGCAAACTTGATACATTTTTCATCTGATTTTGATATTTTTGTATTTAAAACACATAAAACACTGATTTGTGATATTTTGATCATTTTGATGTGTTTCTGAGTGTTTTCAGATGATTTTGCAGTTTAGATTGTACAAAAATGATGAGTATTTAGACACTCATCACTTCCGGATGAACAATGTCGGATCAACTGCTCCTTTGCTGAATCTAGTGGATAGAAGAAACTTTGACAGCGTATCATACCATGCTCTAGGAGCTTGCTTTAAACCGTAAAGGGCCTTTTTCAAGCAATAGACATGAGTAGGATGCTCTGGATTCACAAAACCCTCTGGCTGACGTAAACCACCTCTTTTAAATCTCCATTCAGAAAGGCGGTTTTAACATCCATCTGATACACAACCATATTCTTGCTAGCAGCATTAGCCAAGAAGATTCTAATAGCCTCAATACGAGCAACTGGAGCAAATGATTCTTCAAAGTCAATGCCCTCCTCTTGACGGTATCCTTTTGCGACCAATCGAGCCTTGTTTCTTAAGACATCACCATGCTCATCAAGTTTCACTTTGAAGATCCATTTTAGAGCAATGATCATAGCACAATCTGGAGCAGGTACTAATTCCCATACATCAATTCGATCAAACTCATGAATTTCTTCTTGCATGGCATTGAACCAGCAGTCTTCATTCATGACGGTTTTAATGTCTTTTGGTTCGACCTTAGAGAGTACGGAGTTGAAGAAGCACCATAAGGCATCGGTTGCAAGTTGTTTCCGTGTGGATCCTGGGCGAGAGGGGTTTCCAATGATGTTGTCCAATGGGTGATCATGTGTCCATTTTCTAAGGTGTTCATGTGGTTGTTGTTGTGGAACTGAAGTAGCAGAGTCGATATCTCGATGAAGAAGGTTTTGATGATCATTCAGGAGCAAAGATATTTTCAAATGGAGCATCTTCGGGAGTAGCAAAGGGATTAACTTCTTCATTGATGCCAGAAACAATTCCATAATGTACATTTGATGATTGATGATTTGTTGATGAGACAGAGTGATCAGCAGCAGCCGCTTCTTGACTTAATGATATTGAGACTGAAGGGTTCACTTCATTCACAGGGATAGGAGCAGCCTTTGTTGATGGAATTGACATTTCATCAGCATTCGGTTCATAGTGTTCATCAAACATTGGATCAAACAATTTCTTTAAATCATCTTGAGATGGAGGTACATATGGAGTTGCTGGAAATGAGTTTGGTACAAGGGATGAACCAATGGGACTGTTTTGAAGTGCGGGTCCAGAACTGGATTGTCCAGGAGCCATTTGGCCGGACAGCTCATCGAACGTAACGTGAATTGTTTCCACGATATTTCGGGTTCTCTTGTTGTAGATTCGGTAACCCTTCTTGTTTGGTGCATAACCAACAAAAACTCCAATATCTGCCTTTACTCTTAGTTTACCTAAGTCTTGACCATCATTAGTTGGATAACACAATGCACCAAACACACGAAGGAATGAGAGATTAGGTTTTCTATTGTGGACAAGTTCATATGGAGTTTTTCCATGAGCAATGTGAATTAGGGACCGATTTTGAGTGTAGCATGCAGTGGCAATGGCTTCAGCCCATAGAAACATTGGAACCTTTGAGTAAATCAACATTGTTCTTGCGGATTCCACAAGAGTTCAATTTCATCTTTCAACTACACCGTTCTGTTGAGGAGTTCGTGGAACACTTCTTTGATGACTTATTCCAACACTTTCATAAAACTCACTAAGTTGTTTATTAACAAACTCAGTTCCATTGTCTGTTCGGATGATTCTGACAGTTTTGTTAAGTCGAACCTGCAGCTATTTAATAAGTTTGATGATGATATCTCGAGTTTCATCCTTTGTCCTAAGGAACTTAACCCATGTGAATCGAGAGTAATCATCAACCACAACTAACAAGTATTTCTTCCCAAAGATATTCTACACTCTCATGGGTCCACATAAGTCCATGTGGATTGTATGAAGAACTTCTGTAACAGAGTTTGTAGGTTTAGGTTTGTGGGCATACTTCTTGCTTTTTCCCAATTGGCATGCTAAACAAAGATGATCCTTTTCATACTTTAGTCTAGGTAACCCTGCAACTAAGTCCTTTCTGGAGAGATCATTGATGGTGCCGAAGTTCAAGTGATTGAGACGACGATGCCATAACCATGACTTGGTTTTTGAATCCTTTGACAACAAACAAATTGGAGAGGACTTCATCATATCTTCGATAGAGATGGTGTATAGATTTGAACCACGTGTTCCTCTTAAAAGTTCCTTACCATCAAGTTCTCTAACGAAACAAGTATGTTTTCTGAAGGCCACTTCTAGATCAGAATCATTGAATTGTCCGACAGAGAATAAGTTATGACCAATACCTTCTACGTAATATACCCTGGAGATAACACTATCACCGACAACATAATCTTCATAACCCATAATAGCACCGAAATGATCGTTCCCGAATCTAACAGTCCCGATGAATTTGCTCACGAAGTTCATGAGCGCGACGGTCTCCAGGTCATATGATTGGAACGACTGAGTCCAAGTACCACGAACGATTTGAACGATCTGCAGTTGAACACAGACAAGAATGGATAACAGGATAATTGGGATCCCCATTCAAGAATGGGTTCCACTTGGTTAGTAACATTGATTGGAACACCCACATCGAAATAGAAACATTCATATCGAAGTAGAAGCAATGGAATCATTAGGAATAGATGCAGGTCTTGGTTTCGTATTTGACCTATTCAGAGTATGTTCACTTCTTAAGGGAATAGTTCTACTAGTAGGCATCCATTTTCTAGTGGGCATTGTCTTAGCAGTTTGAGGGCAAAACTGATTGACCTTATGGCCAAAAGGTATCCATTGATAACCTATCTTACAAAATGTTCTTCTTGTGGGTTTCCACTGTTTTCTAACTTTCTTAAGCTTTTGCCTTTTAGCCTTCTTTGCATGATTTTTAGCATTAACAATCTTAACGGGCATTTGACATATTAGACAAACCATTCACACCATGATCATGATTAGCAAATGAGAATTCAAGCAGACATCATTACATGGTTTGCACATAGTATCGAATGAATTAATTACGATGCGCCTATGGCTAATATTAGAATCAACACGATTCGTTTTATTCAACTCAAACTTAAAGTTCCTAGGTTGGTCTTCTACTTTCTTCCAATGCACATTCTTAGCTTGCGAGGTCCTATCTTGCTTGGTATTGCCGGAGGCTTTGACCTACTTGCTTTAATGTCACTGATTACTCTGTAGGGAATTATAGGAACATTAGTTGGTTGATTACTTTTGCATTCTGAACTAGATGTGCAAGGTGCGTACTACTAGAAGGCACATTGGTGTTCACGTTCTTGAAAATGGGCATAGATGTGCAAGGGTCTGTACTACTAGAAGGCACATTGGTGTTCACTTTCTTGAAACCCGGCATAGAATGGTTTGTATGCTTGGCACTAGGAATAGAACAAGGCATCACCGCTTTGCCTTTTGCACCTAAGGATTTAGGACATGTTGCAATTACACATTCTAGCAGCTCTTGAGATCGTTTGGCCTGGAGGCAAGCAAACCTAATTTCTCTATCAAGAGGTTTATTAATGAAATCCTCTTCAATAATCTCACAGAGACATTCTAGACTATCCTTAAGGTGAACACAATAGTCATGAAACGCAGGTTCATTATTCCTAAGATGAGGAGGAATGTATTTACAGATCACAGTGTATTTGCAATCGAGGATGACTTTGATGCAACATTCTTATTGAAAACAAGTGGCAGTTTCCCATTTTCCTGACTTCTTAGATTCTCAATTTCTTTTTGTAAAGACGTTATTTTTTCGTTGTTTTTGTCACGAGTGACTTTCATTGAATCATATAACTCTTTAAAGTGTCGTTTAACTTTTTCATTTTCTTCTAGAAAACTCTCGTTTTCCTTTTGTAAGGCATTAACTAAGTTTTGAAGATGAAAAGTTTGAGATCTGAGAATCTAAAGGAAAAGGCATTTGGGATCCAGTCACATTGTTCTTTTCACCCTTTAATTGAGAGATTTGGGCTTTCAACTTTCGGATCGTGTTACAATGAGCTCGAATCTGTTCATCACGTTTGCTAATTTCAAAGACGCATCAAATTCGGAACATCCAAGGATGTCTTGATATTTGAGGTTTTAACATTTTCTTTAGATGTTGATATTTTAATTGCAAATCAAAATGTTCAACTTCTAGTTTAGAAAGATGCTTTACCAAATTATCGTGATCATCCTGATCAATTTTCTCATTAAGTTTCGAATTAATCTTTTCAAGCTCAATGACACGATCATGGGAAACTTTCAGAGGAACAGATAATTCATGAAATTGAGAAGCATTAATGGAACAATTTGTAGCAGTGTAAAACACATCTTGAGTAATACATTCAGAAATAAGAGTCTCATTCAATGTATGCAAGTTCTTCCTCTCAATCTCATTATATTTTAATGCTCGCTCATAGTCACTAACCTCAACTATCATTGCATCAAATTCCTTTTCCATTTCTTTAATATCTAAATCCATCCCTTTTTTAAGACTCTCAAATTGATCTTTTAGTTGTTTAAAGAAAGGAATGACCTCAGTTAAATAACATTCTTTAGTTTGCTCAAAACCCCTTTCCCCTTCAGTTATCCCAGTGGGTGTGATCCTTTTCTTACAAGTTTTCTCAAAATCGACAAATAGTTGAAAAATAACATATTGATTGATTAAGGTCTTGCTCTTAGTGGCAATAGTTCTAGGAACTAAATGCATTGGTGTATTTGGAGGATACACAGTCGTTGCAGGCATTTTCCTAAGGGGAGGGTTTGTTACAACAAGATTCTCTGCTTTTTGCTTTTCCATATCTTTCTTCCAAAAACTTGTTCGGGTTAATTGAGTTTGTGGCTTAAACATTTTAAGGGAGATCCAATTTTCCTTAGTGTAATCATGAGGTTTGATGGTTATGTTTTTCTCTTTACATATAGGGTTGTTGAGTTTTTATTCATTTTCTCCCTAGTGACCTCATCTGATTTCTTATCTTCCTCGATGTACTCAGCCAACTAGGTTTCTGTCTACGCTTAAGGATTTCATTACCATCATAAATTACCTTATGAGCAGTTCTAGCATTTTTAATGACCTCTGGATTTGGTTCCTCAACAAGGGGAGTACTATGCTTATCGCTTAGAACTCTATGCTTAGTGATCAAGTGAGCAGTCTGAATGGTATTCCCTTGCACGTACAACTTATTTTCAAGCTTGTTTTTCAAAGTTTTAGATTGGAAAAATCATTCAAAAGTTTTGATTCCTTAGCAGTGAATTCTTGCTTAAGCATTTTAACATTTTCTTGAAGTTCCTGTTTTTGCTTAGCAGTTTTAGAAAGCTTTTCTTGTAAGGAGTTTAACTCTTGTTTTAAGACTTCTTCTCTAAAATTACTTTTTCTAATAATTGTACGCATTTGGTTATCCAACTCCTGCTCACGAGTAGTTAATTCAAACTTAGCTCGTTGTTCATAGATAGCAACACGTTCTTTATAGGCATTAAGTTCAGAGATAACAGAATTATCAAGGGCACATGCAGTGTATTCATCAAAAAGATAGTCATCATTGACTGCAGAAGATGCATCACTTGGTACTACCTCACTTTCACTTTGTTTCACATATTGATCATATGGGACAACATTGATATTACCCACATTTTCAATATCTGACTCAATAGTTTCAGTTGATTGTACTTTGTCATGCATCTTTTGCACATCAGCATCATCGTATAATTTTAATACCTCAGAAATGATTTTGTCTTTGGATGGACCAGCTTGTGGTGATGAAGAGACTTTAGGAGAGACCATTGGAGAAATGCTAGCCATGAAAATGGTTTGTGCAGTAGGTTCATCATCAATGTCAGAGTCGTATACATCACAATCAGCGACTTGAAAGGCATTCTGATGATTGTTGCCTATCTCCTGAATTGGCTGCTCATCCACATCTGCATCATACGTCTTGGCATTTCCCTCAAGAAACAACAACTCTTCTTCATCCAAAGCTGCACCATTATCCTGAGCTTGAATAAGCAACATCTTATCCCTGAAGTACTCTGCATTCTGAGGGCTTTTTGGCAATGTGCAGTTCCTTGCAATGTGTCCCTCACCTCCACAGTTGTAACACTTGATCGGCTTTGCTTGTCCCTGATTTCCATTCCTTCCCCGATTCTGATTTGCTACATGACCTCCGCCTACTCCAGTATTACCATAACCTGATCCAACCATCCCTTGTTCATATCGTTTACCTTGCACTGGTTGCACCATAATTTTTCCATCTCTGACAAGAGCATGATTGTGAAGATTGGATGCAGTTCTGATCTCATTGTTAGTGTGAAGACTGTTGGTGTGTGGACTAAGGGTCAAGTTTTGTTTAACCATGAGAGCTAGTTGATTAATGAAGTGTCCTACGGCTGCATCAGCATCAGCTTGTT
Source organism: Chrysanthemum makinoi (assembly GCA_910596185.1). Lineage (NCBI taxonomy): Eukaryota > Viridiplantae > Streptophyta > Magnoliopsida > Asterales > Asteraceae > Chrysanthemum > Chrysanthemum makinoi. The sequence continues at coordinate 94,083,578 of OU343224.1, forward strand.
TGAACCATGGATCGGGAATGCGTTTGTGATTACCATTACCCATGGGTATAACTTGTGAAGCTTTAGTGGTAATCCCAATGTTTGAGTAGAAGGCAGTTGAATCATTTGATGAGCTTCTCTCTCCCTGGTTGGTTTTGAATTGTTCAAGAATCCTCTTTTCAAACATAGCATGTCTCTCATTCTGAAGAAGGAAAGCATAGAGTTGCTCATAGTTTGTATTCTTCAATCCTTTGGTTAGCTTCACAGAAGTGACAAACTTGTGCCATTCGGGATTCATGTTGTTCACAAATTTAGAGTTCAACTGAATGTTTGGCATCGTCATTCTGATGTTCCTCACGTCATTAACAAGCTTGTGAAATCTCACGTAATATTCATAGACACTCTCATCAGGTTTCATCTTGAAGTTTTCAAATTCATCATACAGTTGTGATTCTCTGTCCTTAATAGTTAATTCAGAACCTGAGAGAAGCATCTTGACATTATCCCATACAGCCTTTGCTTCAGTGTTGTGATTGATAAGCATGTAGATGTCTTTTGGAAGACCTTGAAGTATGATGTTAAAAGCCCTGATATCAGCATCGAATCTCTTTTTCTCCTTATCATTAAGTTCATCATACATCTTTGGTCTGTCTAATCCATAGATCATAGTTCCATCTGCAGCTGTATCAATTAAGTCTCTTGTAGTTTCAACCTGATAAGGTCCTTCATCGATTGACTTGAGAATGTTGACTCCGTTTTCTTTTCCCAAACAGTACAATCGGATTCGTTGATCCCATGAGTCATAATCAGTTCTGTCAAGCATAGGTGGACGAGTATCGTCATCCTGCTTGGACGTCCTCACTCTGAAGAAACAATAGTAGGAATGATGTTTGCCATGTTTACAAGTTCTACGGGATTTTACTATTCTTTGATTAAACCGGAAATTGATTCTTTCACGGGATTTTACTAAACCAAAAGAACAACCGTAAGAATGTAGCACGAAGAAGTAACAAGTCTCATTAGACAAGTGGCTAAACACTCAACTCGCTTAACTATCAACTCGCTAAACAATCAACTCGCTTAAAGAAACAAGTCGCATAAGGTGTCAACTCGCTTAATAGCCAAGTCGCATATAGTATCAACTCGCAACACAATCAACTCGCTTAATGAAACAAGTCGCTAAATAGCCAACCCGCTTTAGTATCAACTCGCAACACAATCAACTCGCTTAATGAAACAAGTCGCTTTAGGAATCAACTCGCTTAATAGCAAGTCGCAAACAGACACAACTCGTTTTGCCACCAAGTCGCTTAAAAGCTTAACTCGCTAAATAGCCAAGTCGCATATATCAACTCGCATTCAGTAACAAAGCAACTCGCTTTGAAGAAACTCAAGTCCGAGACTCAACTCGCATAGTACAAAGTTCAAAAATAACCACTTTAATAATCAAAAAACAACCAAACCACAATGATTTAAGCCTTCCAATTCAAAACATAAACACATATGATGATCCTAAACACAAAAGTACAACCAAAATTCAAACTTTAACACTAGAATTTGTCCAAATGATTCAAGCTCACCTAAACACTTAATACCCCAAAAACCTTATGAAATCCACCAAAACAAAGAGCATGAAAGATGAGTGATCAAACCATGGCCCTTGATACCATTTGTAACATATAGGATTTCACAAACACACTAAACCATAATCACTATGGGGCGTTTAATATGTTTAGAGAGAGAAAGGGAAGAGAGTTGGGAAATTTAGTGAGAGAAAGAAAAATCTTATTATGAGCTCCAACTCTCTACCTTGAGAGGTAGAGAGTATTTATAGTACTTACATAAAACGCCACCTACCGGGTTGTGGATCAGGCATACAGTGGGTAAAGACCCGTCCGTCCTCCACGGTGTTACATAACTAAATAGTACTTAACATAAAATAACTATGACTACGAGCTTTCTAATGATTACATATACTTGAGGTGACCGACACTTTAACTACTGGATTTTCCAAATGCTAACACTTAGGTATGATGATAAATGGAGAAAATTAAGATATGGGAAGAGTGCGGACTAAAACTGAGCTAGTACTGGAATAAACCCAACAAGGCTCTAGTTATGAAGTTTCGGTAAGCACTGAAGGGGTTGAAGAATGAAAAAGAATTGAATGTGAAAAAAGGGTGAAAAGAAATAGCCCTCCATTTATTCAACCTTAGGGCAGAAACCGAGTTCAATTCATATACTACTGGTGGTTACCAAGGTAACATCAGTATTGAAGACAAGACGTCATGGACCCAGTGACGCACTGCACTTCAACTTTCCAAACCACTCAAGTTCCTCTTAAAAGGGCTTGTTTCATTCTCACGGGGAACCGACATAATCTATCGACTTTCTCTTAGATATTGATGATATTGAGGTAGGAGACCCTCTCCCTAGTCTCCGGCATAGGAACCAAATATGCACAATTGAGTCTATAGCCACGAGATCATCAATAAATCTCATTAGGACACTTTCAATGAAGACTCTCTGTTTCACACAATGTGGAAAGAGAGATTATATCTTATCAGTCCTACGCATTATCCTTGTGGTATTGCCAGAACATCTGAGTGATATGCATACATATTCATAATGAAGATGGAAAGCCTTCTAGAGCCAACATCAAACAAGCTCCTGGTAGGTGGCATGTGAGATCTATCCAATAGATCAACCATGTGACAACTGAACAGAAACAATGGGGCGATTCAATCTGTTGAATCAATCCTGGTTCAGGATATGGATTGACGGATACCTTTGAAAAACCGGTCGTTGTGCTTAAAAACTCTTTTCTTTAGCACATCGACTGTGTACTTATTTCTCAAAATAAAAGGTGTTTATGATTGATAATTGATTTTCATTAAAACCTTCGTTATATTGCAAAAACAATTTCTATTGAGCATACGATTGTTTTCAAATCTCTTTTCATCAATCAGTGAATCTCCTTTTTTGGTTCACTTACTCCGTGTTGTCTTCTTTGAGACGTTCGGTTTGAGAACGACTAGAGCATCTGTGAAACCCGTCAAGGAAGTTCTTGAATTATACGATCACAGGCGTACTTGTACGATCAATGGGGAACCGTGGGCCGTGTACCTCAATTCAACGAAAGTGATCAAAGACACTTTCGCACGCTTTATTGCTAACGGTTTTATGCGAGGTGCACCGACGTTTGTACGGTGGAGAATGAAGTGTCAATCCATAGCCACATGATCACACAACACATTCATATCTAAAGAAATCATGATTAGTGCATCAATGACTCGAATATTTTCACTCCATGCTTCGCTACGCTTGCCAATATCATGAATCATCTAAAGCTTCCGCTACTCTGATAAGAATATATCATGATCCAGAATGTGAGCATGTCGGTCCAAAAGTCACAACATCACATAATACCAACACCACAAAGGATGAGTAAGAGATTAATGTGGCTGATCATCTCAAAAGCTGACTCAAAAACTCATTATCACGTGGATCAGTTAAAGACCTCCACTCAGATTATCCAAAAATGCAAAAATGAAGAATCAAAGACTACGAGCTCTGAGAACAAAGAACATGAACAAGAATTCAAGAACTATCTCAATGAAATATCTGTTTGTATTATATGTAATTTTAATGTGTGTTTGAGGTGACCTCCCTTAGGGGGAGATTGTTAGGATTTGGAAAATCTAGTAGTTAAAGTGTTGGTCACCTCAAGTATATGTAATCGTTAGAAAGCTCGTAGTCGTAGTTATTTGAAGTTATGTAGTATTTAGTTTAGTAACACCGTGGAGGACGGACGGGTCTTTACCCACTGTATGCCTGATCCACAGCCCGTCAGGTGGCGTTTTATTGTAAGACTATAAATACTCTCTACCTCCCAAGGTAGAGTTGGAGCTCATAATAAGATTTTTCTTTCTCTCACTAAAGTTCCCAAACCTCTAACTTTCTCTCTCTAAAACTCATCTTATACGCCTACTTTATTGATGGTTTGATGTGTATGTGAAATCCAATATGTTACAAAAAGCATCAACCATATCTTCAAACCAGTCAAACTTTGTAGTGGAAGAGTCAATCCACTCTGGAGCAGCTTGTTGTTGTAAGTCGGATGGCGGTTCCGTTATAACATCATAAGCTTTGTGTTGATGTTGAGGTTGATTGGTTGATTGCGGTTGAATTGCAACTTTAGGTGCAATGTTGTGTGATGTGGTTTAAAAGACTGAAAATGATGGTCCAATGAATTTGGAACGTTTTTCCTTTTGACGTGACTCATCATCCTTGTCATCTGGTCGGCGTTTGCGAGACTTGATGACTTTGCACGGTTCATTCTTCTTTTCAGCCTTGTTTATCAAATAAAGCAGAGCATCTCAAAGTTCAATTTCTTCATCATCGTCAATTATTTGACCGAGGAGTTGTCTTTTTAGTTCGACAACAGAAAACTTTGAAGGCTTGGTTTCTAAATTCACCGGTGTTGTTTGAAAGTGACGAGCAACAATACCTTCAAGCTTATGTTTGACATATGTCTACAAAGCTGATGGGAGAACCTCATCGAAATAGTCCTTGACTTATGTAGGTAGAACCTTTTTTATTAGTTCTTCCTTCTTCTCAGATAAAGGATATTCATGAAGTGTATTGATCTGTTGTTGTTGTGCCTGAATTTTGGATTGAAGAGAGCTGAGTTGTTCTTGAATGGCTTGCATTTTATCTTTCTCAACTACTTTAGATGTTTGTCGAGAGGGGAGCTTAATCTTAAGAGTTCTTTTGGAGGGAGCCTTTGTCTTTGACTGTTGATCTGATGATGCTGGAGGTGTTTGTTGTTTTGGAGGTGTAGGAATGCGGTTGTCACCTTCTGAATGTGGTTGATCATCATCAGCATCATTGTCATCAAAGTCGTCATCATCAGATTCATCCTCTTGCATCTCATCATCTTCATCAGAATCATCATTATTGACGGACTTATCATCACTTTCTGAGCCAGAATGTAGGAGTTGATCAAAATCACTAGCACTTGCTTTTGATGTAGATAGTGTGACAAAAGCTTCATGTTCATGTTCAGATAAATAGGGTTCATTCATAGGTTGTTCATCTTCTTCAATTCTTTCAGTAATCTCCTTAGAACCTGACCCTTTACTCTTCTTGGTTAACTTTTCAAGGTTAGATAAGTAATCACGTTTGTTTGCTTGCAAAGTTTTCTTCAAAATAGATGCTTCATCTTGTTGAGTTTGGGGAGGTTGAAGTGGTTTGTTTTGAACACTGATAGTTTTACCTTTCTATCAACCATCTCTTTCTTGTTTCACCTGGATAATTCTCTGAGTCTCAGCCTACTCATCTTCTTCCTCTTGATCAGCAACTTTATCTTCTTCATCAATGTGTTCCTCTTCGGATAACTCTTCATCATGTAATGTGGTTTTCTTTCTTTTTGTTACCTTTCGTGGAACAATTGTTTTATTTCCTTTACCTCTTCCTACACCAGGTAATTTTTCTATAATCCCAACCTTTCTAGCTTTTTACGCTTGATCATAAATCAAGTAAGCTTCAGTTTTCTTGATGGAATCAGTCAAGAGGAATTTAGGAATTCTTAAGCCTTTACTCTTGGTGTTAGTGCTTTGGATCCTTACTTTTGAAAGTACATGATCCATGATGATAGAATGATACTTGTCGCCCTCAAGTCGTCTGTCAATGCTTGGGTCTTCTTCCATGAAGTGAGCAATAAGGAGCTTGGTGTAACGAATAAACGGAACTTTATACCCTTTCTTCTGAACAAACTAACGTGCTTGATAGACCATATCATTCCAAATTATTTGTGCATAATCAAGATGTTGTGAATTCATCACACCCCATAAGATTTGTAGAAGTTCTAATCTTGGGTGTTCGTGTCCAGTTTCCTTTCCTATGACACAATGACTCAGTATGGTGTATAGAGTCAACCATGGTGGAGGAAAGAATTTTCTATCCACATTCCCTGATTCTTCTGGAGGAAGATGAAGAACATGAAGAAGAGTGTTGACATCAAATTTAGCCGTCTTTCTATCAATCTTGACAGTCATTGTTTTCGTATCCCTACTGATCATGAGAGATTTCCAGAACTGGTTTAGATAGATCTCAGGGACACTTGCAGAATGAATTCGAAGGTTCCTACAGAAGTGCCTCTTAAGAATTTCCACGATGACTTGACATGTGTCATGACATGGAATGTTATCGAAATCAACGCGAGAGTTTGAAAGCCCAATGTTGCGTTCATCATCAATTGGAAACATCTCCTTCCTTGTGAGTGATCCTTGAGACATTTTAGACCTTAAATAAACCATTTGCCAACCCATACAAAAAATTACATTTACATGTTAGCATTAGACAAGTATTTCCATTTCAATTCAAGGTTTGTTGAAAACCAAGTTCAAAAAATGACAAGAAAAAACCCATTTGAAAAATGTCATGAACACATTCAAGATAACACTTTTAAAGAAATATATGAACCAATTTTACGAGTTTGGAAAAAATTTCTAAGTCACAGAATAATTTAGGTAACTCGCAAGAATTCCTAAGTCACAGAATTTTCCTAACTCGCTAAAAACTTCACATCAATTTCTAACTCAGAAATCAAACATCCTAACTCGAAAGATTTTAGGAAAAATTTAAACAACACTTTTCTAAGTAGCAAAGATAAAAATCCTAGCTCGAAATCACTTTTGATACACTTTTAACTCGAAGATCACTATATCAAAACATTGTAACTCGCAAAAAAATATTTCTAAGTAGCAAAATACAAATTTGCAGACTCGCGAAAATTCAAACACATGAACCTTTCTCGTTAAAATGATAACCTTCACAGCCTAACTAGCAAAAGTTCAAACAGAAACTGCTAACTCGCAGAACTTCATAGAGATCTTTTCCTAACTAGCAAAAATTTAAACATGAACTACAAACTCGCAAAAATTCATCCGACTAGCAATTCTTAGATACATCAATCTAAAGATTCAAACTTAATCCTAAGAGATCCTAAATAGATTCTTTTCATAGATTCTTTTCACAATAAGAAACCCTTGAATCCTAATCCAAATCATACAGATTCAAACGAGCATATCAAATGGGCATATCGATTTTAACGAGCATATCACAGATTAAGACTCGCGCAAGCATTCACAATCACATAAATAATTGATTTACGTACTTGAATTAGAATAAAACACAATTGTGATAAAACCCCTTATAAACCCTAAAAAATGCTAATTTGTGGAAAAAGGATGAATTAGACCAAAAAACTTTTTTTTATGATTGAAAGAACAATAACAATTAAACCACTTACAGTCCCTGAATTTTGAATGCTTTCAGATTTAAGCATATGTTTGAAACTAGAGATCTTGATTTGACAGTTATAGCCCTTTGAGTTATAATGCGTAGCATATGAGATCCAAAACAAGATTTTTTTAGAAAGATTTTCAAAACATTTATCTTTTTGAATGATGATACTGAGATGAAATGATGAATTGTTTTTAAAAGAGTGTACAAACTTTGATTTGATATAAAAAATGGTTTATCCACATCAAAATATGTTCCCTTTTGAAATGGTTAACAAAAAATGAAACATATTTTGAAGACGGGAAAGTTTGCACACCTTTTTTTTTTAAGTAATAAACGAAAAATCTTTTCGGATTTTGAAAGATTTTACAATTTTGTATTTTTATTTTAAAATATGTATATACAAAGAAAAATGTTTTGGTGTCTGATAAGGTTTTAAAATGTACCTTTTTGAGGGGTCGTTTAAGCCTTTATTTGATCACTTTTGTATCCGTCATTACTTAATATCGTTCCTTTTCACTTTTTAGGTATCTTGAAGGCAAAATGCTGGAATGACACTTATTCGGACGAAAAGGCGCGAATATACGAAGAAAATGGTCAAAGTCAAGAATCGAGACACTCAGACTGCTTGAACTGAAGGGGACGGCGTCAGGCACAAAATAGTGACGTCGTCGGACAACTTTTGTGACGGCTCAGTAGCCAAATTGCTCATTTACAAGTGACGGCTTCAAGTTTTAAAAGAGTAGGGCGTCGCAACTCAGACGGCCTAAATTTGATCCAGACGACGTCAGAGACTGAAGGGGACGGCATCACAAGCATAAGGTGATGCCGTCGCAAGACTAACGTGGCTAAGACGAAACCCTAATGACGGCGACCCGACGGCGTCACGAATCAAAGGGTGACGCCGTCGCATTTGTAATCTTATATATAGAATCCGAATTTTTTAGTTTTCAGTGTGTAGTCTTTTGGAGTAAAAACCTAAACCGAACCAAGGCTGTCTTGTACAGTATTTTAGGGTTCCATACCATATCTTACATCAAGATAAGTGTTTTACTTCATTAATTTAATTATGTCTTCAATTAATTGTGTGTATGCTTGCATGTTCCCCATGTCCGGCTAATTTACTTGTGTGTTTGCTTAGGGAATATGAAACTTAATTATTGAATATTGATTGGTTGTCTCTTATCTTAATTGTTAATGATCTAGTATAGCGATAGGTCATCCGTTGTGTAGTTAATGCTTGATTAATCTTTGTGAACCTTAGCTTGTAGTACCTAGAGTCATTGTAGGCTAAACCATCCGAAGAGTACATTAGTGTTAAGTTTATAAATCCTAGAGATTTTGTAGGCATTAACCTTTGGTAGTTTCAAAGAGTTAGGGATAAACGCATACCTTTACGACCTTAGACACACAACGCGATTAAGAATAAGGACGTGACAATTCAACCATCAATAGGAGATAATTAAGGAGTAATAAAACCTAAGTAAACACATCTTTAAATCATCATACGAGCACACAATAATTAGACATAGACGACCCACTAGATTAGATAATTAGATAAGTAGAGTAATCGGTAGAAATACCAACCCCCTAATCGAAACCCCGAGATTCGTACCTTTCCATTTCCTAAAAAAAACATAAAAAAGATAAAAAAAATAATCTTCCTCAACCCCAACCTTAGCATAGTAACTTCTCACTAGCATTCCTATTCCCCTAGAGAACGATATCAATTCCCGTGGCTTACCCTAATACTACACTACAACGATTAGGTTCACTGCCTAGGGTGTTGAAAAACTTGCTCGACGAAAAGGAAGTTCCTTTGACCCCGAACGACGCGTGTAGTGTTATCAAGTTTTTGGCCCCGCTGCCGGGGAATAGAATAGCTAGTTAGATTTCCACCTCGTTTAGGTTCCCTTGCTTGATTCCTATCAAGTAAGTTTTTTTTCTCATTTTTAGCTTCCTTGTAGTCTATCCCCCTTCTTTGTGTTTGCGTTCGTAAAACCCTTTTCATTTGTCGCTATGGCAAGTGAAGTTGATTTGAATCATTAACAAATGAGGAACAATTGAATTTCGCAGATTGGATTGCTTTTTATTGTTCTAATGAATTTGTGAGTGATCTTAGAGATATCCAAAAGGAGACGGGTGTAAGGTTGGATGGATTTGATAAATTTTTTGCTTGTGTGGCTTCTATTCAACGATCATTGTTAGAATCAACTCCTTTTAGTGAGACCCTCTGGAAAAAATTTGAGAAAAGCCTCCTAAACATAAACCATCAGTTGTCACAACTTGAGGAAATGGATAAGGAGGATTTATCCAACCTTAGGCATCATGATCAAAAAGACCTAGTTTTTCAGAACATGGAACCTAAACCCGAACAAGATTGTGAGATGGTTATAGTTGAACTACCTAGTTGCATGCGTGGGATAGATTTCACCAAAACATATGACACGCGTGAGGAATCCTTTAGGCAAATAGAACATAGTGATCAAATTTTTGAGAATGATTATTATGAATCGGACCAAGAATTTGAAATGGCTAAAGAAGGATTTGAGATACTTAGGAGTGTATTTGGGTTAGATCATACTAAAACACATGATGAACATTTAGGAGTTCTAGATATAATGGAGAATGAGGTGGAAACTCCAAGCCCACAAGCCCTACCATCACTTGAGGAACACACATCGCCTCTAACTTACCCGGAAGAAGTAGAAGAGCCTATAGGAACCCCGATTGATATAGAACCTTTGGACCAAACGCCACTAGAGAATGTAGGTTTAGATGCTTGTTATCATGACCTCTCTCTTAGTCCTAGGGAAGTTCCTAATTTTGATGAACCGGAGCCTCAACCAAAAACCTTACCGAATTTTCCGTCTTTAGATTTGAATCTTGGAATTGAATTAGGCCCCAATCCACCCATCAAAATAAATAGTCCGGGTAGTTGCTTGATAAAGGTGGTAGACTCTAGGCCATGTAGAGTGGAAGCTAATATAGGAGTAACCCATGACCTTACACACTTATATCACCCATTCATGGTTGATAACAAGAAACATTATGGGTTTAAACCGGGTTTATTAGGTCAAGATGGATCTTTAACTAAGAATCTTTTGAAGTTGATAGAAGATGATCCATTTTTAGGAGAGAGATTTTATTCACCCGCTACACCAATAAAATTAGGTAAGGTTAGAATGAATTGAGCACACCCCTTTGAGCATATAAATCACCCATCACCTTCACCTCACGTGGCAAATTTCCACCCTAAGGGTGTGTATTGCTACTATCACCCGCACTTAAACTTAAGTGTATGGAAAACCTCCCTTTATCCATTAAATAAGGGTAGAGTCAAGCTCATGACTCGAACAAAAACAAGCGCTTCTTGGGAGGCAACCCATGTGTATTTGTTTTTCATTTTTATTTGTGTGTCATATATCTTTTCATTATTGTATGTTCTCATGTTTGAATTTGTGAAAATGCTTTATTTTGTCTTTAACCTCGTCTTAATTACATATAAAGGTATTTTACATAAGGGATAAGTGTAGGGAGGATTACACACGTTTTCAAAAGAAACGTAACATGAGAATTACAATTAAATAAAAGATATACATGTGTGTGTTTGTTCGAGTCAAATGCTTGTATCGAGTCATAATGGATGTTTTGCAGGAAATTTTTCCAGATTCTAAAGATGTAAATTTTCCAGAATCGCAACCTGACGGCGTCAGGATCGCAACCTGACGGCGTCAGGAAGGAGCAGAAACAACTGATTACTTTTTCTCGTTTTCTGAGCTACTTATAAATTTTTGGAATTTTCTAGGTCTTAATTTTCCAGAAATTCTGTAAACATCCATTCCACAAGCCTTATATCCTAGTTTAGTAGAGTCCTATATATATTATTACCGCCAATTTTAAGCGAAGGTTTCGTTTGTTTTCTTCAAGTGTGCAGGTTTAATTTACCAAGAAGAAGATACATAAGATGAGAAAGAGCTTTTCACGCAAACGTTCTTCTTGAAGAAAGATGTAACCACCACTTTACACGGATCCTACCGAGCTAATCAGGGGAGTATTAGTTTCTTTCATCTTTTATTACCTTCCATTATCATAACTTTGATACTTTCGGGGAACATTGGGGACAACGTTCAGTTTAAGTGTAGGGAGGGAAAATAAAACGGGAACTTTGAAACTATGCTTATCCTTGATTATTTGCTTTGTTCAATTGCATTTGTGTAATAAACCATGAGAAAATGTCGGTTAGGGTAATTTTGGCACCAAATTTAAAATTTTTCATGACATATAGGAGTGGGCCATTAGTCTTAATAAAGCGTCTCATGGATAGGAAATTATATGACTAGCACAAAAACCCTTTACCACTTAAATTCCACCCAAAATGTGATGATCGCCCTTAGATTAGTAGGAATTAAAGCATTCATCTTTAATGCTTAGAGTGTGAACCGGTAGTATAATAGATTCTAGAACTTGTTTTGTGATGCATTCCGAGATCGCAAGTAAGAATAACTAAATGATAAGAGTCATTAGGATTACCCTTGTTTGATACCCGTAATATAATTACTTCTTCCACATCGGTTGAGTAATTCCCCCACACCTTTGTTTTGTACTCATCTTTAGTACACGATACCCCTAGTTAACCCCTGAGAGCCTATCCTTTTCGCGGTTCTCGTGATGTTTCGGTTTTTCCAGAATATCAATGAAGAGCATTGTTTACACCCCACCCCCAAATGTACACCCAAATCGCCTTAGCCTACCTTGTATGCACTCACTTTTAGTGCATTATTGTTATCACACTAAACCCTTAGTTCAATTATCTTGTTGCTTGCAAAAGTAGCTAAGTCGAGTCATATCCTTTGTACACAGTTTTAGGACGATTGGGACTCATGGGAAAAGTTAAACTTTATGAGATGACGGGAAGGGAACGTTAAATTCAAATTCCATTTATTTGCATAATAATGTACTCCAAGTGTTTTGATCTTTTCAATTCGGGTCAAATTAGTGTTAGAATAATAAAAATTCAAGTGTAGGGATGTGCCTATAAATCCCTATCATTTTGATGCTATCAAAGAGGATGGTAGAGTAAAAGTGGATGAATGAAAAAAAAAATGGGTTACCATCCTACATCTATCTTTAATTCATGTTTTTTTATTTTAGTTATCTAGAGTCTAGAGTGTCGAGTCTTGGCTTAGCAACGCCATTCTTCACATGCTTGTAACATAAAGATTTTTGACTTGCCACCACTAAATAGCCTATCCCACCAAACCCTTTGTTTCCATACCGTAAGCCTATCATTACAACCCTTTAAAAGACCTCTTGGATAGTCTTTCCTAGGTGCTTACGCCAAAGCGATGGAGGTTTGATCTAGTCTCAAGCCTATGGTAATCTATGTACTAGGACCGGTTAATGAGTGTTTATCTTCCATTTCCAACTTGTTATATTTCATATACACCCGAGAGATGTGAGTATCCAAACACCCCTTGTGAGGTGCTAGTATGTAATTTCCGTGCTTGTTATGACTTTTGCGGGGCTTATATGTGTTGTGGATTGTTCTAAACCAATGCTTCATAACCCCTAACTTATAAATTAATTGGCTAAAAGCACATTTGCTTGAGGACAAGCAAATACCAAGTGTAGGGATATTTGATAAGGTTTTAAAATGTACCTTTTTGAGGGGTCGTTTAAGCCCTTATTTGATCATTTTTGTATCCATTATTACTTAATATCGTTCCTTTTCACTTTTTAGGTATCTTGAAGGCAAAATGCTGGAATGACACTTATTCAGACGAAAAGGCGCGAATATGCGAAGAAAATGACCAAAGTCAAGAATCTAGACACTCAGGCTGCTGGAACTGAAGGGGACGGCGTCAGGCACAAAATAGTGACGTCGTCGGACAACTTTTGTGACGGCTCAGTAGCCAAATTGCTCATTTACAAGTGACGGCTTCAGGTTTTAAAAGAGTAGGGCGTCACAACTCAGACGGCCTAGATTTGATCCAGACGACGCCAGAAACTGAAGGTGACGGCGTCACAAGCATAAGGTGACACCGTCGCAAGACTAACGTGGCCAAGACGAAACCCTAATGACGGCGACCCGACGGCGTCACAAATCAAAGGGTAACTCCGTCGCATTTGTAATCTTATATATAGAATCCGAATTTTTAGTTTTCAGTGTGTAGTCTTTTGGAGTAAAAACCTAAACCGAACCAAGGCTGTCTTGTACAGTATTTTAGGGTTCCATACCCTATCTTACATCAAGATAAGTGTTTTACTTCATTAATTTAATTATGTCTTCAATTAATTGTGTGTATGCTTTCATGTTCCCCATGTCCGGCTAATCTACTTGTGTGTTTGCTTAGGGAATATGAAACTTAATTATTGAATATTGATTGGTTGTCTCTTATCTTAATTGTTAATGATCTAGTATTGCGATAGGTCATCCGTTGTGTAGTTAATGCTTGATTAATCTTTGTGAACCTTAGATTATAGTACCTAGAGTCATTGTAGGCTAAACCATCCGAAGAGTACCTTAGTGTTAAGTTTATAAATCCTAGAGATTTTGTAGGCATTAAACATTGGTAGTTTCAAAGAGTTAGGGATAAACGCATACCCTACGACCTTAGACACACAACGCGATTAAGAATAAGGACGTGACAATTCAACCATCAATAGGAGATAATTAAGGAGTAATAAAACCTAAGTAAACACATCTTTAAATCATCATACGAGCACACAATAATTAGACATAGACTACCAACTAGATTAGATAATTAGATAAGTAGAGTAATCGGTAGAAATACCAACCCCCAAATCCAAACCCCAAGATTCGTACCTTTCCATTTCCTAAAAAAAATAAAAACGATAAAACAAATAATCTTCCTCAACCCCAACCTTAGCGTAGTAACTTCTCACTAGCATTCCTATTCCCCTAGAGAACGATATCAATTCCCGTGGCTTACCCTAATACTACACTACAACGATTAGGTTCACTGCCTTGGGTGTTGAAAAACTTGCTCGACGAAAAGGAAGTTCCTTTGACCCCGAACGACGCGTGTAGCGTTATCAATGTCTGACTTTTTAAGAACGTTTGAGTAAATTTTCCAGATCTTCTGATGTCAAACACCGCATACCAATTTGATGGACAAGCTCAATAAATCTTGCGGGTGGCAAGGCTTTGGTGAACAGATCTGCCAATTGGTATTGCGTACCTACGAAATATAATTCAATTGTACCTTTTTCGACATGCTCTTTGATGAAATGATATCGGAGAGCGATATGCTTTGACTTGGAATGTTGAACCGTGTTGCAGGAGATGGCAGTGGCACTCTTGGAGTCACAGTACATTGGTATCTTGTTGAATACAAAGTTGTAGTCCATTAGTTGCGATCTCATCCAAATTATCTTAACACAACATGCTGACATAGCAACGTATTCTGCTTCTGTTGAAGACATGGAAGTACAATCTTGTTTCTTTGATTGCCAAGACACAAGTTTATCTCCTAGAAACTGAACACCACCAGATGTACTTTTGCGTGTATCTAAACACCCTGCATGGTCAGCATCTGAAAAAGCTATGAGTGCAAAACCAGAATCCTTCGGATACCAGATTCCCAAGTGAATGGTTCCCTTTATGTAGCGAAGGATTATTTTAGCCTCATTGAGGTGTCTTTCAGTTCGGGAGCAAAGATATACAACAAATAAAACAAATAAAATATCGGGTCTGCTGGCTGTTAGATACCTGAGAGACCCAATAATACTTCGGTATTTTGTATGGTCAATCACTTTCCCATGTAAATCAGCATCCAGCTTTGGTGAGGTTGCAGACATACGGGTGTTATAAGTATCACAACTGGTCATTCCATGTTTCTATAAAATTTCAAGAGAATATTTGAACTGATTTAAAAATATGCCGCGGGGAGATTGATGAACCTAAAGTCCTAAGAAGAACTTTAGTTCACCCATCATGGACATTTCAAAATTTTGTTTCATTAATCTTGTAAAAGCGTTTGAGTACTTTTTATGTGTTGAACCAAAAATGATGTCATCAACAAAAATTTGAATAGTTAAAATATCTTCCCCGTGACGTTGTATGAAAAACGTTAGATCAACAGTTCCTTTGGTAAACTCATTAGCTAGATGAAATGTTGACAATTTGTCGTACCAGGCCCTTGGGGCTTGTTTAAGGCCATAAAGAGCTTTTTTGGTTGACCCACATAAACTACTTTACGAATTTGACCATTTAGAAACGCCGTTTTCACATCCATTTGATAAATCGTGAAATTCTTGTGTGCAGCATATGCCAGAAATATCCGTACAACTTCAAGTCTAGCTACTTGTGCAAATGATTCTTCATAGTCCATTCCTTCTTCTTAAGAATACCCTTTAGCCACAAGACGAGATTTGTTGCGAATAACATTGCCTTCAACATCCAGTTTGTTTTTCTAGATCCATTTGAGTCGACATAAATTCCATCTAGTCTTAGAACAAGTTCCCAGACTTCGAGATGTTTGAACTGATTCAACTCTTCTTGCATCAATTCAATCCAATTGTCATACGTCATAGCTTCTTTAATGTTTCGTGGTTCATCTTGACATACGGTGAGTGCATAAACACAAGTTTCAACATCTGTATGAAGACGTTGTCTTGTCATGACTAGGTTAGAAGGACTGCCAATCACATTTACTAAAGGATGATCTTTTGTCCATTTATGTGTCGAAGGGTGATGATTGAATTTTGTATGCACATCAGAAGGATCCAAATTGAATGAAGATGACTCTCCAATGTATGGAATAGTTGGAGCCGGTGCAAATGGATTGAAGAAGGCATTTCCGGCATAATCTTCGGGTGTGGGTACTTCTTGAGTTTGTTGATCATCTGCTGTGTCAGTGTTGGATGCAATGTGTTCTTCTGTTGTTTGAGAATCATTCAGAGATGTATCTGTTGCAACGGTTGTTATTATTGGAGCAAGCGTATCAGGTATTGAATTATTATCAGGTTGTGCAGCGGAAACAGTCGATACATCTGGAGCACTACTTTTAGGAATCTTAGTAAACAGAGGAGCAAATAAAGTTTCCAATTATTGACGAGTCAGTTCAATGGGTGGAACAACTTATGAAGAAGGAAAGTTTAGACGGTTGGATGCGGGTCTTAAGCGGTTTTACTCAGAAGCCATATCTGTAAACTCATCAAAGTTGACATGAACGGTTTCCATGAATTGTCGAGTTTGACGAGTCCAAATTCGAAATTCTTTAGAATTTTCTTAGTATCCAATGAACACTCGAATGTCGGCTTTCGGCTGAAGTTTACCAATATCTTCACAATCATTTTTCGGATAACACAGTGCACCGAATACATGAAAGTATCTGATATCTTGTTTGCGGTTGTGAACAATCTCATACGGAGTTTTATTGTGGCGCGAATGAATGATAGAACGGTTTTGAGTAAAACATGCAGTTGAGACGGCTTTAGCCCACAAGAAATCCGGTAATTGTGAGAAAATCAACATTGTACGAGTAGCCGCCACTAACGTTTGGTTTCGTCTTTCAACTACACCATTTTGTTCTAGAGTACGAGCAATCGAAGTCTGATGTGTGATTCCAACTTTCTCAAAGTATGCACGAAGTGTTTGATTCTTAAATTCAGTTCCATTGTTTGTTCTTACAATTCTAACGGTGTTTGGGAGAAAGGTGATACTCATTGTCGGAGCTTGATCTTTAGTTCGAAGAAAATAGACCCAAGTCCATCGTGAATAATCATCAACAATAACCAAAATGTAGCGTTTGCCATTCACACTTTGTACACGTATGGGACCACATAAATCCATATGAAGCAAGTGAAGAACATGTTGAGAACTTGGTTCTGGTTTTGAGGGAAAGTTAGATCTCTTGCTTTTGCCTTGTTCACAAGCCGAACATAAGTGATCTTTGGTGTATCGGAACCTTGGAAGACCATCAACTAACTTATGACAAGCGAGTTCAATCATGGTTTTGAAGTTTAAATGAGAAAGTCTTTTGTGCCATAACCATGATTTCGTCAAAGTTTCTTTTGAAAGAAGACAAATCGGTGAAGATGCAATCATATCAGACATAGGAATTGTATAAAGATTCGTGCTCCGATTTTCGGTGAGTAAGTCATGTCCTTCTGATGCAGGTTTTACTGACCAGGTTTTAATATTTATAATTACTCGTTATACCTATGGTCTACCCTAATGCACTAACGGGCAGTGTACCCGGTCGTGTGTAGTGTAGTAATCGGTAAAACCGAGGTCGTCCCAAGAGCTATGTGTGTTGGATTATTACTAAGTCTAGGTGTCACAGATTAATAATGGTTTCGATAAGGAATTAATTAATTAAACTACTAAAGCAGAGGGTCCCACTAATTAGTAGTTACTTCCAATTAATTCAGGTGGGGTCAAAGTCACTAGGACAACATTTGGTCAGTTCATCCTAACCTATCAGCAAAGGGTCCCACTAGAGAAATCAGGTGCCCCGATGGTACATTGATTTACGGAATGGACAGACCAAAGATGTATGATGAGCTCAATGATAATGAGAAGAAGAGATTCGATGCAGATATCAGGGCTTCTAACATCATATTGCAAGGTCTTCCAAAAGACATATACAAGCTTATCAACCACAACACTGAAGCAAAGGCTGTATGGGATAATGTTAAGATGCTTCTCTCAGGTTCTGAATTAACTATGGAAGACAGAGAATCTCAACTCTATGATGAATTTGAGCACTTCAAGATGAAACCAGATGAGAGCGTCTATGAGTACTATGTGAGATTCCATAAGCTGGTGAATGACATGAGGAACATCAGAATGACCATGCCTAACATTCAACTAAACTCAAAGTTTGTTAACAACATGAATCCTGAAAGGCACAAGTTTGTCACTTCTGTGAAGCTCACTAAAGGATTGAAGAATACAAACTATGAGCAACTCTATGCCTTCCTTTTTCGAGATGAGAGACATGCTAAGTTTGAAAAAGGATTCTTGATCGCTTCAAAACTAATCGGGGAGAGACAAGCTCATCAAATGATTCAACCGCCTTCTACTCAAACATTGGAATTACCACCAAAGCATCTCAAGTTATACCCATGGGTGATGGCAGTCACAAACTCATTCCTGATCCAAGATTCAAACAAGCTGCTGCTGATGCAGCCGTGAAACACTTCATTACTCAACTGGCCCTTATGGTTAAACAAAACTTGACTCTCAGTCCACATACCAATCATCTTCACACCAACAATGAAATCAGAACTGCTTCCAATCTTCACAATCATGCTCTAGTCAGAGATGGGAAAGTCATGATGCAGCCAGTTCAAGAAAGACAGTACGAACAAGGAAGAGGTGGAGTCGGTAGAGATTATGTGGCAAATCAGAATAGGGGAACAAATGGAAATCAAGGACAAGTTAATACGATCAAGTGTTACAACTGTGGAGGAGAGGGACACATTGCTAGGAACTGCACATCTCCAAAACGTCCACAAAATGCAGAATACTTCAGGGATAAGATGCTGCTAGTGCAAGCTCAGGACAATGGTGCTGCTTTGGATGAAGAAGAGTTGTTGTTTCTCGCTGAGGGCAATGCCAAGACCTATGATGCAGATGTGGATGAGCATCCAATTCAGGAGATAGACCATAATCATCAGAATGCCTTTCAAGTAGCTGACTGTGATGCATACGACTCTGATGTTGATGATGGACCTACTGCACAAACAATTTTCATGGCTAGCATTTCTCCAATGGTCTCTCCTAAGGTCTCATCTTCACCACAAGCTGGTCCATCCAAAGACAAACTCATTTCTGAGGTACTAAAACTATACGATGATGCTGATATGCAAAAGATGCATGACAAAGTACAATCAACTGAAATTATTGAGTCAAATATTGAAGATATGGGTAATATCAATGTTGTCCCATATGATCAATATGTGAAACAAAGTGAAAGTGAAGTTGTACCAAGTGATGCATCTTCTGCATCAACGATGTCTATGTTTTTATGAATACACGGCATGTGCCCCTGATGATTCTGTTATCTCTGAACTGAATGCCTATAAAGAACGTGTTGCTATTTATGAACAACGTGCTAAATTTGAGTTGACCTCCGTGAACCTGGAAATGGATGACCATACGTACAACTATTAGAAAAAGTAGGTTTAGAGAAGAAGTATTAAAACAAGAGTTAAACTCCTTACAAGAAAAGCTTTCTAAAACTGCTAAGCAAAAACAAGAACTTCAAGAAAATGTTAAAATGCTTAAGCAAGAATTTAGCGTTAAGGAATCAAAACTTTTGAATGATTTTTCTAATCTAAAACCTTGAAAAACAAGCTTGAAAATAAGTTGTACGTACAAGGAAATACCATTCAGATTGCTCACTTAATCACTAAGCATAGAGTTTTGAGTGATAAGCATAGTACTCCCCTTGTTGAGGAACCAAATCCAGAAGTTGTTAAAAGGCTAGAGCTGCCCATAAGGTTATTTATGATGGCAATGAAATTCTTAAGCCTAGACAGAAACCTAGTTATGCTGAGTGCACTGAGGAAGATAAGAAATCTGATGAAGTCACTAGGGAAAAGATGAACAAGAAACTAGATGATCCTAAATGTAAAGAGAAGAAAATAAATATCACACCCCATGATTACAAGAAGGAGAATTGGATTTCCTTGAACAAGTTTAAGCCTCAGACATTGTTAACACCCGAACAAGTGTTCTGGAAAAGGATTTAGATAAGCAAAAAGCAGAGAATCTTGTTGTAACAAACCCCCTTTAGGAAAATGCCTTCAGCGACTGTGTATCCTCCCAATACACCAATGCATTTAGTTCCTAGGACTATTGCCACTAAAAGCAAGACCTTAATCAGTCAATATGTTATTCTTCAACTATTTGTCGATTTTGAGAAAACCTGTAAGAAAAGGATCACACCCACTGGGATAACTGAAGGGGAAACGGGTTTTGAACAAACAAAAGAATGATATCTAACTGAGGTCATGCCTTTTTTCAAACTACTAAAAGATCATTTTGAGAGTCTTAAAAGGGGATAAATTCAGATATTAAAGGAATGGAAAAGGAATTTGATGCAATGATAGTTGAGGTTAGTGACTATCAGCGAGCATTAAAATATAATGAGATTGAGAGGAAGAACTTGCATACCTTGAATGAGAATCTTATTTCGGAATGTATTGCTCAAGATGTGTTTTAATCGCTAACAATTGCTCCATTAATGATTCTCAATTTCATGAATTATCTGTTGCTCTAAAAGTCTCTCATGATCGTGTCATTGAGCTTGAAAAGATTAATTCGAAACTTAATGAGAAAATTGATCGGGATGATCACGATAATTTGGTAAAGCATCTTTCTAAACTAGAAGTTGAACATTTTGATTTACAACTAAAATATCAACATCTAAAAGAAAATGTTAAAACCTCAAATATCAAGACATCCTTGGATGCTCCGGAATTTGATGCAGTTTTTGAAATTAGCAAACGTGATGAACAGATTCGAGCTCATTGTAACACGATCAAAAGTTAAAAGCCCAAATCTCTCAATTAAAGGGTGAAAAGAACAATGTGATCGGATCCCAAATGCCTCCTCCTTTAGATTCTCAGTACTCTCAAACTTTTCATCTTCAAAACTTAGTTAATGCCTTACAAAAGGAAAACGAGAGTTTTCTAGAAGAAAATGAAAAGTTAAACGACACTTTAAAGAGTTATATGATTCAATGAAAGTCACCCGTGACCAAAACAACGAAAAATAACGTCTTTACAAAAGGAAATTGAGAATCTGAGAAGTCAGGGAAATGGGAAACTGCCACTTGTTTTCAATAAGAATGTTGCCTCAAAGTCACCCTTAGACTGCAAATACACTGTGACAGTTAAATATATTCCTCCTCATCTTAGGAATAATGAACATGCTTTTCATGACTACTGTGCTTACCTTAAGGATAGTCTAGAATGTCTCCGTGAGGTTGTCGAAGAGGATTTCATTAACAAACCCCTTGATAGAGAAATTAGGTTTGCTTGCCTCCAGGCCAAACGATCTCAAGAGCTGCTAGAATGTGTAATTGCAACATGTCCTAAATCCTTTTCCTTAGGAGCAAAAGGAAAAGCTGTGATGCCTTGTTCTATGCCTTGTGCCAAGCATTCAAACCATTCTAGGCCCAGCTTTAAGAAAGTGAACATCAATGTGTCGTCTAGAAATACAGATCCTTGCACGTCTAGTTCAGGAATGCAAAAGTAGATCAACCAACTAATGTTCCCATAATTCCCTCTACAGGAGTAATCGGTGACATTAAAGCGAGCAGGTCAAAGTCTCAAGACAATACAAGGAATGATAGGACCTCAAGCTAAAATGTGCATTGGAAGAGAGTAGAAGACCAACCTAGGAACTTTAAGCTTGAGTTGAATAAAACGAATCGTGTTGATTCTAGTATTAGCCTTAGGCGCATCGTAATTAATTCAATTCGATACTATTTGCAAACCTTGTAATGATGTCTGCTTGAATTTCGTTGCTAATCATGAATGTGGTGTGAATGCTTTGTCTAATGCTGTCAAATCCCCAGTTAAAACTGTTAAGGCTAATAATCGTGCAAAGAAAGCTAAAAGGCAAAGACGAAAGATTGTTAGAAAATAGTGGAAACCCACAGGAAGAACATTTATAAAGATAGGTTATTATTGGATACCTTTTAGCCATAAGAATAATCAGTGTTGTCCTCAAACTGCTAAGACTATGCCCACTAGAAAATGGATGCCTACTGGTAGAACTATTCTCTTAAGAAGTGAACATACTTTGAATAGGTCAAATACAGACACCAGCATTGCATCTATTCCCAATGATTCCATTGCTTCTACTTCGGATATGGATGTTTCTATTTCTGATGTGGGTGTTCCAATTACTGTTACTAACCAAGTGGAACCCATTCTTGCATGGGGATCCCAATTATCCGCTTATCCATTCTTGTCTGTGTTCAACTGCAGATCGTTCAAATCGCTCTACGTGGTACTGGACTCAGTTGTTCCAAGCATATGACTGAGACCGGTCGCGGCTCATGAACCGTGAGCAAATTCATCGGGACAGTTAGATTCGGGAATGATCATTTAGGTGCAATTAAGGGTTATGGAGATTATGTTATTGGAAAAAGTGTTATCTCCAGTGGTGTATTATGTGGAAGGTCTTGGTCATAACCCGTTCTCTGTTGGTCAATTCTGCGATTCTGATCTAGAAGTAGCTTTTAGAAAACATACATGTTTTGTTAGAGAACTTGATGGTAAGGAACTTTTAAGAGGAACACGTGGTTCAAACCTATACACCATCTCTATCGAAGATATGATGAAGTCTTCTCCAATTTGCTTGTTGTCAAAGGCTTCAAAAACAAAGTCATGGTTATGGCATCGTCGTCTCAATCACTTGAACTTCGGCACCATCAATGATCTCTCGAGAAAGGACTTAGTTGTAGGTTTACCTAGACTTAAGTATGAAAAGGATCATCTTTGTTCAGCATGCCAATTGGGAAAAAGCAAGAAGTATGCCCATAAACCCAAACCTACAAACTCAGTCTCAGAAGTTCTTCATACAATTCACATGGACTTATGTGGACCCATGAGAGTGCAGAATATCTTTGGAAAGAAATATGTGTTAGTTGTGGTTGAATGATTTCTCTAGATTCACTTGGGTAAAGTTCCTAAGGTAAAGGATGAAACTCTGGATATCATCATCAAACTCATCAAACAGCTGCAGGTTCGTCTTAACAAAACGGTCAGAATCATCAGAACAGACAATGGAACTGAGTTTGTTAACAAAAAACTTGGTGAGTTTTATGAAAGTATTGAAATTAGTCACCAAAGAAGTGTTCCTCTAACTCCTCAACAGAACGGTATGGTTGAAAGACGAAATCGAACTCTTGTGGAAGCCGCAAGGACTATGCTGATTTACTCAAAAGTTCCAATGTTTCTCTGGGGTGAAGCCATCGCCACTGCATGCTACACCCAAAATCGATCCCTGATTCACACTGCTCATGGAAAAACTCAATATGAACTTGTCCACAATGAAAACCTGATCTTTCATTCCTTCGTGTGTTAGGTGCCTTATGTTATCCAACTAATGATGGTCAAGATTTAGGAAAACTGAGAGCTAAAGCGGACATTGGAGTTTTTGTAGGCTATGCACCAAACAGAAAGGTTACCGAATCTACAACAAGAGAACCCGAAATATCATGGAAACAATTCACGTCATGTTTGATGAGTTGACCGGTCAAATGGCTCCTGGACATTCCAGCTTCGGACCCGCACATCAAAACAGTCCCATTGGTTCATTTCTTGTACCAAACTCCTCATCGGCAACTCCATATGTACCCCCCTCAGAAGATGATTTAAAGAAACTGTTTGATCCAATGTTTGATGAACAATTTGAGCCAAGTAACAATGATATGTCAATCCAATCAACAGAGGCGCTTCTATCCTGTCAATGAAATTAACCCTTCAACTTCTATGTCATTAAGCCAAGAAGCGCACCAATCTGGCTTCATCAACAAATCTTCAATCATCAAGTGTACATCATGGAAATGCCTTTGATTCACAAGATGAAGTCAATCCCTTTGCTACTCCCGAAGATGCTCCATTTGAAAATATATTTGCTCCTGAATCATCATCGAACCATCTTCTACAGAGACATCGACTCTGCTACTTCACCCTCAACAACACCACATGAACACCTCCGAAAATGGACTCACGATCATCCATTAGACAACATCATTGGAAATCCCTCTCGTCCCGTATCCACACGGAAACAACTTGCAACCGATGCCTTATGGTGCTTCTTCAACTCCGTACTCTAAGATCGAACCAAAAGATGTTAAAACCGCCATGAATGAAGACAACCGGTTCAATGCCATGCAAGAAGAAATTCATGAGTTTGATCGACTTGATGTATGGGAATTAGTACCGGCTCCAGATTGTGCTATGATCATTGCTCTCAAGTGGATCTTCAAAGTAAAGCTTGATGAGCATGGCGATGTTTTAAAGAATAAGGCTAGATTGGTTGCAAAAGGATACCGTCGAGGAGGAGTATAGACTTTGAAGAATCATTTGCTCCGGTGGCTCGAATTGAGGCAATCAGAATATTCTTGGCTAATGCTGCAAGTAAGAACATGGTAGTCTATCAAATGGATGTAAAGACGGCATTTCTGAACGGAGATCTTAAAGAAGTCATCTACGCCACCAACTGAAGGCTTTGTGAATCCAGAGCATCCTACTCACGTTTATCGTTTGAAGAAACCTCTTTACGGTTTAAAGCAAGCTCCAAGGGCATGGTATGATACGCTATCAAAGTTTCTTCTATCTACCGGATTCAGCAAAGGAGTAGTTGATCCCATTCTGTTCACCAGGAAGTCAGGCAAACATTTAATTCACGTTCAAATTTATGTTGATGATATCATCTTTGCCTCGACTGACCCCAATGAATGTGATCGTTTTTCAAAAGAAATGGGTTCCAAATTTCAAATGTCAATGATGGGACAAATGTCATTTTTCTTGGGATTACAAATTTCACAAAGTCCCGGAGGCATTTTCATAAATCAATCTAAATATGCAAATGAGATTTTAAAGAAATTTGGATTTGATTCAAGTGACCCCATTGACACTCCCATGATTGAACGAACCAAGCTTGATGAGGACCACTCAGGGATCATGGTAGACCAAATGAAATATCGTAGCATGATCGGATCCCCGATGTACCTCACGTACGAGACCTGATATTCTGTTTGTTGTATGCATGTGTGCTAGATACCAGGCTAAGCCTACCAAAAAGCACCTTGAAGCGGTTAAACGGGTCTTCGGTATCTCCAAGGAACCATCAACATGGGACTTTGGTACCCGAAGGACACCGGTATGTCACTAACAAATATGCAGATGCGATCATGCGAGTGTCAAGATACTCGTCGAAGTACGTCCCGAGGAGCTCAATTTTGGGGTGATAAGCTTGTGAGCTGGTCTTCAAAGAAGCAAATGAGTACTTCTATTTCCTCTAGAGAGGCTGAATACATAGCCATGTCATCTTGTTGTGCTCAAATCCTATGGATGAGATCTCAATTAACTCGACTATGGCTTTGTATTCAACAAAATCCTCTGATCTTGTGATAATAAAAGTGCTATTGCTCTCTAATGCAACAATGTTCAACACTCAAGAGCAAAGCATATCGACATTCGACATCATTTCATCATGGAACAAGTGGAAAAAGGTGTGGTGGAACTCTATTTTGTGAGGACTGAATACCAGTTAGCGGACATCTTCACCAAAGCTCTTCCAAGAGAACGTTTGAGTTTATTCTTCCACGACTTGGCTTGAAAAGCCTTCAACCAGAAACACTCAAACATCTTCAGGAGGAAGACGAGGAGTAAAGGTCTTTCTTCATCTATCTCTTGTAAATATTTATTCGAAAAACAAAATACAAAATTATAAAATCCTAAAAAAAAAAAAAAAAAAAAAAAACTTGAAAATTCCAAAAAATATTGTCGTTTTATCTTATTTTTCTCGATTCGAAAAATATCTATGGTTTTTTGTGCTGTCATTCAAAGAATGACACGGGACTTTAGATGTTGTTCGAATGTTCATATTAAAAAAAAGAAAAAAAAAAGAAAAAATTTTTGGGAGAAAGTAAAACAATGGTTTATTATCATTTCAGGCAATAACCCGCTTTTCAATGAAAAAACAGAGCCATGCTTTAAATTATTTTTCAAATCTCGTGCTCTGATTCTATAAAACAATCACCTACTATCTAATGACAACTAATTGCTTTGAAAATTTACTCGGACTCAATTTTTTGAAAATCATCTGTACTTAACAGTTGTAAAAATATCTATCTCTCAATCAACAACTTATGTCATTGATTGAGGGGAGAATGATTTTTCAAATTAAATCAAAAAGTGTATCTTTCAAACAATGGTACCAGACCTTGGTTGCTGTTATGTTTTCAAAAGATAATCATGCATGTTTAATCAATGGAGTTTAAAGTCTCATAATTCGATCCTTATCAGTTAAAACGTTTTCATAATCTAGTCACAATTCTCCTTAAAAGCTTTCAAAATCAATTTAAATCTACAGAGATCACAAATCTCAATGATTTGATAATTGTGATCGGGGGAGAATTTGTGATTTAAATTGGATTTAAAATGATGATTCGGCAAATGGTTTGCAATTGGTTTTATAAGTATGTACAAGTTATCCTCCCCGAATGTGACAAACGATTTCAAATTTTCCATGCACATGTTGAGGGGGAGCATCCATCTTAAAACACAAAGATTTGAAACGTGATCAATGTGCAGTGTCTCTCTAGTATGTGCAAAACTCTTTCAAACCTCGAGGCACATATTGAGGGGTAGCAAACTTGTGAAAACCTCATCCTTCCAAAATGCTTTATCTACTTGATTTGATAAGGGAGGTGATGTTGATATCTTTTAGAAAATAGAAATCACAGAAGTTAATTCTTCCTCTTGCCTCCGTGTGCTAAACGATTTCAAATACATGATGCACATGTTGAGGGGAGCTCTTTTTCTAAAAATATCAAAAACAATTTAGGTGCAAAATTCTTTGATAAAATATCACAAGCATCTGGATTGATTTTTCAAATGGTTTTCAATTGGTTCCAATGGCAGACGAACAATACCAAATAGACCGACCAACTTTATGTATGGTGATATAAGGATGATAAGGTTAGGTATGTGTTCCCATGATCCGCCAGAACCGAAGGGATCTACCCAGGGACTATCCACTAGTTAGTGTAGAGTTCTTAGGTATGATGATAAAAGGAGAAAAATGAGATATGGGAAGAGTGTGGACTGAGACTGAGCTAGCACTAGAATAAACCCAACAAGGTTCTAGTTATGAAGTCTTGGTAAGCACTGAAGGAGTTGAAGAATTAAAAAGAATTGAATATGAAAAAGGGTGAAAAGAAATATCCCTCCATTTATTCAAACTTAGGGAAGAAACCGGGTTCAATTCATATGCTACTGATGGTAACATAAGTATTGAAGACAAGACGTCATGGACCCAGTGACGCACTGCACTAAAACTTCCCAAACCACTCAAGTTCCTCTTAAAAGGGCTTGTTTCATTCTCACGGGGAACCTACATAATCAATCGACTCTCTCTTAGAGATTGTTGATATTGAAGAAGGAGACCCTCTCCCTAGTCTCCGGCATAGGAACCAAATGTGCACAAATTGATTCTAGAGCCACGAGATCATCAATAAATCTCCTTAGGACACGTTCAATGAAGACTCTCTGTTTCACACAATGTGGAAAGAGAGATTATATCTTGAGTCCTTCGCAGTATCCTTGTGGTATTGCCAGTAACATCTGAAAGTGATATGCAATCATATTCACAATGAAGATGGAAAGCCTTCTAGAGCCAACATTAAACAAGCTCCTGGTGGGTGGCATGTGAGATCTATTCAATAGATCAACCATGTGACAACCAATGAACAAATGATGGGCGATTCAATCATTTGTATCAATCCTGGTTCAGGTTATGGATTGACGGATACCTTTGAAAAACCGGTTGTTGTGCTTAAAACTCTTTTCTTTAGCACATCGAATCGTGTACTAATATTTCAAAATAAAAGGTGTTTATGATTGATAATTGATTTTCATTAAAACCTTCGTTGTATTGCAAAAAAATTTCTATTGAGCGATACACGATTGTTTTTCAAATCTCTTTTCATCAATCATTGAATCTTAATTCGCTGGTTCACTCACTCCGTGTTGTCTTCTTTGAGACGTTCCGGTTTGAGAACGGTTAGAGCAGCTGCGAAACCCCGCAAGGAAATTCTTCGGAATTATACGATCACAGATTTGTACGATCAACGGGAACCGTGCCGTGTACCTCAATTCGACGAAAGTGGTCAAAGACACTCTTGTGAGCTTTATTGCTAACTATTTTATGCAGTGCACCGACGTTTGTAGTCGAGAATGGAGCGGTCAATCCATAGCCGCATGCTCACACTACACATTCATTTCTATAGAAATCATGATTAGTGCATCAATGACTCTGATATTATCACTCCATGCTTCGCTCGCTGGCGCCAATATCATGAATCAACAAAAGCCTCCGCTACTCTGATAAGAAGAAATCATGATCCAGAATGTGAGCATGTTGGTCCAAATGTCACATCATCACATAATATCAACACCACAAAGGAAGAGTCAGAGATTTAATGTGGCTGATGATCTCAAAGCTGGCTCAAATCTAATTATCACGTGGATCAGTAAAAGACCTCCACTTGGATTAAACAAACATGCAATGTGAAGAATCAATGACTACGAGCTACAGAGCAAAGTTCTACATCAAGAGTGAAAGAACAATTTATAATGTAATATCTGTTTGTATTCAATGTAAGTTTAATGTGTGTTTGAGGTGACCTCCCTTAGGGGGAGATTGTTAGGAATTAGAAATTCCATGTATTAAAGAGTCGGTCACCTCAAGTATTTATATTCGTTAGAAAGCTCGTAGTCGTAGTTATTTTATGTTAAGTAGTATTTAGTTAAGTAACACCGTGGAGGACGGACGGGTCTTTACCCACTGTATGCCTGATCCACAGCCCGATGTGTAGCGTTTTATTGTAAGACTATAAATACTCTCTACCTCCCAAGGTAGAGAGTTGGAGCTCATAATAAGATTTTTCTTTCTCTCACTAAGTTCTCTAAACCTCTAACTTTCTCTCTCTAAAAACCTTCTTGTACGCCACTTGTGATTATGGTTTAGTGTGTTTGTGAAATCCAATATGTTACATGGTCAAATCGCACAAGTAGAAAGGGTCATCAGTTGGTCATATCTTACCATTCCCGTCTCAGTCTACTCACTTAGGGTTAGTTAGTCATATCTCCTAAGTAACTAGCCTCTACCGCCATTCATAACTACCGAAACAAGGGTAGCTACCAACAAACAATGCATGCATACACTTAGAAATAATTATACGGAAGCAATGTAAATGCAAAAAAAGCAATTAAGGAATCATAACCAGGTCAGCACCTGAGGTGCTTAGCCAAACATAAAGTAAATTAATCCAACAATAATGAATAAAACATGAATAGAATTAAACATAATGTTGGATACAAATTACTTGATGGAAAGCTAATAACGATGATGATTTCAGGTGAATTCTTCCTTGGAAAATGGCTTTGGACTGCTGGAAATTGCCTTGGAGTGGTGCCCTAGATACTAAAAAATGCAGATTGAGAGCTGTATTTATAGGCCGCCACGAGGTTACGACGTAACCTTAAGGGCAAATTTTGGATCGATGTACTCTAACCAAACTAACTTAAATAGCTTGTTTAAGGTTTAACAACCTCAGATAAATCCTAAGTTATTAACAAAGAAACACTGAACAAACTCTATTAAGTATGCGGAATTTACTTAACAAAGCTAAGAAGAATAATTTTTATTATTAACTCTAAATCTGCTTATTATGCAGATACTTTAACAACTCTAATAATATCGAACTTCTCTAAAACTTATGAACTCGTACGTCTAATGCCAATCTAGGGGTCCTTTTATAGGCTCAAGGATAACCCTAGTCGGTTTACAAATTGTATCCTTGTACGACAAGTAATCTAATGCAGAATATTCTAGAGTTACAATACTTTCTATAAACGAATATAACAGTTCTTTGTTCTTGCAGTACTTTGACTTTCATGTGTAGTACTTTGACTTTATCTTTAGGAGTACTTTGACTCTTTGACTTTTTCCAGTACTTGTAGTTTACAGTACTTTATCAATCTTTAGTACTTTGTCAATCTTCAGCACTTTCATATCCCAACAATCCTCCCCTAACTTGAATTCTACTAGCTTGACTTCAAGTTCCTTTGTGAATTTATCTTTAACAGCTTCATCTTTAAGAACAGATTGTTTCTTAGTCTTTGGATTGTATCTTTGTAGTGTCTGTGCTTGTCAAAGTATCTCTAGAATTATTCTTTTACAGCATCATCCAGCAAGCTCCATCTTTTCAGCAACATATGACAATTTGTACATTAATTCAGTTTAAGTTGCATACTATTCTCATCACTTTCAGGTGTGTTAACTCCTGTGAGAGGTGAATCATTGAAAATTTAATGGATTTAGATCTCTTTACCAAAGCCATTAACTTTGGAGTAGCCAAATGTTTTGGTGTGTAAGACCATGGTACATTGATAACCATATGATTTTTAGCAAATCATCAACTATCAACAGATTTGAGTTGTCTTTACCAAAAGCTGTACCCTTCTGGACTAGTTAGTTCTTTTATCTAATGGTGAACTAATTACCAATAATGGTTTTTCCACAGCCTTTACCACAAGCCATTTTTTTGTGGGCTAGCCAACTCTTCACATTAACTGATATGGTGAGTTGATTACCATACAACTTATTAGCAAGTTGTCAACTAAAAACGGATTTGTCATATCTTTAACAGAGCCGTTTGCTCATGGATTAGTCAATCCTTTTGTAACCATGGTGGATTGATGACCTATTGATGTTGCCATCTCAAAAACCATTTATTTTATTCAACCTTTGTTTCAAAATATTTGTTACTTAACAAAAGATTTCTTTCAAAAATCACTTAACTGGTTAAAAACTGCAAGTAGTACTTTGATGAAAGTACTGTTTGATCAGCGGTACTTTGAATAAAGTACTGATTTACCAAAAATAATTTATTCAAATAAGATTCATACCAGTCATTCACCCTCATCAGCAATAGTAGTCCAGTTGATAAATAGATTGATAACCATGCAAGCAATTTCATTATCCTCTTCTACTTCCATTCCATGCTCTAGCATCCTTCTCATAAGCTCAACTGTAAGAGGGTATCTTCTATTTGCAAACATGTGTATCATTGTACCATTTTCCAGCTCTAAAACATGAACACCTGATTCTTCAATGAATCTCCAGCTAACAATTTCCCAATTCTCTTGATTCTTCCAAATATCATCAGTGCTTTGCTCTTGAGTTTCCCATGGGTTGTGAGATCTCCAAGTAAAACTAAACCAATCCCTTTTAATGGATTATGTTCAAAGTAAGCTTTCACCACATGATATAAATAGAATAGATCCACTCTATCTATAATGTGCAATAAATCCCATAGCCTATTGAATACTCAGAAACTTTCATCTTCTTTATGAAACATCATATAACTTCCATCTTTGGATTCCACAACTTCAAAAGCACTAATCTAAGATCTGTTCATCTTCATGTCAACATCTTCTTTGGAATATTCAAAATCTACTACTCTGAGATAATTTCTTAGTTCATCCCTAGTCTCAGATCTTAACTCAACTTTTTCTTTCTTTGAGAACTGAACATCTTTAACTTCAGTTTTCCTTTTTCTTTTTAAACTCTTCTTACTTTCTTCAGTCAAGTAGCTTCATCTCTAAAATCTTTGATGCTTTCAACATGTTTCTTATAAGCTTCCTTAGCAAAGACATCATACAATCTTTTTATCTCAAAATAATTAAACCTTTGCAATCCTTTATACCCTTGACTTTTAAGATAAGCCATCATAGCATTTTTGTCTTTAGCTTTATTTGGCCTTCTTGGTAGAAATCTAACAGGAGTAGGTGAATGTAATGGTTCAGCAGCTTCAGCATCCAATTCTTCTTGTATTTTCCTAGTTGCTTCTTCATTAATTGCCTCTTCATTAGTAACTTCACCACTACTTCACATTAAGTTCTTCTTGTACTTTTCTAGCTGCAGCTTCATTCCTAGCAACTTCAATTGCTTTGAGATCTGCCAAAGTTAGCTTTTTCTTCTTAGTTTCTAATGAACACCCTTTCCTTTATCTTTAGGATCAATTGTAGGTTGAGAAGCTCTTGGTTGTTCCTCGCAACTTGAAATAGTAACACCACCCCTTGGTTGTGATAAATCTTGCAAAATTACTGTGAATGAACTCATCATCACTTGCAGAATGGATGGGTTTGAGTGTAGCTTCCTTCTCTTGTATAACAGTTGAGGGACCAACAACTTCTTCATGTACAGTTGTTGAAGGACCAGCTTCCTCTTCAAAGTCCAACAACCTTGGAGTTAATAATTCTTGCCTGTAGGATCCTTGTTGTTGAAAAGCAGTACTTTGATTTTCAGTACCTTGATTTTCAGTACTTTGAAATGGAACTTGAACTTGCTCTTCAGTATCTCGAATGATCTGATCTTCAATCTTTTCATGTTCTTCAGTACCTTCAGGTTCATTCTCCTTAACATCTTCTTTCAAATTCTCTTCGTCTAAATTCCTCCCCAATTGGATGAAAGATTGTTGGTGAACCTTTTGGCGTTTGCTTTTCTTAGAATGCCTTTGCTCTTTCTTATTTGATTTGACCCAGATACGATGATGTTGAACCAAAGGCCAAACAAAATTCTTTAGCCTTCTAAACTTGAGCTTCAATTTCTTAATCTGCTTAGCTTGAGCCTCAGTAGTCTTTTTCAACTTAACCAACTCCCTTGTCAAAACATAATTATCCAATGTTAATTCTTCAGGGGTTATGGTATGTGAATCATCTCTTTGAAGTGGTGAATGTTCCTCGATTGAGAAGCGAGAAGCGGTCGTTGTAGAGATGGAGAAGGTGAAACGCAACATCTTTTTGAACGTCGTTACTTGGAGAAGCAATACCTTGTGGAGATGCAGTACCTTCTTGAGATGCAGCTTGTTGAGAAGCAGTACTTGCAGATGCAGGTACTTGCAGGTGCAGACTACTTGCGATGCAGATTCCTTTAGAAGCTTCATCTTCTTCAAAGATCGACTCTAATAGCCTGAAAAACTTCTATCATAGAAGTAGTTAAGGGAGTATCCCTTCCAGTGAACTGATCACTCTTCCTAGCCATAAAGGTGAAAATTTTGGCTTGTTGAACCACAACAGGTAAAAGATCTGTTGGCTTAGGAACATCAGAAAGTTGTTTATTGAGAAATACTTGAACAAATCTTGGATACATTAGCCACTTTGAACCATGAGTGATGTAGGAAAGCATTCCATCAAGAATGAGCCTTGAGAAATTAAAAACACGATCTGTAGCCAAGCCCACAATAGCAGATGCTATATGTTGGGTTTTTGGTTCCTTGAATCATGAATTACTTTAAGTACTGGAACCACGGACAGGTTTGATATAACCACGGACAGAAGTATGTAACACGATAAAGACAACCACGGCTAGTAGTAATGTGTAACCACGGATGATATATTGTAACCACCGCTAGTGTTTTGTATAGTCGGTTTAGTTTATTGTATTAGATAAATATGGTAAAGATATTTATCTTGTAGGTTACGTATTGTATTATGTAAAGGACTCCTTAGTCTATAAAAGGAGGTCCTAGGTTAGATTAGATATACGAAAAAGTTATATATCTAAGGTCGATACACTTCAAGGTTGAAAAACCCTAATACAATGAAGAAGTATTCGTATTAATAATAATATTGAGGTGTTGAATGTTAACTGTTCTTCTTCTTAAGGTTAAGTGTTAAATTCGCATAATACTTAATAAGTTGTTATTCTAAGTCAGTTTCTATATTAGATCGTTTGCTCAATTGGGATCAACAAGTGGTATCGGAGCTTGTGATCTAGAAACTGTAATCAAGAAGAGGTCAAGTTAAGTTTTGTTCAAGGAAGATAAGATGTCTGACGAAACTCACATGGTGACTGCTTCAAAGGTACCCATGCTCAAGCATGGTGAGTATCAAATTTGGAGAATGCGAATGAGGCAATACATTCAAATGATTGATTATGCTCTCTGGGATGTCGTTGAAAAGGGAGACACTCTTCCTAAGAAGGGTGAGGATGGCAAAGAAATTACCATTGTTAGTGAAATTGATAAGGCTAAGAGAAATCTGGAGATCAAGGCTCACAGTATTCTCTCCATGGGAATACCCAATGATTATGCTTTGGATTTTGAACAATATGAATCTGCTAAAGAGTTACTGGATGCTCTTGAGACAAGGTTTGCTGCTAAAGAGTTACTGGATGCTCTTGAGACAAGGGAATTTGGACTTTGAAAAAGTCTATTTGGTACAGGGACTTAAGTACAATTTATTCAGTGTTTCTTAAATGTGTGATAAGAAAAACTGGGTACTTTTTGGTGAAACTGAGTGTGTGGTGTTGTCTCCTGAGTTTAAGATGCCTGATGAGAAGTTTATACAACTTAGGGTACCTAGGAAGGAAAATATATATTGTTTTGATCTTAAAGATGTAATTCCTAATAGGTCCTTAACTTGTTTATTTGCTAAAGCATCTGTGGATGAGTCTAAGTTATGGCATAGAAGATTAGGTCACCTCAATTACAAAACAATCAATAAACTGGTTAAAGGGAACTTAGTGAGAGGGTTACCTTCTAATGTTTTTGAGTGTAAGGAACTGTGTGTGGCTTGTCAAAAAGGAAAACAACATAGAGCTTCTTGTAAGTCCAAAACTGTCAACACCATTTCACAACCACTGTTTATGCTTCATATGGACTTATTTGGACCTACTTTTGTCAAGAGTTTGAACCATAAGCAGTATTGCCTAGTTATCACTGATGATTATAGTAGATTTTCTTGGGTTCACTTTTTGGTTGCTAAGAATGAAACTAGTGAAGTTCTCAAGAGTTTCATTACTAAGATAGAAAATCTAGTAAATCATAAAGTAAAGATAATCAGATGTGATAATGGAAATGAGTTTAAGAATGCTGTGATGAATCAGTTTTGTGTAGATAAAGGTATAGAAAGACAGTTTAGTGTTGCTAGAACACCACAACAAAATGGTGTAGCTGAAAAGAAAAATAGAACACTAATTGAGGCTGCTAGGACTATGTTGTCAGAGTCTAAGTTACCAACTACCTTTTGGGGGTGAAGCTGTAGGCACTGCATGTTATGTGCAGAATAGAAGTAAGGTAGTGAAGCCTCATAACAAGACCCCTATGAGTTGTTACATGATAGGAAGCCAATGATTGCATTCCTAAAACCTTTTGGGTGTCCTGTTACTATCTTGAATACCATAGACTACCTAGGCAAGTTTCAAGAAAAGCAGATGATGGATACTTTTTAGGCTACTCTTCAAATAGTAAAGCCTTTAGAGTATACAATAGGAGGACTAAAATTGTTGAAGAGAACTTACATGTTCAATTTAGTGAAAAGACTCCTTGTGTTGAGACCAAAGGACCAGATGACTTGTTTAACATTGATATGCTAACCAAATCTATGAATTATGAGCTTATCATTGCAGGAACTTCCACTAATGTTGATACAGGTACTCAAAAGAATTCTGGTGTAGAAGCAATTTCTAAGGAAGCTGGTTCTCCTCAAGAGTTCTATTTGTTTGAAAAGTGGAAAGCTAGTTCTGTCTCACCCATCATTGATAAGCAAGGTCCCACGATGATGATGTCTTGAATACTGGAGGCAATAGTGATCATCATCAAGATAAGGATGAGTTATTGAAAGATAATTCAGTTTTGGTAGAAGAAATTGAAAAGAAGAAAAAGCAGTCTGCAAGCACGGATAAGCCAAAAATAAGCACGGATAGAGTTAATACAACCACTGCTAAGCCAACAACTTCTACCACGATATTACAAGTGAAATCACGGCTGTAAGTACTGATAGTAGTACTTTCTTTGGACCACATGCAAAGCCATTACATGGTGAAGAGGAGTATCCACATGATCCTGATATGCCTGCTTTGATTGAAATTGATACTCCTACGGATGATGAAGACATGGATGATTTCTTCAATGCTGATTTAACTAATTTGGAACATGTCATTCATGAAAGTCTTGTTACCTCAACAAGGATACACAAGATTCATCCCAAGGAACAAATACTTGGAAATTTGAATACTCCAGTTCAAACAAGAAGCAAGGTTAAGAACACTGAACCCTTTCCTGAACATGGGTTCTTTGCAAGATCACTTCACAAAAGAAACAGTCATAAAGATCTGCAAAATTGCATGTTTGCTTGTTTTCTGTCTCAAAAGGAGCCAAAGAGAGTTGAAGAAGCATTATCTGAAGAAGGATGGGTAGAATCAATGCAAGAGGAGCTTCTTCAGTTCAAACTTCAAGAGGTTTGGACATTGGTAGAACTTTCTAATAGTAAGAGGGCAATTGGGACAAAATGGGTGTTCAGAAACAAAAGGGATGAAAGAGGTATTGTTGTGAGGAACAAGTCAAGGTTGGTTGCTCAAGGATACACACAAACTGAAGGCTTGGATTATGATGAAGTGTTTGCTCCAGTTGCAAGAATTGAGGCTATTCGATTGTTTTTAGCTTATGCTTCATTCAAAAATTTTGTTGTGTATCAAATGGATGTTAAAAGTGCATTTTGTATGGCACAATTGATGAGGAGGTTTATGTTTGTCAACCTCCGGTTTTGAAGATCCGATCATCGACAAGGTCTACGGGTGAGGAAAGCTATGTGTGGTTTGCATCAAGCTCCTAGGGCATGGTATGAGTGCCTGTCCACTTATTTGATGGACAATGGGTTTAAAAGAGGACTGATTGATAAAACTTTGTTCATAAGGAAGCACAAAGATGATATTTTATTGGTTCAGGTTTATGTAGATGACATCATCTTTGGCTCAACCAATAAAGAGCTATGCAAAGATTTTGAAAAGCTTATGCATGATAAGTTTCAGATGAGTTCTATGGGAGAACTCACTTTCTTTTTGGGGCTACAGGTTCAACAAAGGACTGATGGTATCTTCATTAGTCAAGATAAGTATGTAGCAGATGTTTTGAAGAAGTTTGGGTTTCAGGATGTGAAGAGTGCTAGTACACCAATGGAGACTCGAAACCATTGCTACTGATGATGGAAGTACCGAGTTGATCGAAGTTGTACAGGTCCATGATTGGATCTTTGATGTATCTTATTGCATCTAGGCCAGATATAATGTTCTCAGTATGTGTGTGTGCAAGATTTCAAGTCACACCTAATTCATCACACATGAATCTTGTTAAGAGAATTTTTAGGTATCTTAAGGGTCATCCTAAATTGGGCCTTTGGTACTCAAAGGATTCTCCTTTTGACTTGGTGGCCTACACAGATAGTGACTATGCTGGTGCTAGTTTGGATAGGAAGTCTACAACTGGAGGATGTCAGTTTTTGGGAAGCGAACTTATTTCATGGCGTGTAAAAAGCAAACTATTATGGCAAATTCTACAAGCTGAATTTGCGAATATGTGGGTCTGCTAGTTGCTGTGGTTAAGTTCTATGGATTCAGAATCAATTACTGGACTTTGGGTACAATTTTATGCATACTAAGATTTACATTGATAATAACAGTATAATATGCATCATTAAAAATCATGTTTTACATTCTAGAACTAAACATATTGAGATAAGACATCATTTTATTAGAGATTGTAATGAGAAAATGTTGATTCAAATGGTAAAAATCCATACTGATTTCAATGTTGCTGATCTTCTCACCAAAGCTTTTGATGTGGGGAGGTTCAGTATCTTGTTGTTAGTATTGGAATGATTAATCTCTAAATTCTCAAATTGTTTTGTACCAGTTTGTATATGTATTGAACTGTATTATGTAATCTTAGTTTTGCTATTTTTGTTTCTAACCAATGATAGTTTGTTTCTAACCTCTGATAGTTTGGTCCAAACCACTGCTAGTTGTCCTGTTTTCACTAACCATTTTGCAGATACAAGAAAGATCATTATAGATGTAAAAGAAGTACTGAAGTTCATTGTTCATTCATTCAAAAGCAGTTTGACTTACGACTTACAATGCAACTTCATGTGCAAATTAAAAGACTACTTCTATACATGATTTCCTATTACTATACTTGCTCACATAGTTCCTTCCAGTTCTTTGGATATGCATTTGCCATGTGCATGACCAGATTTAACGACGAGAAGCTAAGGATCAAAATGGGAAGGATGGATTGATGAAAACGAAGATGATGACGATGACCACAGTAGATGAAGCACGAAGGACATAGTCATATCATACTTGCATCTTTGGTTTCACCAAAAATCATCATTCCATTTTCCTTTTTCCCTTCCCCTTACGATATGTGAAGAAGCACCACAACCTGGTGCTGGTAGACCAAGAACCACCTCTCTGTTGTTTGGGAGTGGTGGGTTTCTTGCTCGTGGTCTTGTTTTTTTGGTTGGGATGATGAAGGTTGGGGGTTTGAAGTTTTCTTCTTTGAGGAGTCATCAGAGTCCTCAGCTGCATCACTTGGATTCACCACACTATCATCTTCTGATGATGGAAGAAATGGGGATTTTCTTGGTCTTGTTTCTTGTGGAGGGAGGTAAAGCCGCCATGGGTTAGTGTCTTCTTCTGATGATGATGAGGGTGAGGAGGTTGTTAGATCAACAACTTCTGGTTTATTCCAACTAGGGTTCCACATGGTGATTGGAGTTGATTGTGGATTTTGGAGTACTTAGGGTTTTGATGTTAATTGGTGTGTGCGTTATATGAGTTTTGGGTTCTTTTATAAGCAGAGTAATGGGCTTTGGAAGTAAATGAGGGGTAGGTTAAATGTGGTTGAGGAGTTAATGAGATTCTTGGGTATTGGACTAATATTAATCCAAAAAGTTGACCATATTGACTTACCTGTTCTAACTGTGGATAGGTCATTTGGATCCCCTGATGGCTTTTTCTAACCACTGATAACCATAACCTTCTTCTCTGTGTTTGTTTTGTGTTTTTGACTTGCAGGAATGAAGGATTTGTGTACATAGGAGCTGATGTGTTAGCTGCTTGTGTTTGTTTAAAAAAAAATTGTGTAATCCTTCATATTTTTGTGAGATCTCCTTTTCTTAACACAGATTTGCTTTCTATAACTCTTGGAAGTTTGGTTGAAGTGCTACTTTCTAACCACGGATGGTTACTGTCTAAACGCGGATAGCTGTTCAGCAACCA
This sequence comes from Chrysanthemum makinoi, assembly GCA_910596185.1. Lineage (NCBI taxonomy): Eukaryota > Viridiplantae > Streptophyta > Magnoliopsida > Asterales > Asteraceae > Chrysanthemum > Chrysanthemum makinoi. The sequence goes on from OU343224.1 coordinate 94,122,717, forward strand.
TGGATAGCATTTCGTTAGAGTTGGATACTACAGGGGCAGCTGGGTAACTTTTGAAAAAGTATATTATTTCCCCCAAATCACGGATGGATCATTTCTTTGATCTTCAAAACACTTCTATTGGCGCTCTTATTAACCCTAATAACTTATCTTTGCATAATTCACAAAACCCACATCATAACCATCATTCATCACAATGGCTGAAAAGTTTTCCACTTCACATAACCTTGTTGCTATTCTCACAAAGAATGATCGATCTGAAGGGTTTCATCAAATGATTGATTTTCTTGTTCACAGTCCTATTCACTATGCCTTAACTGTTACACCAACCATTTTTAAAGCCTACATACATCAGTTCTGGAAGAATGCTAAGCTTGAAAAGGTTGATGGAGTAGATGTGTATCGCACTGTTGTGGATGAGAAGGCTATTTCTGTTTCTGAGGAGATCATTAGGGATGTTTTAAAGTTTGATGATGCTGATGGTGTTGATAATCTTTCAGATGTTGAGATTGTGGCTGGTTTGGAAAGATTAGGTTATACCCACAGAGGTGATAAGGTACAGTATTTTAAGAGTTTGTTTTCAAAACAATGGAAGTTTCTTATTCACACCTTATTGATGTGTATGAGTAATAAGACCACAGGATTTAATGACTTTCCTTCCAAAATTGCTACTGCTATTATTTGTTTGTCTGATGGAAGAAAGTTTAATTGTTCTAAGATGATCTATGAGGGGCTAGTTCAAAACATTAGGAAAAAGGGTAAATATTATTTGTATCCTAGGTTTGTTCAGTTGATTGTGGAAAGTCAGATAGAGGAGCCTGTTGAGCATACTCAAGAGTATCAAGTAAATCATATGCTTTCTAAGGTTTTTGCACATATGAGGAATCAGCCACAAAATGTAAACATTGTAGATGTTCCTTTATTTCCTCATATGCTTACTTTGCCCACTGATCATGAGTTTGATGAGGATTCTACTCCAACTGAAACCACTGCTGATGCAACTCTAATCCCCGATAGAATACCAGTAGCTGATAGTGTATCTTAATCCATTTCTAGTCAATCTCAAACCACTGATACAACCATTGTTTTCACTAGGAGATTGAAGGGCACTGAGCTACCTCAGGCTAGTGCTAGTGGTGTTGCTCATGAGGTCATGCAGGTGGTGAAGGTGACATGATTGGAAGGGCTTTCACTACTGATACATGCTTAGATGCTGGTCAGGATAGTGGAAACATAAATAAGACCCAACCTTTGGCAACTCCTAATGTAGAGCGTTCCTTGGAACTTAACACAGGTGGAGGAATCCCTAGCCACTTGGCTAATACAGGGTGCATAGATGTTCAGGCTCGGTCTAATGCTATGTTTTCTATATCCAAGGATTCACCTCTCGGAGCAGTTCACACAGCTCGAAGTGATGAGGATAGGTTGGAACCTGAACATGAATTGACGGATTCTGAGTTTGTACACGATGACTTTTCCAATGAACCACCTCTCGGACCAGTTCACACAGGTCGAAGTGGGGAGGATATTCTTGAACGCTTAAATGAATTGACGGCTAAATGTACCAAGATGGAGGAGACGATCTCGAATCTCAAGGAATTGGCTGGGTTTCATGAAAAGGATATTAGGCGCTTGAAGCACAGGGTTTTGGTTTTGGAGAAGATGAAAAGGCCTGGGCTTGCTGCTTTAAGGAAGCTACGGAAAAAGAAGGTGGCCTCCTCTCCTGCTCTGAATATGAAGGATGTATCCAAACAGGGAGGAGGAAGGCATGAATTCAGGGGAGGATGTTAATGTATCTATGGAAGAAGATGTTGATAGTGGAGATCAAACATTTTTGGTATCGGATAAAGATGGGAATGAGGCAGTTCTTGAAAATGTGAAGAAAGTTGTAGAAGATGTAGTACAGAACACAAACACGATGGTATGTCGAAACCACGGTTAGTACACTTCTAACCACGATCTGTAACAGAATGCATGGCAACTATAACTACTACAACTATACCTACTACAATCATACCCACTGCTATTATAACCACTTCGACTATTGTCACAACTCTCTCTGTATCACCACCTAAGTCTAAAGAAGTTGAGAAAGAAGCTGCTAGTACATTGATAAATCTAAGCAAAACTTCATCTATTTCTACACCTGTGATATCTGTTCAATCTACTGCAACTAAACCCAAACCCAGAGGAAAAACTTTAGTTATTGGTGAACCTCTGAAGAAGGTGGTTCAATCTGATGTTGGAAAAGGTAAAGGGGTTGCAGTACAAGAGTTGAAGTTTAAATCTAAAGCAGAACAAGAAGCTTATGATGCAGAGTTTGTAAAGAATATGGTTCTTTGAAGAACAAGAAGCGTTAGAGAAAAGAAAGCAGAAAGAAGAGGAAGCTAGTCAGAGAATTTTAGCTATATGGTATGAATCACAAAACTTTCATCAAGCTTCTCAACAAATACATGATGAATATACTGCACAAGAATGGAATTTGTTGGATGATAAGGAAAAAGCTAGGCTTTTGGGTGAATGGGCAAGAAAGGTTGGTAAAGAAAGGAAGCAAGTTATAAGAAAGAAACCTCTTTCAATGGCACAGATGAGGAATGTATTAATGAAAATTATTAAGAATTCAGGCATTCACATTTCTAAAAATCTTAGTAAATGTTCATTTGAAAGAATTCTTGAGATTTATGAAAGACATATGAAGATTAATCATGATGATTACTGTCCAATGAATTCTGAGAAGGAAGAAGAGTGGATTAAGAAGCATGATGAGTGGATGCAAAGTAAAAGAAAGAGAAAATCTGAGATTCAAGAGACATCGGATTCTAAAAGATTGAAAGAAGTTGCAGATGTTAATCAAATTGTTTCTTATGAGTTTAAGCTTAATGATGGAAGTGAAGGAGTTTGGAAAATTCAAAGACTCAACAATGAAGTTTATGAGTATAATAAATTTTCACAAATGCTTCAGTATTTTGAAAGGGATGATTTGATGAATCTTTGGAAACTTTACAAGAATAAGTTTGGTGAAGTACATCCAACTGATTATCATGAGAGACTGGTCTATTATAATTTGAAGATTTTATTTGAACCAACTCATGATGAACCTGAATGGAAAGGACTCTACAATGGTACTGTAACAAGATGGTTTTTATATCAAACTTGTGGAGTTCATGTTTTAACTGTTTCTGGAAAAGTTATTCACATGCTTGTAGAAGGTGAATATCCTCAGTTGAATAAGTCTCCAGGAATTATTGCTCAGATGTTGAAACCTGGTATTATCAAGATGATGTTACCCTATGATGGTCAAGCCTATGATTTGTTGAAGAAATATGAGACAATTCTTAAATATCATAAGTGTTTGGCTACATCCTCCATTTCAGATGTTTTGAGCTTAAAGGAAACTTGAGAATTCTGTTGGAATGTATCAAGTTTAGGGGAGGATTGTTGGGTTTTTGGTTCCTTGAATCATGAATTACTTTAAGTACTGGAACCACGGACAGGTTTGATATAACCACGGACAGAAGTATGTAACCGTTGATAAAGACAACCACGGCTAGTAGTAATGTGTAACCACGGATGATATATTGTAACCACTGCTAGTGTTTTGTATAGTCGGTTTAGTTTATTGTATTAGATAAATATGGTAAAGATATTTATCTTGTAGGTTACGTATTGTATTATGTAAAGGACTCCTTAGTCTATAAAAGGAGGTCCTAGGTTAGATTAGATATACGTGAAAAGTTATATATCTAAGGTCGATACACTTCAAGGTTGAAAAACCCTAATACTGTAAGAGTATTCGTATTAATAAATAATATTGAGGTGTTGAATGTTAACTGTTCTTCTTCTTAAGGTTAAGTGTTAAATTCCGCATAATACTTAATAAGTTGTTATTCTAAGTCAGTTTCTATATTAGATCGTTTGCTCAACTGGGATCAACACTATATTTGATCCAAATTGCTCCCATGAAGTACTTTTTGCACTAATACAGTGAAGCAACACATGTACTAAAAACTTCCATTGAGGGCAAAAGAGTTTTTTCCTAAATGTTTGTTCATTTAAAGACCCTTCATAACCAATATGTCCAAAAGTATCCCAAATCAACTGTTTATCAAATCGAATAGCCCCATCTTCATCATTAAACAACAAGTCTTCTCTAATAGAGGCTTCAGTAATCTTCACAGTTCTTCCAGCAACTGTAGCTCTAATATAAAATTCATCATTCTCCATATTTTCCATAGCAGTAGCCCAAAAATCTTGAATCCAGGGCTCAATCATATTTGGCTCTACTAAAAGAGCATAACTGATTGGCGATCCAGTAAGATAATCAATGATACCATGAAAAAGTGCATTCGCTTCAGTCTTATCTAAATTAGCCACCATATTGTGCTTTGAAACTGTAGGACGATTCGCCATTGTTGAATATGTGAGCACAATAAGAAATATAATCGAATAATATAGAAGTGATGAGAGAAATATGAAAAAGATTCTAAAGTATCAATATGAGAGGGAAAATCGGAGAGTAGTTATTTATAGGTGAGATTTAAAAAATCACAGCCATAAATACCAAAGTTACCGTTAGAATTAAATACCCCTCAATATTATCGTTGGAACAGTACGTTAATAAGACAAACAGTACTTTCCACGTATGCAGTACTTTCCCAAGTAGTACTTTCCAAGCAGTACTTTCATAAATAACAGTACTTTTCCAAATTCCTCTGTATAAGCTAAGTATACATAAATATCCTCCCCTCAAGCAATGCACAGGACTATACTAATACTAAATAGTCCTCCCCTTAAATGTAGTTCAGTAGTTAATCATGCCAATACTCAACACCAAGTGATTAAATCTTGAAACATCAAAGCCTTTGGTGAGTAAGTCAGCTACATTATCAGCTATGTGAACCTTAACCACATTAATGAGCCTGTGCTCATAGCAATCTCTAATAAAGTGATGCCTAATCTGTATGTGCTTGGTCTTGGAATGATAAACTGGATTCTTCACAATACAAATGGTACTCTCATTAACAATATTAATAGGAGTATTCTTGAAATTGAACCCATAGTCCAAGAGTTGATTTTGCATCCATAAAACTTGTCCACAACAGCTTGCAGCAGCTACATATTCAGCTTCAGTAGAGGATGTTGCTGCAATTGTTTGTTTCTTACATTGCCAGGAGACTAATCTTCTTCCTAGATATTGGAATCCACCTGTGGTTGATCTTCTATCATAGTTATCACCTGCATAATCACTATCTGAAAAAGCTTCCAAGTGAAAAGGTGGCTCTTTTGGATACCACAACCCCAACTTAGGTTGTTGTTTCAAATAACTAAAAATTCTCTTCACTACATTCAGGTGAGAGATCTTTGGTGAGACTTGATATCTTGCACATAAACAAACTGCAAACATGATATCGGCCTAGATGCAGTAAGATACATAAGAGAGCCAATCATTGATCTGTATAACTTGACTTCAACAGGTTGTCCATTTTCATCTTTGCCCAATGAATTGATAGATTTAATAGGTGTAGTAACTGTCTTCATATCATCAAAATTGAACTTCTTAAGTATGTTTGTAACATACTTGTCTTGACTTATGAAAATTCCTTCCTTTGATTGTTTAACTTGAAGTCCCAAAAAGAATGTTAACTCTCCCATTGAACTCGTTTGAAATTCCTTCATCACTGCTCAAACTCCTTATCCATGGACTGTTTGGTAGCCCCAAAGATGATATCATCAACATAGACTTGAACTAACATGATATCCTTCTTGTCTCTCTTGATAAACAAAGTCTTGTCAATAGCTCCCCTTCTGTAGCCATGTAGCAATAAGAATGTAGAGAGTCTCTCATACCAAGCTCTAGGTGCCTGATGAAGGCCATAAAGAGCCTTAACCACCTTGTAGACTTTGTTTGGATGTTTAGGATTGATTCCTCCCGAACTACCTTCTTTTATTTTTCTGTCACACTTATCAACCGCTTGTGAACGGTCAACCGTAACAGATGATAAAAGGGCGACAGCCCGGGAGAGAATGATAGTTTACCAAGGATTAAAATATCCTTGGATCGTTTATGTCCTGGTGAGGCGTGACGTTCTGGTACAATGACTTGTGAATTGTTGAAAATAATATTAGTATAGGAAAACAGAATCGATTGACTAACACTAGAAATGTGAATAGTAATAGCTCTGTCACAGCTACGTCAATAAAAACGTACAATCAGAAACCTAAAAATCTAAAAGATATACAAACGTACGTTTAACTAAAACGTAAACGTATAAAAACAAAACGATTATAACTATAGTAGGGATTTACATGTTTTAGCGACTTAAATGCAAATTAAAGGAAATAAAAGATAAAATATATTAAATAAACGCTATCACTATTTTTACAGTGATGAACGTTTAAAACCTAAAACGTACGTTTAAATAAAATTACGTAAACGTACAATATAAAACGTGAATTCAGTCCAATACAACTCCCACAAATGTGAAAATTATATTTTTAGAATTCTAAAAAGATAAGAAAATTATTAGAAAATTAAAATAAATTTTCACACTATTAAATTAATTAATATAAATTAAAAATGAATTAAATGTATTTAATAATGAATTAAATAATAAGAAAATCTAAAATTAACTTAAATAAATGAAATAAAGAATCTGAAAAATCTAAAATATCATAAAATAATTTAAAAAACTGAAAATGTATTTTTTACACAATTATTCTATTTATTATTAATTATTTACTATTATTAATTACTAAAAACTATTATTAATTTATTAAAAATAATAAATGATTAAAGAAAAATCAAACTTTTACAAAATTCTAAAATAAATAAAAGAAGCTAGGGAAAATATAAAAACTATATGTTATTAACATAAATAAGCTAATAAGCAATTAAGCTTCTAACTAGAAGCTATTACTTAGCTTAAAAAGTGGTTCTTTTTGGTTTTTCTCTTTTTATAAAACTAAATATAAACAGATAATATACATATAAGATGAAAATAAAACTTATAAAACCTACAAATAAGCCAAACGTGGGCTTATTACCCACACAGTTGAGCTTTTGGGCTCTAAGTGGAGTAATAAGCTCATGATAAGCTTAAAAAACTATAAAGGGTGAAACAAAAGGAAAAATAATATGCATATAAGCTAGATGGACAAATATGCACAGGCATGTGTACTGACTATCACTCATAAGCTTGCAATAAGCTCATAAGCTCTAACAGTTAAGACAGATCCAAACACCCCTTGCAGTCTTTTGTTTGGGCAAAATAAGCTCTGTGAATAAGCTTAAATAACCAAAATAAGAGTTGAGGCTGCAATATGTGCTGGTAAGCTTTCCAAAAAGCCCAAGCTCACCTAGTGGGGTCCACTAGTGAGCTTGTAGGAAGCTTATGAAAAGTCTCCCATTTCCTGAGTGTGATGGTATAAGCTTAAGTGTACAGGAAATGGGACAAACAAAAAGTATGTTGCAGCCCTACTTAATGAGCTACAACATAAAAATTAAGCACTGGCTCTCATACTTGGGTTGCTAGGCTTCATGAAAAACCAAGTTTCACAAGCTTATGACCTATCAAGAGCTTATAGGAGCTTGAAGGAAATGGTGTAAATGGACTGCATAAGCAGTCCATTGTTGTGAATGAGCAAACTATCAAGCTCTTAATTGACCTATCAAATAAGCTCTGATAAGCTTAACTCACATTGAGGCATTGAGATGGGTACCTTGGCTTTGTGAAAAGCCAAGGGTCACATACTCAAGCTCACTGAGGAGCTTATTTCAAGCTTATGGTAACTAGCCCCACTCAACTGTTTGCTTCAGTTGAGTGGGAAAAATGGTACAAAAAGGTGGGTTGGTTTAAGCTATCTAATTAAGCAAATAAAGGACAAATAAGCATAAACATTACAACTAGACCACAAAGGCTACACAAATAAGCCACATTCACAAGCTAGGGCCAACTTCACAAGCTTTTGCAAGCTTGTGAACTTGACACCTAAACCTGTGCACAGGGCATGGTTTTTGAACAGGTAGCTAAAGTAAGACTGAAAATAAGCAGTTAAAAAGCTGATTAAAAGTAATCTATTATTTTTCTAATTTTATTAAGCAACTGAACTTTAATACCCTAAGAGCTTTTAAGCTAAAACTTATTATTAAGCACACAGTAAAAATATCTATTTTAATCAAAAACGACCAAAGTGAAAATTTTGACTTTTTGAATTTATGATCAAAGTTGACTTTCATCAACTTTGATCTTAATTTAATCACTGATTTTGATGTATTAAACATAATAAACATAAACTAAACAAATCTAAACAATATTTATACACATGTTAGAGATTTGGACTTGTAATTAAAAACAGACAGGTAATTAGATAGATTAAAAGGAAATGTTGACTAAACACAACTAAAGACTATAAAACTGAGTTAAATAGGCATAAGTGATACTCAATCAAACAAGAACAACAACACATAGCTTTTTAACACAGAATCAAACATAAACAGATAAGTAGAAACATGCAGTGAACAATGATCTTAATTTGAGAGTGATCATAATTGCCAAAGACATAATCATTGAGCCTAAAAGGCTGTCAAACCTTCCATTAACCCAATGATCATACAAGAACAGATATGAACACCTTAAACATTTTCATTATTCTCAATCAAAGCAAATCCAAACAGTCCCTTATTCATCACTTGTCACATGATTCTTAAAGTTTTCATTGAATAAGCATTTGAACCTGATTCCATTTTCTATAATAACTTATAACAAGACAGAATAGACATATAAACAACAATTTAAACAACTTTAAACACGAATTACTCATACTTCATTAACACAGTGAAAAATGAAATCTAAGCAACAAAACAAACTAATACATAAACATACAATTTTAAACTATGAAAACACTTAACAACAACATTTAAACAACAAAACATGAAAATCAAAGTAAATTAAGAACATAAGCAGTAAATTAAGAAAATTAAGAAAATTGCTTACAAGATGGCACAGGCTGAGAATCAAGATTCAAAGAACAAGGTTACACCCAATAGCTTCCTATTAAGCTCCTAATATCCCTTACACTCAAATTTCAACCCTGCTTCACCTTCTTCTTTATTGTCCCACTATTTTTGATTATTTTTTTTCTATTTTCTCTATTTTTTAGGTATTTTCTAATTTAAAAGCTCAAAGCTATTTAATGGTTTCTAAAGACTTGCTAAAGGTTACTGAGACCTATGTAGTGTCATATAGAGTCCTCTAAACATCTTTGATCAAACAGAAATGTAAATTGACATGTATTTAAATGACATTTAAAGTAAAGAAAAGATTATAAAACTAAGACTGTAAATAGCTTTGTAATTAAACTTGTCAAGGTTTTCTTACAGAACTGAAAGCAATAAAAGACATGGTAAGTAAATAAAAGCAGTAAAAGATATGATAAAAAGCTAAGTGACTATGGCTTAAGGCCAAGGTAGCATTCCCAGCTTTCTCCTCTTCTTTTTATACACCTTCTGAGTTCCCACTAGTATTCTGAGCATATCCCACTTCAATCTTGACCTTTGATTGAGTCAATTTCATCTTGTCCGTTTAAACAGATTTTGGCGCCAAAATCGCCCACGTGTAATTGAGGCGGTTCCAAAGCAATTAAAACTTCTTGATGTGTAGCATGAGGTGGAGGGACAAGTATTAGAAGTTTTGAGGCAAGTTGGGGTGGTTTTAGGTCAATACTGTGGACTGGTTTTGGTTGATAAAGGGGTGGGGAAGCATTTATTGTGGCGTGTAGTATGAGCAGAGGTGGTTGAGAGTGGGTAGGAGGATAGAGGGTGAGCTGGAAGGGGTAAGGTGGAGGTGCAAGTGGTGGTGTTACAGGTGGGAGTGTGAGGTGGAAGAAGAAGAGGGAAAACGGGGTAAAAAGGGATCCGGTTGGTTTGTTTGTTTGGGCCAAAGGATGGGCTTGGTTTGGTTTGTAAATTGGATTTGGTATTAATTTAGGGTCCGAATGGTATTATTAGTACAAAAGCCCAAGGACCTAAGTTGTATTTTCTGATTTCTTGAAGGACCTTGAATGCCAAAATTCCAAACTTCATATGAGGACCAAACCTGCCATAACACAATTACACAAGGACCAAAAGTTGTATTTTATTTATATTTAAAACTTTAAAGGACCTAAAATGTAAATTTGGATTTTTGAGGGACTTGTTTTGTAATTTCCCAAAAGTTATCAATAGAGTTCCAAATTGTAATTTATGCATAGTACAAGGGTATATTTTGTAAAATTTCCAAGTTTGAATACCCAGGGACCATTTTTGCCAATTTTGTAACTTGAGGGGTAAAAATTGCCATTTTGTGTAAACTTTTATCCAGGGATGTTTTGTGAACATTTTTGATTTCCCAAGGACTTAAGTTGACTTTTCATTCATTTAAAACATTTAGGGACTAGTTTTGCCAATTTGTGTAACTCCAGGGACTGAAAACGACAATTGTTTGAACTTGCATGCTTTTTCACTTGTTTTCAATCTTTTTGTACCTGAATCACATAAAAACACATTTTTAATGAATTTATAACATTTTGTGAGTTATTTGTGTGTTTTTGGTTGTTTTTGTGGGTTTATATAATACAAATATATGTGTAATTAGACACATATCAAATCCCCCACACTAAACTATTGCTAGTCCCTAGCAATCTTTTATTTAAAACTTAATGGATTTGAAAAACTCTTTACCAAAAGCCATTACTTCTGGAGTAGCCAAGATGTCTTAGTTCAAGTAAGAACTATGGTCCACCTGATAACCATGTGATTTTGAGCAAATCACCAGCTGTCAACGGATTTGATTTGTCTTTACCAAAAGCCGTTTGCTTCTGGACTAGCCAACTCTTAGATAAATTATAAATATTATCTTTGGTGAGCTGATTACCAATTATGGTTTTTCTACTGCCTTTACCACAAGCCATAAACTTGCGGGCTAGCCAACTCTTCACTTTTAAGATATGGCGAGTTGAGGTACCATACAATTTTAGGCAAATTGCAAGCTATAAACGGATTTGAGATATCTTTACCAAGGGTCGTTTGCTCCTGGATTAGCCAATCCTTATGTGGGTTAGACATGGTGGACTGATTACCATTTGTTGTGTTTAGTACATAGTACTTCCACTAAAAAAAAATTTAATTTTGGCCATTTTGGGGGAAAAAGGGACTAAAATGGGACATTTTACGATCAAATTCGCCAGAATTTCCCCCCCACACTTAGAAATGAATATTGTCCTCAATATTCAAAGTCCCGGCTATTATGCCGAATCCTTGAACATAAAAAGATAACATTACTAGCCAAGTGCAGAAACACAACAATTATTCTCTTTTTTAATATTTACAATTTTTCAAAGTTTTTATATATATATACAACAGGTGGGGTATTACCCCCACACTTAGGTGGTAGAAAGGGGAAAAAGACAGAAATATGGGTGAAAACCCATATTGTATGCTACTGTTTTTGATTCCCGAGTCGCTAGCTTGACTCGACCCCGAATTCAATTGGTTCATGGGGAAGTGGAGTGGGATTGCCACTCAAAGATTTGGTGAGAAATTGGAGTGGGGTTGCCACTCACAGAATTATAAATGATAAGGTAGGGAAAATCTTTTTGATTTTTAATTTTATAATGTTTTTGTATTTTTAATTTTATATATATATGTACAAAAGAAATAAAATTCCTTACAACCGCCCCTCGAAAGGGAATCTGGGTTCAGACAGAGCTCGCAACGTAAACGTACCAACAACCAAATGTTGTAACTTAGGGACTCATCAAACTGGGCAAGTTGTGTGCAAAGGAAAAATGTTTTTGTATTTTATATTGTTTATTAAAAAGAAATATGATACAGTATAAGTAATCACTACCTCCCGGCTTGTGTCGGGTTTACCACGCTAGCTAATCACTTGTGAATGATTAACTGTAATAAATATGTCCTGACAACCCGGTAGTTGAATGATAAGGTTTAATATACAAACAAGGATAGGTATTTCAACAAAATACAAAATACAAATCATAATACGTAGCACAGCCTCCCCGGCAGCGGCGCCAAAATTTGATTCCTCCCGAACTACCTTCTTTTATTTTTCCGTCACACTTATCAACCGCTTGTGAACGGTCAACCGTAACAGATGATAAAAGGGCGACAGCCCGGGAGAGAATGATAGTTTACCAAGGATTAAAATATCCTTGGATCGTTTATGTCCTGGTGAGGCGTGACGTGCTCGTACAATGACTTGTGAATTGTTGAAAATAATATTAGTATAGGAAAACAGAATCGATTGACTAACACTAGGAATGTGAATAGTAATAGCTCACACAGCTACGTCAATAAAAACGCACAATCGAAACCTAAAAATCTAAAAAATATACAAACGTACGTTTAACTAAAACGTAAACGTATAAAAACAAAACGATTATAACTATAGTAGGGATTTACATGTTTTAGCGACTTAAATGCAAATTAAAGGAAATAAAAGATAAAATATATTAAATAAACGCTATCACTATTTTACAGGATGAACGTTTAAAACCTAAAACGTACGTTTAAATAAAATTACGTAAACGTACAATATAAAACGTGAATTCAGTCCAATACAACTCCCACAAATGTGAAAATTATATTTTTAGAATTCTAAAAAGATAAGAAAATTATTAGAAAATTAAAATAAATTTTCACACTATTAAATTAATTAATATAAATTAAAAATGAATTAAATGTATTTAATAATGAATTAAATAATAAGAAAATCTAAAATTAACTTAAATAAATGAAATAAAGAATCTGAAAAATCTAAAATATCATAAAATAATTTAAAAAACTGAAAATGTATTTTTTACACAATTATTCTATTTATTATTAATTATTTACTATTATTAATTACTAAAAACTATTATTAATTTATTAAAAATAATAAATGATTAAAGAAAAATCTGAAACTTTTTACAAAATTCTAAAATAAAATAAATAAAAGAAGCTAGGGAAAATATAAAAACTATATGTTATTAACATAAATAAGCTAATAAGCAATTAAGCTTCTAACTAGAAGCTATTACTTAGCTTAAAAGGTGGTTCTTTTTGGTTTTTCTCTTTTTATAAAACTAAATATAAACAGATAATATACATATAAGATGAAAATAAAACTTATAAAACCTACAAATAAGCCAAACGTGGGCTTATTACCCACACAGTTGAGCTTTTGGGCTCTAAGTGGAGTAATAAGCTCATGATAAGCTTAAAAAACTATAAAGGGTGAAACAAAAGGAAAAATAATATGCATATAAGCTAGATGGACAAATATGCACAGGCATGTGTACTGACTATCACTCATAAGCTTGCAATAAGCTCATAAGCTCTAACAGTTAAGACAGATCCAAACACCCCTTGCAGTCTTTTGTTTGGGCAAAATAAGCTCTGTGAATAAGCTTAAATAACCAAAATAAGAGTTGAGGCTGCAATATGTGCTGGTAGGCTTTCCAAAAAGCCCAAGCTCACCTAGTGGGGTCCACTAGTGAGCTTGTAGGAAGCTTATGAAAAGTCTCCCATTTCCTGAGTGTGATGGTATAAGCTTAAGTGTACAGGAAATGGGACAAACAAAAAGTATGTTGCAGCCCTACTTAATGAGCTACAACATAAAAATTAAGCACTGGCTCTCATACTTGGGTTGCTAGGCTTCATGAAAAACCAAGCTTCACAAGCTTATGACCTATCAAGAGCTTATAGGAGCTTGAAGGAAATGGTGTAAATGGACTGCATAAGCAGTCCATTTTTGTGAATGAGCAAACTTTCAAGCTCTTAATTGACCTATCAAATAAGCTCTGATAAGCTTAACTCACATTGAGGCATTGAGATGGGTACCTTGGCTTTGTGAAAAGCCAAGGGTCACATACTCAAGCTCACTGAGGAGCTTATTTCAAGCTTATGGTAACTAGCCCCACTCAACTGTTTGCTTCAGTTGAGTGGGCAAAATGGTACAAAAAGGTGGGTTGGTTTAAGCTATCTAATTAAGCAAATAAAGGACAAATAAGCATAAACATTACAACTAGACCACAAAGGCTACATAAATAAGCCAAATTCACAAGCTAGGGCCAACTTCACAAGCTTTTGCAAGCTTGTGAACTTGACACCTAAACCTGTGCACAGGGCATGGTTTTTGAACAGGTAGCTAAAGTAAGACTGAAAATAAGCATGTAAAAAAGCTGATTAAAAGTAATCTATTATTTTTCTAATTTTATTAAGCAACTGAAATTTAATACCCTAAGAGCTTTTAAGCTAAAGCTTATTATTAAGCACACAGTAAAAATATCTATTTTAATCAAAAACGACCAAAGTGAAAATTTTGACTTTTTGAATTTATGATCAAAGTTGACTTTCATCAACTTTGATCTTAATTTAATCACTGATTTTGATGTATTAAACATAATAAACATAAACTAAACAAATATAAGCAATATTTATACACATGTTAGAGATTTGGACTTGTAATTAAAAACAGACAGGTAATTAGATAGATTAAAAGGAAATGTTGACTAAACACAACTAAAGACTATAAAACTGAGTTAAATAGGCATAAGTGATACTCAATCAAACAAGAACAACAACACATAGCTTTTTAACACAGAATCAAACATAAACAGATAAGTAGAAACATGCAGTGAACAATGATCTTAATTTGAGAGTGATCATAATTGCCAAAGACATAATCATTGAGCCTAAAAGGCTGTCAAACCTTCCATTAACCCAATGATCATACAAGAACAGATATGAACACCTTAAACATTTTCATTATTCTCAATCAAAGCAAATCCAAACAGTCCCTTATTCATCACTTGTCACATGATTCTTAAAGTTTTCATTGAATAAGCATTTGAACCTGATTCCATTTTCTATAATAACTTATAACAAGACAGAATAGACATATAAACAACAATTTAAACAACTTTAAACATGAATTACTCATACTTCATTAACACAGTGAAAAATGAAATCTAAGCAACAACACAAACTAATACATAAACATACAATTTTAAACTATGAAAACACTTAATAACAACATTTAAACAACAAAACATGAAAATCAAAGTAAATTAAGAACATAAGCAGTAAATTAAGAAAATTAAGAAAATTGCTTACAAGATGGCACAGGCTGAGAATCAAGATTCAAAGAACAAGGTTACACCCAATAGCTTCCTATTAAGCTCCTAATATCCCTTACACTCAAATTTCAACCCTGCTTCACCTTCTTCTTTATTGTCCCACTATTTTTGATTATTGTTTTTCTATTTTCTCTATTTTTTAGGTATTTTCTAATTTAAAAGCTCAAAGCTATTTAATGGTTTCTAAAGACTTGCTAAAGGTTACTGAGACCTATGTAGTGTCATATAGAGTCCTCTAAACATCTTTGATCAAACAGAAATGTAAATTGACATGTATTTAAATGACATTTAAAGTAAAGAAAAGATTATAAAACTAAGACTGTAAATAGCTTTGTAATTAAACTTGTCAAGGTTTTCTTACAGAACTGAAAGCAATAAAAGACATGGTAAGTAAATAAAAGCAGTAAAAGACATGATAAAAAGCTAAGTGACTATGGCTTAAGGCCAAAAGTAGTATTCCCAGCTTTCTCCTCTTCTTTTTATACACCTTCTGAGTTCCCACTAGTATTCTGAGCATATCCCACTTCAATCTTGACCTTTGATTGAGTCAATTTCATCTTGTCCGTTTAAACAGATTTTGGCGCCAAAATCGCCCACGTGTAATTGAGGCGGTTCCAAAGCAATTAAAACTTCTTGGTGTGTAGCATGAGGTGGAGGGACAAGTATTAGAAGTTTTGAGGCAAGTTGGGGTGGTTTTAGGTCAATACTGTGGACTGGTTTTGGTTTATAAAGGGGTGGGGAAGCATTTATTGTGGCGTGTAGTATGAGCAGAGGTGGTTGAGAGTGGGTAGGAGGATAGAGGGTGAGCTGGAAGGGGTAAGGTGGAGGTGTAAGTGGTGGTGTTACAGGTGGGAGTGTGAGGTGGAAGAAGAAGAGGGAAAACGGGGTAAAAAGGGATCCGGTTAGTTTGTTTGTTTGGGCCAAAGGATGGGCTTGGTTTGGTTTGTAAATTGGATTTGGTATTAATTTAGGGTCCGGATGGTATTATTAGTACAAAAGCCCAAGGACCTAAGTTGTATTTTCTGATTTCTTGAAGGACCTTGAATGCCAAAATTCCAAACTTCATATGAGGACCAAACCTGCCATAACACAATTACACAAGGACCAAAAGTTGTATTTTATTTATATTTAAAACTTTAAAGGACCTAAAATGTAAATTTGGATTTTTGAGGGACTTGTTTTGTAATTTCCCAAAAGTTATCAATAGAGTTCCAAATTGTAATTTATGCATAGTACAAGGGTATATTTTGTAAAATTTCCAAGTTTGAATACCTAGGGACCATTTTTGCCAATTTTGTAACTTGAGGGGTAAAAATTGCCATTTTGTGTAAACTTTTATCCAGGGATGTTTTGTGAACATTTTTGATTTCCCAAGGACTTAAGTTGACTTTTCATTCATTTAAAACATTTAGGGACTAGTTTTGCCAATTTGTGTAACTCCAGGGACTGAAAACGACAATTGTTTGAACTTGCATGCTTTTTCACTTGTTTTCAATCTTTTTGTACCTGAATCACATAAAAACACATTTTTAATGAATTTATAACATTTTGTGAGTTATTTGTGTGTTTTTGGTTGTTTTTGTGGGTTTATATAATACAAATATATGTGTAATTAGACACATATCAAGGATCTTCAAAACCAGGAGGTTGTTTGACATAAACTTCCTCTGTAATCTTGCCATATAAAAAGGCACTTTTGACATCCATCTGGTAAACCTGAAATCCCATATAAGAAGCAAAAGCAAGAAATATTCTAATAGCTTCAATTCTTGCTACAGGAGCAAACACTTCATCATAATCTACTCCTTCTTCTTGTCTGTAGCCTTGTGCTACTAACCTTGCTTTATTCTTGATAACATTACCTCTTTCATCTCTTTTGACTCTGAAAACCCATCTGGTTCTAATAACTCTCTTCCCATCTGGAAGATCACATAAAATCCAAACTTCTTATAGTTTAAATTGAAGAAGTTCTTCCTGCATAGCTTTAACCCAGCTTTCTTTAGTCAAAGCTTGAGCAATATTCTTGGGTTCCTCTTGAGAGATAAAACAAGTAAATAGGCAGGTTTGATGGTCCTTATGATTCAGCCTGTTTTGTTTATACACAAAGCTAAGTAAAGCATTGTGAGGTGTTGAAAAAGTCTTAGCTCTGTGTCTACTCATCACTCCAGAAGTAGAAGGACCAATGATTTGATCAGAAGGATGATTCTTATGAATTCTTAAGCTTGGAGACTGTGGAACTCCATAAGTATCCTCCAAATTGGTAACATCAGCATCTTTATCTGAGAAAATACCTTCATCTTCAAACTCATCATCAGTTTCCTCTAATCCAGGCATGGTAAGATCATCCAAATCATCTAAAGTACTGTCAACTGGTGCAGCAGTACTTTGTTTAAAAGTACTGTCCAAAGTACTGTAAGAGTATTCTGCAGACTTGTTCTTCTTCTTTGCCTCTTAATAAGCTCTTCTTTGTTCATCAGTGTAAGAATGGGCTAAAACATCTTGAAGAAGCATGTGATTAAGTTCCTCTTGAATAGATTGATCCTCAGCAGACAATGAGGATTGTGGTGCAACAGTACTTTGCTTGGGAGCATCAGTACTTTGCTTTGGAACATCAGTACTTTGCTTTGGACTAACAGGATCTTCACCAGATACAGCATCATGACTAAGATGAACTCCATGAACAACATATTGTAAGTCTTCTTCATCATGCACAGGTTGATTTTCTTCTCTAACAGGTACATAGTTCATGGAAGGAGTTAAAACTTCAAGATCAAACATCCAATCAGGACCTTTACCTTTCTCATTAACTTTATCTTCTAAAAACTCAACATGAAGACAATCTTGAACCTTCTTAGTGACTCTATTGTACACTCTAAAGCCCTTACTCTTGGTACAATAACCCAATAAATATCCTTCTTCTGACTTGCCATCAAACTTTCCCAGATTATCAATTGTGTTTAAAATAGTGAGAGGGCAACCAAAAGGCTTCATAAAACGAATATTGGGTTTGTTGGCCATCAACAACTCATAAGGTGTCTTCATCTGTAGCTTAATAACAAATACTCTGTTAAGTACATAGCAAGCAATACTTACAGCTTCAGCCCAGAATTGAATAGGTAGATGAGAATCTGCTAGCATTGTTCTGGCTGCTTCAATCAAAGTCCTATTCTTCCTCTCTGCAACACCATTCTGTTGTGGTGTTCTTGCAATGCTGAACTCCCTCTTGATGCCTTTGTTTGCACAAAATTCATCCATAAGCTTATTCTTGAATTCAGTCCCATTGTCACATCTAATACCTCTAACCTTAAGTCTCAATTGGTTTTCAAGTGCTATTATGAGAGTCTGAATAGCATCAAAAGTATCATCCTTAAATCCCAAAAAGAATACCCAACTGAATCTACTGCAATCATCTGTAACAACCAAGCAGTACTTTTTCTTATTTAAACTTGCCACAGAGACAGGTCCAAACAAATCCATATGTAACAGCTCCAAAGGTTCTCTAATAGTCCTCTCCTCAAGCTTCTTGCATGAAGCTTTGTGTTGTTTACCCTTCTTGCATGCCAAGCATGAATGATCATTCTTGTAAGTCTTTGAAGGTAAACCTCTAACTAAATTGCCTTTGACCAGTTTGTTGATATTCTTGAAATTAACATGGCCCAGTCTTCTATGCCATTGATGTGCCTCTTCAGTTGTTGCTTTAGCCACCAAACATGTGGCTCTCCCATAAGAATGTAGACTCTTCATGTCTAAACTATACACATCATTTGTTCTTGGTACTCTAAGAACTACCAAGTTATCATCAACAGGATTAAAGTCAGGGGAAAGAATGAGACATTCTGTGTCAGTGAATAACACAGGATTCTTTTTATCACAGATTTGAGAGACTGACAATAAGTTAAACTTAAGCTCCTTCACATATCTAACATTCTCAAAATCAATATGCCCTACTTTGATAGTTCCTTTTCCAGTAATCCTTCCTCCATTGGGATCATTCCCAAATGCAACTCTTCCTCCACTAATATTTCTAAAATCAGACAGAATCTCTTTGTCTCCTGTCATACTTCCAGAGCAACCACTATCTACAATCTGATGATCTTTAAGCTCCTCTTCTGGGTTGCCCTGCACAAAAACAAAAGAGTTAGTGATCTTTGGGAACCCAAGCCATTACTGACTTGTGTTCCCCTTGTGGAGTTACAAACTCAAATTCTTTGAGTATGTAATTTCCACTGTTTTTCAAAACATGATCCAAAATTATCTTTTGATTTTTAGCATGTGGATTTTCAAAACTTTCTGGTTTTTCAACACAACTCTCTTTTACAAGTTCATTCTCTTTTTCTTGTATCACAAAAACATCTAATTCACTTTTTGTTGAAAGTAATGTGTGTCCCTCAGCAGTACTTTCCCTCTTAACCCATTATGGTTTAACACGTGGTTCCTGTTATCTAGATCCCCTATGTGAATTATAATACCTTCTAGGTTGATAGTGATGAAATCTCCTAGGGTTCCTATTCCAAAGAGTGTGATCAGTACCTTGTTTTGGCTGAGCAGTACTTTGAGAAAGTACTTGGTCCAGAATTAACAGTACTTTGGAAAGTACTTGTGAGATCTGAAGGTTTTGAAAAAGGTCTTCTTTGGTGTGGGTATCTATGATCTGGTGAGTAATTTTTGTGATTGACCCTATTTGAATTATTCCAGACTGGTTTTTGCTCTCTAGGTTTCTGGTTGGCAGACCTGTTCTTTGGAAATTTGCTAAGGTATTTTGAGTGATGTTCACAATCCTTGATTAAATGAGTAGGACTAAAACATACAAAACACAGTTTTTGACCCATACTTCCAAAGTGATTTCTTTAATGTCTATGACCAAAACTATTGTGCCTTCTAGGTGAATGATTAAACTTGTTTTGACCAAAGTTATCCCAAAAAGGTTTAGCAGTACTGTTTTAAAAAGGTTTTCCTGAAGGTACTGCTTATGGAGCAGTACTTTGAGTTGAAGGTACTGCTTGACTTTGAACATTGTTTTCAGTAGTCTCTTTGGGGTTTTCAGACCTAGATTGACCAAGTAACTTTTTCCTAAACTCTAGACTGTCGACTCCAAAACGAGAAACATCAGGCCTAAGGGGTTGATGACTTCCATGGGGATAGGGAACCGCATGATAACCATTATTTTTCTTATACTCAGGAGGTGGTTCACTAATTGAATCCTCATTACTAGATGTGTCTACATAATTAATGAGTTCATCATCACTAGTGGTTATATCCTCTAGGTCATCATCAGTTTGATTCTCTTCTATGTTATCAAAGTCCATTCCAAAACATAAGCTAGTTTTAATATAAGCTCTTCTCTGTTTTTGAACATAAGTAACATGTGACAGACCAGACTCACCCCAAGCAGCAAACTTAGCTAACAATGCATCTCTTTCCTTAGTCAATTTCTCTATTTCAGAAATTTTACAGTTTAATTTCCATGTTTTAACTGATAATCCTGTTGTGCATATTTTTCAGCCCAAGCTACTTCATTATTTTCATGTGTTAAGATTTTAGCTTCCATAGATTCTAAGGTTATTTGGTAACCAGCTACCTCAGACCTAGCCCTAACACAATTATCTCTTTCAATCACATAACTGCCAAGTAATTTGTGATAAAAATCATGACAATTTGAGCATACCTCAGAGATAGGGGCTGAACTTGGTGAAGTAGCCACCATTGCAAGTTGAATAGGATCATCTTCACTTTCCAAGCTCCAATCAAATTCTCCTAAACAATCTCTGGATTCCAAATCAGCATGTTCAGGTTCCTCATCAAAAGCATGCTCGGTCAATTCTTCCACTAACTCTTCACTACCTCTTCCATCTGCTACCATACAGTAAGTTACTGGTTCATCATCAAACTCTTCACTCTAGTCAACTTCTGATAACTTCTCTTGAGCAACCAAAGCCTTTGTTTCAGTAATAGGAATTTCTTTTAGCTCAAGCTTTGGTTTCTCAGATGTCCTGTTTGCTTGATACTTAGCAAACTTGCACTCCCTTGCAAAGTGTCCAGTCTTTTGACAATTGAAGCATTCAATTTTAGATTTGTCAAAAGTTATTCCCTGTTTTGGTTTGAAGTCAATGCTTTTTCCTGTCTTCTTCATATACTTCTTAATCCTAACAGTGATCATAGCAACTTGCCACCTGATATCAATTTCTTCAAGTGCATCTTCTTCAATCTGTGCTAGATCTTCTTCATAAGTGACAGGTAAACTAGCTTGCTGTGCAAAGAAGGAGCACACAACTTCATCTGAGTGCAAAGTAGTAGTTGGTGGGGCTTGCTCAGCATAGGTGGGGGGTGTAAACAACAGTACTTTGAGAAACAGTACTTTGAGGAGAAGCAGTACTTTTGGTTGAAGTACTGCCCTTCTTTTCAGATGACAGAAAAGCAATACTATGTGATTTAGAACAGGTTTGACCATTCATCTCATGCTCATACACCTTTAGTTGATGGTAGAGATCATCAAAGTCCATGACATCCAAACCTTGTTGTCCTCTGATCATTGTAGCAATCACATGCCATGTAGAAGGCAAACTCCTTAGAAACTTCAAATTAGCATCCTCAACTGATACTTCTGCCTTGTATAACTCCAACATGTTGAGGAGATTTTGAAACCTATCATATGCAGCATCAAGACTCTCTCTTTCACCAACTGTAAAAGTTTTGAACTGTTGCTTCAGCAGATTGCATCTTCTTAGAAGCTTCATTCCCTCTAAATCTGGTCTTGAGAGCGCCGAGCTGCTTTGCATATTTAGCATCATGAAATTTTAGAAGATGACCATCTGGAATGGCAGACAAGAGAATGTTGAGTGCCTTCTCTTGATTCCTTAAGGTTGCCGGTAAGACCGCCTTAGGTGCTTTGGGTTGCCCAGAACATCAATAGGTTCGGAACTTCTTCATTACAGTTAACAATTACATTCCATAGAGCTTGGTCGTAATGGCAATGTCTTGCCTCATCTTCATACACCATAGATCATATTCGCCTTTCTTGATGACTAGAATCCTCATTGAGGTGATGGAAGGTGATGGAACGAATCGTCGACATCTTTAGATTTTGTTGTAGTAGGGTTTCTTCCTAGTTTCCACACAAGCTCTGATACCACTTGTTGGATCGATTTACTCTAACCAAACTAACTTAAATAGCTTGTTTAAGGTTTAACAACCTCGGATAAATCCTAAGTTATTAACAAAGAAACACTGAACAAACTCTATTAAGTATGCGGAATTTACTTAACAAAGCTAAGAAGAATAATTTTTATTATTAACTCTAAATATGCTTATTATGCAGATACTTTAACAACTCTAATAATATCGAACTTCTCTAAAACTTATGAACTCGTACGTCTAATGCCAATCTAGGGGTCCTTTTATAGGCTCAAGGATAACCCTAGTCGGTTTACAAATTGTATCCTTGTACGACAAGTAATCTAATACAGAATATTCTAGAGTTACAATACTTTCTATAAACGAATATAACAGTTCTTTGTTCTTGCAGTACTTTGACTTTCATGTGCAGTACTTTGACTTTATCTTTGTCAGTACTTTGACTCTTTGACTTTTTCCAGTACTTGTAGTTTACAGTACTTTATCAATCTTCAGTACTTTGTCAATCTTCAGCACTTTCATATCCCAACAGCAAATTACGCCGTAACTAAAGACGGCGCAAAGAAATCAGGATCTCGAATAATTACGCCGTAATTAAATTTATTAGTTACGTCGTAACTAAAGTTATGCCGTAACTATAAATGAATTACGCCCTAATTGCCAAGTTCGTACTTTTTATTGTCAACATATTTTCCTTAAACTAATTTGCTCTTGTGTACGCGTTTAGTCCCTCCTCGTTCTTGTTACTTTTATATCAAGTCTTTGTACATAATAAACTTCGAATTAACTTGTTGCTTTCAGCCCCTAGACTTCAACTCCTTCGCGCCCAAGTAATTAATTACGGCGTAACTAATTATCCGAGTTACGACGTAACCCTTCGTCCGCACATGATTATCCATTCCGAAATTATCTCTACGGCTTAACTAATTTACCATGTTACGCCGTAACCTTCACAAAAATAATTACGACATAACCATAAGAAATGGTTACGCCGTATCCTTCAAAGCATCATATTTACGCCGTAACATTATTAACGAGTTACGGCGTAATCTTCACACTGAATTCATAGGCCCTCGTAAATCGATCTTGAGAACATATATTTGGCCTTATATCACATCTTTTTCGCTTCAACGCCTCATTTATCCTGAAATGCAAATATAAACGAATATGAATGAATTAAGTACCATATTAATACAAATGAGGCCATAAACACGGGAATTTGATATATAAAATATCATGCTAATTTGATGTTATCACCTTCCAAATCACGTACGTAACATGTTTTGAAGCGAAACGCAACTTCCAAATCATCATCACATAATTATCCAACTGAGAAAATATTGTCTCCAAGACCTTCGACATAATAAACCCGACTAATTTCGATATTTCCATTAACATAATCTCCATATCTCATTATTGCAGCAAAATGATCATTGCCGAATTTGACAGTGCCGATGAACTTTGAAATAAAGTTTACTAACAACTTATGATTGCCTGTCATATGCCGGGTACATCCGCTATCAACAATCCACAGAACAAGTTGAATCACCTGCAACACACGAAGACAGCGAGGATGGTATGATGGTAGCAGTGGAACCCAAAGAGTTAGTGGGTTTCAATATGTTAGAACTACACACATTTGCACATTTAGGAATCCATTTAAAACTCGATGTACGCCGCAACCATTTTTGCCAAATCCAACTATTTTTTGCTTTGGTCTTAGTGAAGTCACTAGGTGAGGACACTTTCTTAGGAGATGTTTCTACAGATTTCTCAGAAACTACACTGTGCACCTTCCCTAAATTAGATTTTGCAACTACAATGGACCTAGAGGGAAGGTCAGTTATAGATTTCCTAGAACGAGCTAACAGAGAAATTGCAACACATTTTTCATGATTACCATACATCATACTTTTACGATAAAAAACACAAGAAGCATTAACGTTTGAAACGTTTACAAACTTATCATTCGTTACACTGATACTAGAATTACAAGTTGCCAAATTTGAATCTAAAGCAGATGAAACATGATTTTTATTTGATTTCCTAAGATGAACTTCTACTTCTGATGTTGGACGAGTGCTTCTCCTATGTTTCGAGATCCTGTTATTTTCTTTTTGTCCCTTATTCTCGGTTCTTCTACCGCAAGTAGATGCAACTATTCATGTAGAAGTGGAAGAAATCAAATTAGTTTCCTGAGTTTTGTCAATGATGTACATGCCAGGAGCAATAACGTTTGTTTTACTAGACTTGTTAGGCTCTTGTTTAGCTAGCTTTTCTTTAAGCTCAATGATGATGTCATTTTGATCCTGGATTACAGAGTTTAATCTAGCTTGGTCACTCAACATTTGTCGAGTGTATTCAACATGGTGATCAAGTTCTTGTGATGCTTGAGAACGTATCGTTTTAAGAGAATAAAACATTGTTTGATATTCCTGTTTGACTTGTGCAATCTCTTGTTCATATTTGAAAATTTAATATTTCAACGACGCGTTTTCCTCATCAAGAAATTTGACTTTTGATAATTGTGACTTTTCCAAAGACAATTTTTACTTTTGATTTTGTAAAGCAATTTCAGAATCAATTGTCTTAGACTGGCACCATTGAAGTCTGCATTTAAGTTCAGAAATCTCCATTGAAAGTTTAGATTGAACATCATCATTTTGTGAAAAAAGTTTCTCATTTTCCTCTTTTAATTTCTCAATTTCATGCCTTAACATCTGATTGTCCATTTCCAACAATTGAACCATAGTGGGATTCCCAGCAGTTAACACAATATATAACCACAAAAGCAATATTAGCAGAAAGAGCATCTTCTATGAATTGATCAAAGGCATTTTGAAGATCTTGATTTTTGCATTGTTCTTGTGAAACCGAGTTTTCGAGTGTGTTAAAAGCTTCAACCATTTAAGTCACCTCTTGTTGAAGTTCCATTTCCCAGTGTGTTGCACACAGACTCAAATGTGTGACGTGAGGTAAAATTTGGGTTTGAAACATTTTTCTTTGCTCTCTTGCATATGCTGATTGAAAATTATATGATGCTTTTAACTCAGAATTTTTCTCAATTGCCTTTTCTAAAAACGAAATGTCTTCCATAAACTTTTGAAAGTACCGTAATACTAAACAAGGTTTAGGAGTTTTTAGCAATGAGTCGCTTTTGCAAGAGGACGGTAAAGGACCATTTATTTATAAAACGTTGTGAACAGGACCTTCCACGCAAGATAGCTCATTATTTCAGAAATATTATACAATGGTGTTGAAATGGTATTCAGTTTGTAAGAAGCATTTTCTCTTGTGTAATCATATGGCGAAATTCCATTTTGGCACAATTTTAATCGAGTTTGATCTTCTTGTGCCCATTGTTCCTCAGAATCAAATACAACAAGTTGCATGCTTGGATCAAAAAGACATTGAGCACTATACAATTTGGGTATTTCCTTGGGAGCTGTGTGAAGAAAACGTATGTCATTATACCCAAGAGCAAAACGTTTTGAGTCATCAAGACTCAGTAGTAAAGTTGACATTTCAATTTGTTTCACTGAGTGGCCAATCTTATATATAAGAGTTCCAAAATCTTTTAACCGTTTTTCAAATCGAAGAATTTCCTCGATTTGATCATCAATATGTTTCTTAGATTTCTTCTTGAATTCAGAAAAACTTGACCGACACTTTGAAAAATCTTGTTTAGTATTGGGAAGTTTCGTTTGAAGATTTTCAATGTGTTTTTGAAGTTTAGACTTTTCTTGTTCAACTTTAGAAATCTTTTCGTTATTTGATGCAACAATTTCATGCATTTGATTTTGAAGATTTTGTTCTTTAACGTAAGACTTTTGAAAGACCACTTCAAAACTTGTTTCTCGGGTGGTTTTTTTTTTCAAAAGCATTTATCTGTTTTCAACAACTCTCAATTTCAGTAGTCAAGGAGGTAATCTCTGCCCTAGGTTTTTGGTTTATCTCAGTAAATTTTGCAGTTTGAGCTTGCATAGGCAGAAGTAATGAATTAAGATATTCCGAATATAGACCATGAATAGCTTCACTCTGTTCAATATGCTCATTATTTTCATCATCACTTAGTTCATCAAATGTAACCACAGGGTTAATTTGATCAACATCAGTATGATTAAATAATGATTCATGTTGAACAGATTGCTGCTCTTCAGGTGCAGATGCAGACACAATTGCTCTTTTGTTTGACTGATGTGATGTTCTTGCATATTTTCCATCAAAACAACTACAAAATTTGCTTCCAAATCTTCATATTCATCACCTGAGAGAGTATCTGCCATAAAACCTTACTGAGTTTCACTGATTTCTCCTCCTGCTTCATCCTTGTATGCCATCAACATAACTTATTTGTAGTAATCACCCCATCTGTTTCGTGGTTCAGGACAAGCATTAGAAAGATGACCTTGCTTTTCGTAGTTATAGCAACGAATAGTAGCCCCTGAAGCCGGTGAATTCCTTATTTCCACAACTTGAACATTTCTCTTGAAGTTATTACCCAATCCCCCTACTGATGTATGACCATTTCCATAATTTCTAGAATACCCGCTGATGCGCGTACAGAAAGCTAAGGGTAAAATCTCGGGGTTTGGATTTGGGGGGTGGTACTTCTACCGATTACGTCTACTATCTAATTATCTAAACTATGGGTAGTCTTATGTCTTTTTGATGTTTGCTCGTATGATGATTAAAAATGTGCTTACCTAGATACTATTACTCCCTAGTTATCTTTTATTGGTGGTTGAATTGTTACGTCCTTATTCTTAACGCGTTGTGTTTTCTAAGGTCGTAGGGTGTGCCTTTTTCCCTACCTCTTTGAGACTACCTTAAGGTTATTGCCTACGAAATTCTCTATGATTCAGAAACTAACTTTAAGGGTTATCTTTGGATGTTTAGACTACAAATCCGCTAAGTGATTCATAAACTAAGGTTCACAAAGATTACTCAAGCATTCAAACACAACAATGGTCTAATTGCACTCCTAAGCCAATTACAATTACGATAAGAGACAACCAATCAATAATTAATAACTGGGTTTCATAGATCTAAGCAAACACACAAGAAATTTAGCCGGACATGTTAAACACGCAAGCATACACACATTCAATGGAAGACATAATGAAATCTATGAAGTAAAACACTTATCTTGATGTAAAATAGGGTTTGGGAACCCTAAGATACTGTCCAAGTCGGACAACAAACGTTTATGGTTTTTACTCCACAAGTCTACCTCTTAAAATTCTGAAAATTTGATTTCTATATATAATTTTACACTTGCGACGGCGTCGCCTTATAGGTGGGACGCCATCAGATCGTCGTCATTAGGTTTTCATCTTGGCCAAGTAATCGTTGGGACGGCGTCACATTGTAGTTGTGACGCCGTCGGGCTTCAGTAGGGACGTCGTCTGATTCTGGACCTAGGCCGTCTGAGATGAAAAGTCTTCGTGACGCCCTTCCTCTTCAAAGCCTGACGCCGTCAGGTGTATATTAGCAAAAAGTCTAATGAGCCATCAGAGATTTTAATTCATATAAAAGGACGGCATTGTCCTTTGATTGGGACGCCGTCAAGTGCAATTCCAGCAGCTTGAGTGTCTTCGGTCTTGACTTTGCCATTTTCTTCATATATTTACTCCTTTTCGTCCAAATATGCATCATTCCAGCATTTTTCTTCCAAGAGACCTAAAAAGTGAAAATGAACGAAATTAAGCAGTAATGGATATAAAAGTGGGCAATTAAGGGCTTAAATGACCCCCTAAAAACGTACGTTTTAAATCCTTATCAAATATCCCAACATTTGGTATTTGCTTGTCCTCAAGCAAATGTGCTTTTGGCCAATCAATTTATAAGTTAGGGGGCATGAAGCAATGGTTTAACATAATTCACAACAAGTAAAAGCACCGCAATAGTCATAACAAGCATGGAAATTATATACTAGCACCTCACAAGGGGTGTTTGGATTCTCTCATCTCTCGGGTGTATATGAAATATAGTAAATGGAAATGGAAGATAAACACTCATTACCTGGTCATAGTACATAGATTACCATAGGCTTGAGACTAGATCAAACCTCCACCGCTTTGGCGTAAGCACCTAGGAACAACTATCTAAGACGGCTTTAAAAGGGTTGTAATGTTAGGCTTACGGTAATGAAACAATGGGTTTGGTTGGATAGGCGATTTAGTGGTGGCAAGTCAAAAATCTTATGTTACAAGCATGAAAAGAATGGCGTTGCTAAGCCAAGACTCGACTCACTAAACTCTAGATACTTTGAAACAAACAAACATAAATATAAAGATAGATGTAGGATGGTTGCCCGTATGTTTTTTGTTTTTGTTTTTTTTTTTTTCAACACTCTATTTTTTTTTTCTTTTTTTTTCTCTTTTTCGATTTTTTTTTCATACACTTTTACTTTACCATCCTCTAAGATAACATCAAAATATGAGGGATTTATAGGAGCATCCCTACACTTGAGTTTTTATTACTCTAAAACTAATTTGACCCGAATTGAAATGATCAAAACACTTGGACTATTTAATTACGTAAATAAAGGGAATTTGAATTTAACGTTCTTTCCCGTTACTCCATAAAATTTACTTTACCCATGAGTCCCAATCATCCCAAAACTGTGTACAAAAGATATGACTCGACTTAGCAACCATGCAAGTAACTAGATAATTGAACTAAGGGTTTAGTATGATAATAATAATGCACAAAAGGTGAGTGCATACAAGGTAAGCTAAGGCGATTTGGGTGTACATTTGTGGGTGGATTGTAAACAATGCTCTTCATTGATATTCCAGAAAACCGAAACATCACGAGAACCGCGAAAAGGATAGGCTCTGAGGGGTTAACTAGGGGTATCGTGTACTAAAGATTAGTACATCGCAAGGGTGTGGGGTAATTACTCAACCGATGTGGAAGAAATAATTATAATACGGGTATCAAACAAGGGTTATCGTAATGCCTCTTATCATTTAGTCATTCCTAACTACACAAGTGTAGTCACACTAGCGATCTCGGAATGCATCACAAAACAAGTTCTAGAATCTATTATACTATCGGTACACTCTTGAAGCATTAAAGGTGAATGCTTTAATTCCTATAGATCTAGGGGCGAACCTCACATTTTTGGGGTGGAATTTAAGTGGTAAATGGTTTTTGTGCTAGTCATATAACTCCTATCCATGAGACGCTTTATTAAGACTAAAGTCCTACTCGTACATGTCATGAAAAATTTTAAATTTAGCGCTAAAATTGCCTTAACAAATATTTCTCATAGCTTATTACACAAATGAAATAGGACAAGACAAATATTCAAGGATACTCATAATTTAAAAGTTCCCGTTTTATTCTCCCTCCCTACACTTAAACTGAACATTGTCCCCAATGTTCCCCGAAAGTATCAAAGTTATGATAACGGAAGGTAATTAAATGAGAAAGAAACTAGTACTCCCCAGATTAGCTCGGTAGGATCCGTGTGAAGTAGCGGTTAAATTCTTTCCCAAGAAGAATGTATGCGTGATAAGCTTCATCCAATATTACGTATGCGTGATAGGCAAAACCTTCACGTAAAATCGGTGGTAAAACTATATATGACTCAACTATACTAGGATATAATGCTTGTGGAATGGATGTTTGCAGATTTTCTGGAAAATTAAGACCTGAGAATTTTCAAAAAATTATAAATAGCACAGAAAACGAGAGAAATTTTGTAAGTTGTTTCTGCTCCTCCTGACGTCGTCAGGTTCTAATCCTGACGCCGTCAGGTTGTCCTGACGGAAACTAGTCTGCTGCGTTTTCCTGGAAAATTTATGGAAAAATTACACCTTTAAAATCTGGAAAAATTCCTACAAAACATCCATTATGACTCGATACAAGCATTTGACTCTAACAAACACACATATATATCAATTTCATTAATCGTAGTTCTCATGTTCCCGTTCTTTTAAAAACGTGTGTAATCCTCCCTACACTTATCTTATTGTAGAATACCTTTATATGTAATTAAGACAAGGTTAAAGACAAAATAAAGCATTTTCACAAATTCAAACATGAGAACGTACAATAATGAAAAGATATATGACACACAAACAAGCAAACAATTAAGCATGGGTTGTATCCCACGAAGCACTTTTCTTTATTTATGATTCTTGCAGCTAGACTCGAAGTCGTGCTCCTACGTTGTCTCATTTTTCATCCTCAATGAAAACTCTATCATATTGAAAAAAATTCTCATCTACTCTATACCTAGGTCCTAGGGTCAAGCAATCCCTATAGTAAAGCCTACTTTTCTCCCACATGAAGTTCAAGCCTTTTTCAACATCTTATTCGCTTTTTTCCTCGAAAGCTCTAATGTTGTCTCGTTCATAAAGGGATAAAGGGCCATATCCGTTCATCTTCCAAGGCATCCTATAAGTAATTTCATCATCCCCTTCCACAAATCTAACCGTTCCTTCGGACTTGTTATAACTTAGTTTAGACTTTTCAACAAACGGTTTTCCTAACACAACTTGGGACAAGCTATAGTCAATGACACGTCCTATGTATTCTAGGACCATAAAATCAACTAAGTAGGTGAAGTATCCTATAAAGACGTGTACATCCTTGACTCTTCCCACAAAATTGCAAGCCCCACCAGGATACTTAGGGTCTCTCCTAATCTTAAGCCGCTCATTCATTATGTCATTGTAAACTGCTGATGACATCACATTAACGGGTGATTCCATATCTATGTAGGTGTGCTCGACATTCCTATATCCAATCATACAAGGGATTTTGTTGTTCCAAGGATTTCCTCTCCTAATCTTTGGGCATATCCTAATGATGGGTGATTGAGGATTGTCGATTATGTATTGGTGGTAAGCAACTTCTTCCTTAGTGGGGTAAAAATTGAAGTAAGCACTATTTTCCTGCTAGGATTTAGAAAATCCAGTAGTTAAAGAGTCGGCCACCTCAAGTATATGTATTCATTAGAAAGCTCGTGGTCGTAGTCATTTAGTGTTAGTAAGTAATTTGTTAAGTAACACCGTGAAGGACGGACGGGTCTTTACCCACTGTATGCCTGATCCACAGCCCGTAGGAGGCGTATCTTGTATGAACCTGTAAATACCCTTTTCCTAGCAAGGCAAAGGGTTGGAGCTTTCATAATTCATTTTTCTTTGTCTCACTAAAGTTCCCAACTCTCTTCCACTTTCTCTCTCTAAAACTCATATCATACGCCCCATATATTGTGTGATTGTGTGTTTGTGAAAACCTATATGTAACAATTGGTATCAAGAGCCATGGTTTGATCATCTATCTTTTATGTTCTTGGAATTCTAGTGGTTTTCATAAGTTTTTGGGTTTGAATAAGTTTTGAGTAGTTTTTATTATTTGGATCATTTCTAGTGTTAAAGTTTGAATTTTGATAGTACTTTTGCGTTTATAATCATCGTAAGTGTTTAGGTTTTGGTTTGGAAGGCTTGAATCATCGTGGTTGGACTTTTTTGGATTGAAAAGTTTAGTTTTTTTAAAGTTTCTTTGAAGCGGTTTGTCACACGGAAAGTTTTTCTTTGAAGCGGTTTGACAGGGAAATTAAGCGGTTTGTCTCTCGGATTCAGTTTCTGGGAAGCGGTTTGTGTAAATTTTAAGCGGTTTGTCTCATTTTACTGAAGCGGTTTGTCTATTGAGACAAAAAGAGAAGAAAGGACAAAGTAGTGGGTATACTTGTGTTCCCCAACGGTTTGAGTATTAAGCGGTTTGTCAATTTAAGCGGTTTGTGTGTTAAGCGATTTGTCTATTAAGCATTTTGTCAATTAAGCGATTTGACACTTAAGCGATTTGTCTCTTAAGCAATTTGTCAAGTAAGCGGTTTGAAACTTAAGCATTTTGACACTTAAGCGATTTGTTAGGTAAGCGATTTGAGTAGGAAGCGATTTGACTAGAAGCGATTTGTCAATTGTGCGATTTGACTGAAGCGGTTTGTCAGGGGTGCGATTTCTCTTTTGAGACTTGTCATTTCTTAGTGATACGTTTTACATTTTTTCTCTTGATTTAGTAAAATCCCGTGAAAGAATCTATTTCCCGGTTTAATCAAAGAATTGTAAAATCCACTGGAATTTGTAATCATGTCTAAAATCACTTCTTCCATTGCTGATGACGTTCAAGCAGCAGGATCCGATAATCGTCCTCCCATGCTTGATAGAACCGGCTATGACTCTTGGGCTCAAAGAATCAGACTGTATTGCTTAGGAAAGGAAAATGGGGTTAACATCGTTAAGGCAATTGATGAAGGACCATATCAAATTGAAACTACCAGAGATATCCTTGAAACCGCTGTTGATGGTTCAGTTGTATTGGGATTGGATAGACTAAAGATGTATGATGAGCTTGATGATAAGGAGAATAAGAGATACGATGCAGACATCAGAGCTTCAAACATTATACTTCAAGGTTTACCTAAGGACATCTACAAGCTGATCAATCACAACACTGAAGCTAAGGCAGTTTGGGATAATGTTAAGATGCTTCTCTCTGGTTCAGAACTGACTAAGGAAGATAGGGAGTCTCAGCTGTATGATGACTTTGAGAACTTTAGAATGAAACCAGGGGAAAGTGTTACTGAATATTATGTGAGGTTCCACAAGCTTGTGAATGATATGAGGAATATCAAAATGAAAATGCCAAATATCCAGCTCAATTTAAAGTTTGTGAACAACATGAATCCCGAATGGCACAAATTTGTCACTGCAGTCAAACTAAACAAAGGATTGAGGAAAACCAATTACGAGCAATTGTATGTTGTTTGCTCTAAAATGAGAAGCATGCTGCATTTGAACGAATGATCATGGAAAAGTTCAATACCAATGCTAGTGATGCAAGTTCTTCAAATGATTCAACTGCATTCTACACGAATGTGGGAATAACCACCAAAGCATCACAAGTCATACCTACTGGGAATGGTAATCACAAACTCATTCTGGATCCAGGTTATAAGCCTTCGGACTCATTCATGGAACAACTTGTCAATCAACTAGCTCTAATGGTTAAGCAAAACCTGAACTTTACCCCACATACCAACAATCATCTCAGAACTGCTTCTAACCTTCACAATCATGCTATAGTTAAAGATGGAAGGGTAGTAGTGCAAAACGTGCAAGGAAGGCAGAATACTTATCTACCACATAATGAACAAGGAAATGTTGGGGTTGGTACTGGTTATGGGAATGCAGGAGCCGGTGCAGGTTATGCGGGAAATCAGAATCGAGAAAGGATTGTGGTTCAAGGTCAAGGGAAGCAAATCAAGTGCTACAACTGTGGTGGAGAAGGACACATTGCAAGGAACTGCACTCTTCCAAAACGTCCACAAAATGCAGAGTATTTCAGGGACAAAATGCTACTGGTGCAAGCTCAAGATAATAGAGCAGTGTTGGATGAGGAAGAATTGCTATTTCTTGCTGAGGGAAATGCTAAAACTTATGATGCTGATGTGGATGAACAGCTTGTGCAGGATATGGCTCAGAACAATCCCAATACCTTTCAAGTAGCAGACTGTGATGGATTTGACTCGGATGTTGACGATGAACCAACTGCACAGACCATCTTTATGGCTAGCATCTCTCCAATGGTCTCTCCAAAGGTTCCTTCACATCAACAAGCCAGTCCCTCTAAGGAATCCATCATATCAGAAAACTATACGATGAGGTTGATGTGCAAAAGATACACGACAAATTACAATCAACTGAAATTATTGAAACGGATATTGAAAATATGGGTAATAGAAATGTTGTCCCATATGATCAATATGTGAAGCAAGATGAAAGTGAAATTGTACCAAGTGATGCATCTTCTGCAGTCAATGATGACTATACTTTTGATGAAAACACTAAATGTGCTCCTGATGATTCCATAACCTCTGAATTAAATGCCTATAAGGAACAAGTTGCCATATATGAACAGCGTGCTAAGTTTGAACTGACTACCAGTGAGCAGGAGATGGATAACCAAATACGTACACTTATTAGAAAAAGTAATTTTAGGGAAGAAATGTTAAAACAAGAGTTAGGGGGTGTTTGATAGCCTCTTAATGGGCTTCTTCATGATTCGGTCAGTGATTTGTGTTGTTTGATAAAAGACTTTCTACTGCTTAGTCATTCCACTAGGTGTTAAATGATTCAACAGTCAATAAATGCAAATTGATTCAGTAACTAGCGCCTCTTCTATGGCCTACTTTTTATATGATTTTATTTCCTTCATTTATCATTATTAAATGACATTAACTTGAGTCCCTTTCTACCTTTCACGTTCGTATTATATTAAATTTTATTAATTCGTTACTTTTTGATTTCAACATCTAAAGTTTGGCAACTTTATATCCTTTGAGTTATGAAATGTTGTAACATTAAATATAAACTTATAAACTAATATTTGAAACAATATTATGTAATTGAATATAGGGAACAGATCTACTGAAAAGATAAATTGAAATAAGAAGAATAAGAAGAAATTTGAGCCACACATTTCAAATGAGGAGGACAAATTTGAGGGGAGATGCATCTATTTCTTTAGGTGCATCTGAAATATGCGGCTGCGGTTTCTTCTCACCCTTCTCATTTTAATTTTACTTCTCATTTGATCCTTACTCATTGAATATATTCTAACACAAGAAAATAATAATATATAACGTACAAAAAAATGTTTAAATTTTCGACAGTTAGTTTTACACAATATATGTATTCAGAACAATTGTCAAACACTAAGTTTTCATTCAGAAACACTTTGGTTCAGAGCCTTTAAATCATTCAGAGTATTAAATTATTCAGCGCTAAATCATGTAGTTTTTGTCAAACAGCCCCTTAAACTCCTTAAAAGAAAAGCTTAATAAAACTTCTTAAGCAAAAGCAAGAACTTCAAGAAAATGTAAAAGTGCTTAAACAGGAATTTAATGCTAAGGAGTCAAAACTTTCAAATGATTTTTCCAACCTAAAAACTTTGAAAAACAAACTTGAAAACAAGTTGTATGTATAAGGGAACACCATTCAGACTGCTCACTTGATAAATAAGCAGAGAGTGTTAAGGGATGAGCACAGTACTAATCTTGTAGAGGAACCCAATCCTGAGGTTGGTAAGAAAGCAAAAGCTGCTCAAAAAGTAATCTATGATGGCAATGAGATTCTTAAACCTAGACAAAAAGCCTACATGTGTTGAGTGCACTGAGGACGATAGAGAATTAGAAGATGCCACTAGAGAGAAATTGGATAAAAAACTAAAAGATCCATAGTGCATAAAGTATAATATCACATTTAAAACACCGAATTATGCTAAATAAAACTGGATTGCCTTTAATAAGTTTAGACCTCAGACCCTGCTGACCCCTGAGCAACTGTTCTGGAAGAAAGATATGGATAAGAAAAAAGCTGGTGATCTTGTTGAAAAGAATCCCCCTTGTAGAAAATTACCTCCAGCCACTGTATATCCCCCAAATACACCTATGCATTTAGTGCCTAGAACTCTTCCCACCCAAAGCAAAACCTTAGTCAGCTTATATGTAGTTTACCAACTATTTGTTGAATTTGAGAAAACTTGTAAGAAGAGAATCACTCCAACAGGAATTACTGAAGGGGAAAGGGGTTTTGAGCAAACAAAATAATGTTACTTAACTGAGGTCATACCTTTTTTTAAACAACTAAAAGAAAATTTTGAGTCTCTCCAAAAGGCCACAGATACCGAGGTTAAAGACATGAAAGTAATGTTTAATGAAATGGAAATTGAAGTCAAAGATTATGAATGTGAGCTTAAGAGTAATGAGATTGAAAGGAAGAATCTGCACATCTTAAATGATAACCTGATTTCTAGATGTGTTGCTCAAGATGTATTTTACACTGTTACAAATTATTCTATTACTGCTTCGCAATTTCATGAATTATTTATTGCTTTGAAAGTTTCCCATGATCGTGTCATTGAGCTTGAGACCACAAATTCAAAATTGCATGAGAAAATAGAACGGGATGATCATGATAACCTGGTCAAACATTTTTCTAAATTGGAAGTTGAACATCTTGCTTTGCAATTAAAATATCAACATCTCAAAGAAAATGTTACAACCTCAAATGCCAAGACATCCTCGGATGCTCCTGAGTTTGATGCAGATTTTGAAATTAGCAAACGTGATGAACAGATTCAAGCTCATTGTAACACGATCAAAAGATTGAAAACCCAAATTTCACAATTAAAGGGTGAAAAGAATGATGTGACTGGCTCCCATATGCCTCCTCCTTTAGATTCTCAGAATTCTCATAATTTTCATCTTCAAAACATCATTAATGTATTACAACATGAAAATGAGTGCTTTCTAGCAGAAAATGAAAAGGTTAAACTGCATTTCAAAAAGTTATATGAATCAATTAAAGTCACCCTTGACAAAAACAACGAAAAGATAACATCTT
The DNA here is from genome assembly GCA_910596185.1 of Chrysanthemum makinoi. Lineage (NCBI taxonomy): Eukaryota > Viridiplantae > Streptophyta > Magnoliopsida > Asterales > Asteraceae > Chrysanthemum > Chrysanthemum makinoi. The sequence goes on from OU343224.1 coordinate 94,159,445, forward strand.
TGCAAAATGAAATTGGGAATCTGAAGAGTCAGGTAAAAGGGAAAATGCCAATCACCAGTGGTGAGACTATCACACCAAAGGTGCCTACTTGTACTAAATATGTTATTTCTGTGAAGTATATTCCCCCTCATCTTAGAAACAATGAACTTGCATGACAAACCTATTTTTTGTACCTTAAGGATAGTTTAGAATGTCTCCGTGAGATTGTTGAAGAGGACAAGATAGAGAAACCACTTGATAATGCGATTGGGCATGCATGCTTATATGCCAAATGATCTCAGGAACTTTTAGAGTGCTTAATAGCAATATGCCCTAAATCAGATACTAGGAAAGATAGTGTTGTTGTGCCTTGTTCTATGCCTAAAGTCAAGCATGTGACCTTTGATTTACCTCCTAGGATCTCAGATCCCAGCACTTCTAGACCAGGAATGCAGAAAGTAGTGAAACCAACTAATGTTCCCATCGTTCCTTCTACAGGAGTAATCAGTGACACTATGGCAAGCGGGTCAAAGCCTCCAGGAAATACAAAGCAAGATAGGACCTCGCGAGCCAAGAGTCATCAAGGGAAGAAAGTAGAAGACCACCCTAAGTTTGAGTTGAATAAAATGAATCGTGTTGATTCTTGTATTAGCTATAAGCGTACTGTAATTAATTCGAATTCTGCTACTACTTGCAAAAGATGTAATGAATTTTTTGTTTCTGGTACTTATCATGAATGTGCTGTGAATGAGCTGAAAAATGTTGTTAAATCCCCAGTCAAAAATGTAAGAAATGTTAAACAGGTTAAGGATGCCAGAATGCCAATCTGGAAGAAGGTTAGAAATCATTGGAAACCCACAGGAAGAAAGTTCAATAATGTAGGTTATCAATGGAAACCCACTGGTCGTACATTCACAGTTAATGAATTTTGTCCTAATGGGAATAGATCTATGCCCACTAAGGAATGGAAACCAACTGGTACGATCATCCCCTTAAGAAGTTGTCATACTACACATAGGCCAAGTGATACTACTAGTCTTGCATCCACTTCTAATGATGTCATAGCTTCTATTTCTGATGTGGGTGTTCCAATCTCATATACTAACCAAATGGAACCCATTCTTGCATGGGGATCCAAATTATCCAGTCATCCATACTTGTCTGTATTCAACTGCAGGTCGTACAAATCGTTCTGTGGTATTTGGACTCAGGCTGTTCAAAGCATATGACTGGAGATCGCTCACGGCTCAAGAACTTTGTGAATAAATTCTTTGGGACTGTTAGATTTGGGAATGACCACTTTGGGGCAATTATGGGGTACGAAGATTATGTAGTTGGAGACAGTGTAATCTCCCGGGTATATTATGTTGAAGGACTCGGTCATAATTTGTTCTCTGTTGGCCAATTCTGTGACTCTGATCTTGAAGTGGCCTTTAGAAAACATACTTGCTTCGTCAGAGAATTAGATGGTGTTGAACTTTTAAAGGGAACACGTGGGACTAATCTATACACCATCTTTATCGAAGATATGATGAAGTCTTCTCCAATCTGCTTGTTGTCAAAGGCTTCCAAAACAAAGTCATGGTTATGGCATCGTCGTCTCTATCAAAGATACACCATAAATGATCTCTCCAGAAAGGACCTCGTGAGAGGATTGCCCAGATTAAAGTATGAAAAATATCATCTTTGTTCAGCATGCCAATTGGGAAAAAGCAAGAAATATGCCCATAAACCCAAACCTGCAAACTCAATTATGGAAGTTTTTCATACTCTTCATATGGATTTGTGCGGACCCATGAGAGTGCAAACTATAAACGGGAAGAAATATATGCTAGTCGTGGTTGATGACTACTCCAGGTTCACTTGGGTTAATTTTTTGAGGTCAAAGGATGAAACTCCACACATCATCATCAAACTTATTAAACAGCTGCAGGTTCGACTTAACAAAATAGTAAGAATTATCCTAACAGACAATGGAACTAAGTTTGTAAACAAAGAACTAAGTTAGTTTTATGAAAGCATTGGAATCAACCATCAAAGAAGTGTTCCACGCACTCCTCAACAGAACGGTGTAGTTGAAAGACGAAATCGAACTCTGGTAGAAGCTGCAAGGACTATGATGATTTATTCAAAGGTTCTAATGTTTCTCTAGGCTGAAGCCATTGCCACTGCATGCTACACCCAAAACCGCTCCCTTATTCATACCACTCATGGAAAAACTTCTTAACAACTAGTCCACAACCGAAAACCGGATCTGTCTTTTCTACATGTGTTCGGTGCCTTATGCTATCCTACAAATGAAGGTCAAGATTTGGGTAAATTGAAAGCTAAGGCAGACATTGGAATTTTTGTTGGTTATGCACCAAATCGGAAGGGTTACCCAATCTACAATAAAAGAACCCGAGAAATCATGGAATCTATTTACGTCACGTTCGATGAGCTGTCTGAGCATACTGCTCCAGGACAATCTAGTTTTGGACCCTTACCTCAACTTTTGTCAAGTAGTCCCATCAGTTCTTCTCTTGTACAAAATCAAACCCCTGCAGTTCCTTATGTACCTCCATCAGAAGAAGAATTGAAGAAATTGTTCGATCCGATGTTTGACGAATACTATGAACCTCATACTAATGACAATTTTGTGTCACCAACTTTGGTAGCTTCTAATCCAATCAACACAAATAATCCATCTGTCTCAATATCACTATCTCAAGAAGCACCAGTTGCCGATCATTCATCATCATCTTCAAATCCCCAATCTTCTAATGTACATCATGGAAATGTAGCTTATAATTATGATGGAGACAATCCCTTTGCTACTCCCGAAGATGCTCCGTTTGAAAATATATTTGCCCCTGAACCAACTCCTGAACCATCTTCATCAGGGGATCCAAATTCTACTACATCAGTTCCTCATCACTAACCACATGAACATCTCAGAAAAAGGACACATTATCATCCATTGGACAACATCATTGGGAACCCGTCTCGCCCGGTATCCACTCGTAAACAAGTTGCCACTGATGCCTTACGGTGCTTCTTCAATTCTGTATTATCAAAGATCAAACCTAAAGATGTCAAAACAGCAATGTCTGAGGACAGTTGGTTTAGTGCTATACAAGAAGAAATACATGAGTTTGATCGTCTTGATGTATGGGAATAAGTACATGCTCCAGATTGTGCTATGATTATTGCTCTCAAATGGATCTTTAAAGTAAAGCTTGATTAGCACAGTGATGTTCTGAAGAATAAGGCAAGACTAGTGGCTAAAGAATACCGACAAGAGGAGGGTATTGACTTTGAGGAATCATTTGCTCCGGTTGCACGAATTGAGGCTATCAGAATCTTCCTGGCTAATGCTGCTAGCAAGAACATGGTGGTATATCAGATGGATGTAAAGACTGCCTTTCTTAATGGAGATCTCAAATAAGTAGTTTACGTTAGTCAACCAGAGGGTTTTGTGAATCCAGAACATCCTACCCATGTCTACCGCTTGAAGAAAGCCCTCTAAGGTTTGAAGCAAGCTCCAAGGGCATGGTATGATACATTGTCATAGTTCCTCTTAACAAATGGATTCAGCAAAGGAGCAGTTGATCCCACTTTGTTCACCAGAAAGTCAGGAAAACATTTAATTCACGTTCAAATTTATGTTGATGATATTATTTTTGCCTCGACCGACTCTAATGAATGTGACCAATTTTCAAAGGAGATGGGCTCCAAATTTCAAATGTCTACGATGGGACAAATGTCATTTTTCTTGGGATTACAAATTTCACGAAGTCCCGGAGGCATTTTTATTAATCAATCTAAATATGTAAATGAAATTTTAAAGAAATTTGGATTTGATTCTTGTGACCCTGTTGACACTCCCATGGTGGAGCGCACAAAACTGAATGAGGACCACTCAGGGATCATGGTTGATCAAACGAAATATCGAAGTATAATTACATCCCTGATGTACCTCACAGCCAGTAGACCTGATATTCTATTCGTTGTATGCATGTGTGCTAGATACCTGGCTAATCCTACCAAAAAGCACCTTGAAGCGGTTAAACGGGTCTTTCGGTATCTCCAAGGAACCATTAACATGGGACTTTGGTATCCGAAGGACACCGATATGTCACTAACACATATATGCAGATGCTGACCATGCAGGGTGTCAAGATACACGTCGAAGTACATCAGGTGGTGCTCAATTATTGGGAGATAAGTTAGTAAGCTGGTCTTCAAAGAAATAAATGAGTACTTCGATATCCTCTACATAGGCGGAATACATAGCCATGTCATCTTGTTGTGCTCAAATCCTATTGATGAGATCTCAATTATCTGACTATGGCTTTGTATTCAACAAAGTTCCTCGGTACTGTGATAACATAAGTGCCATGGCTCTCTGCTGCAACAATGTTCAACATTCAAGAGCAAAGCACATTGACATACGACATCACTTCATCAGGGAACAAGTGGAGAAAGGTGTGGTTGAACTATACTTTGTAAGGACTGAATATCAGCTGGCAAACATCTTCACTAAAGCTCTTCCTAGAGAACGTTTTGAGTTTATCCTTCCATGACTTGGCTTGAAGAGTCTACAACCTGAGACACACAAACGTCTTCAGGAGGAAGACGAGGAGTAAAGGTGTTACCTCATCTATTCTTTGTAAATATTTTTATCAAAAAGAAAAATTCAAAATTATAAAACTAACAAAAAGAAAATAGAAAAATATAAAACTTCAAAACCCATAAAAATCAATTTTTTTTGAAGAAGTCCAAAAATATTGTTTTTTTTTATCACATTATCTGAAATCGATAACATCTACGGACTTAGATTTGTCATTCAAAGAATAGCACGGGTACTTAGATGAAGTTCGATCAGTTGTAATATATTTTATTACTTCACGCAAAAAAAAAATAATAATAATAAAAAAAATAAATAAATGAGATGGCGAAAAATGATGGTTTATTGTCATTTCAGGGAATAACCCGTTTTATAAGAAAGAACAGAGCCATGCTTAATTTAATTTTGAAACATCATGCTCTGATTCTCAAAACAAAAGTTCATAAGGAAAATTTGTCGCCATAAAGACAAATGTTTCCTCACAAATATTTTTTCTTCTAAATATTCTTCTGAAAAATATTTGTCATCTAATGAAAACTAAATTACTTTGATAAATAACTTGGACTTAATTTTGAAAATTATCTGGACTTATCATTTGTCAAAATCTTTATCACTCAATCAACAACTTTGGTCATTGATTGAGGGGGAGAATGATTTCAATCAAAACAAAAAGGATTATTTTTCAAACAATTGGCACTAAAATGAGCAAGGTCTATTTTTGGATAATCAAAAAGAACAATTTTTTTTGAACAAATAGATCCAGACCAAGGCTAATATTGTGTTTTCATAAGATACTTAAGCATGTTTGATCATTGGAGTTTAAAGTCTCATAATATGATCCTTATCAGTTAAATGTTTTAAAAGGCAAGTCACAGGTCTCCTCAAAAACCTTTCAAAAATAATTTAAATCAATTGAGATCACAAATCTCAAAGGGCTTGAAAATTGTGATCGGGGGAGATTTTGTGATTTAAATTGGACATAAACTAAGAATTCGATAAGTGGTTTTAGAAATATAATATCAAGCACTCCTCCCTACATGTGCCAAACGATTTCAAATTTTTCATGCACATGTTAAGGGGAAGCATTTATCTTAAACCAAAAAGGATTGAAACGTGATTGATTTATCTCAAAGTGTAGGTTCCCTCTAATATGTGCAAAACTCTTTCGAATCTCGATGCACATATTGAGGGGGAGCAATCAAAAGAAAACCTCATCCTTCCCAAAATATTTCATCCGAAGTACATAAAATACAATATTTGATCGGGAAGTGATGATGATCATTTTAGAAAATGTTAATCAAAGATTGGATCCTTCATTCTCAATCTAAGATTTCAAAAGTCCTCTTGCCTCCGTATGCTAAAATAATTTCTAACACCTAAAGCACATGTTGAGGGGGAGCATTTCTAAAATATCAAAAACAATTAAGGTACAAAACTCTTTGATTTTATATCACAAGTACCTTGATTGATTTTCAAATTGTTTTCAATTGGTTTTGAGGCTGAATGAACAATACCAAAAGACCGACCAATTTATTTTATGCATGGAGATATAAGGATGGTTAGGTTAGGTATTCGTTCCCACGATCCTGCCAGAGCCAGAGGGATCTACCCAGGGACAATCCACTAGATAGTGTAGAAGTCCTTAGGCATGATGAAAAAAGGAGAAAAATTAGAATATGGGAAGAGTGCGGACTGAGACAAAGCTAGTACTTGAATAAACCCAACAAGGTTCTAGTTATGAAGTCTCGGTAAGCACTGAAGGGATTGAAGAATGAAAAATAATTTAATGAGAAAAGGGTAAAAAGAAATAGCCCTCCATTAATTCAACCTTAGGGCAGAAACCGGGTTCAATTCATATGCTACTGGCTGTTATCAAGGTAACACCGGTATTGAAGACAAGACGTCATAGACCCAGTGATGCACTGCACTAAAACTCCCCAAGCTACTCAAGTCCTCTTAAAAGGACTTGTTTCATTCTCATGGGGAACCTACATAATCTATCAACTTTCTATTAGAGATTGTTGATATTGAAAAAGGAGACCCTCTCCCTAGTCTCCGACAAAGGAAACCAAATATGCACTATTGAGTCTAGAGCCAAGAGATCATCAATAAATCTCATTTAGAACACAATTAATGAAGAACTTACTGTTTCACACAATGTGGAAAGTAAGAATATATTTTGAGAGTCCTACGCATTATCCTTGTGGTATTGCCAGAACATCCGAGTGATATGCAAAAATATTCACGATGAAGATGGAAATTCTTCTAGAGCCAACATCAAACAAGCTCTTGGTGGGTGACATGTGAGATCTTTCCAAAAGATCAAGCTTGTGACAACTGGATAGAAACGATAGGGCGATTCACTCTTGAATCAACCTTGGTCCAGGAAATGGATTGACGGATACCTTTGAAAAACTGGTCGTTGTGCTCAAAAACACTTTTCTACAGCACATCGACTGTGTATTGATCTTTCAAAATTAAAAGGGTATTTATGATTGAAAATTGATTTTTCTTATAAAACCTTCGTCGTATTGCAAAACTCTTTCTTCAAGCAATACGCGATTGTTTTCAAATCATTTTTATCAATCAGTAAATCTCAATTTGCTGGTTCACTCACTCCGTGTTGTCTTCTTTGAGACGTTCTGGTTTGAGAACGGCTAGAGCAGCTGTGAAACCCTGTCAAGGAAATTCTTCGGAGTTATACCTGATCACAGGCAGTACTTGTACTGATCAACGGGGAACCGTGGTTCTTGCAACCTATTCAACGAAGGTGATCAAAGACACTTTCATGCGCTTTATTGCTAACTGTTGTTTGCAGGGACACCCGACAGTTGTAGCTGATCAGAATTGAGGAGTCAATCCATAGCCGCATGCTCACACATCACATTACTTCGAAAGAAATCATGATAAGTGCATATCCTCATCAACTGACTCTGATATTTTTAATCCATGCTTCTGCTACGCTACTGCAAATATCATGAATCAACAAAAGCTTCCACAACTCTGATGAAAAGATATCATGATCCAGAATGTGAGCATGTCGGTCCAAAAGTCACAACTTCACATAATTGCGATATAATAAAGGATGGGTCTGAGATTTAGTGCGGCTGATGATCTCAAAGCTGGCTCAAAACTCACTATCACGTGGATCAGTTAAAGACCTCCACTTGTAATAACTTAACATGCGGAGCATGAAGAATCAAAGACTACGGGCTACAGAGCAAAGAACTTAATCAAGAATCCAAGAACACCAAAATGTAATATCTGTTTGTAATTGATGTAATTGAGGTGACCTCCCTTAGGGGGAGATTATAAGGATTTAGAAAATCGAGTAGTTAAAGAGTCGGTCACCTCAAGTATATGTATTCGTTAGAAAGCTCGTGGCCGTAGTCATTTAGTGTTAGTAAGTAATTTGTTAAGTAACACCGTGAAGGACGGACGGGTCTTTACCCACTGTATGTCTGATCTACAGCCCGTAGGAGGCGTATCTTGTATGAACCTATAAATACCCTTTGGCTAGCAAGGCAAAGGGTTGGAGCTTTCATAATTCATTTTTCTTTGTCTCACTAAAGTTCCCAACTCTCTTCCACTTTCTCTCTCTAAAACTCATATAATACTCCCCATATATTGTGTGATTGTGTGTTTGTGAAAACCAATATGTAACATTTCCTCATTCACATTTTCATTTATTAAATCATTACTCGAACTATTGCTAATCATTGAGCCAACAATCGAGGCGTTAACCGCTTTTTCAACAGCGTCCCTAATTGTACTCTCAAATACCCTATGCAAATCTTGAAGATCGTTGTTTCTACTAACATATTGGTTACGACGATTGTTAGAGGGGTGCTGGTCAATTGGTTGTGGTCTGAGTGGAAGTGGTTTATTTGGTGGCAGGTTATCACCTTCCATGATGAAGAGTGATGGGGTTACTAACAAACTCACGAAGAAGGGGGATAGACTACAAGGAAGCTAAAAATGAGAAAAAATCTTACTTGATAGGAATCAAGCAAGGGAACCTAAACGAGATAGAAATCTAACTAGCTATTCTATTCGGTAAAAACTTGATGCGCGTACAAGGCTTGTTCGGGGTCAAAGGAACTTCCTTTTCGTCGAGCAAGTTTTTCAGCACCCTGGGCAGTGAACCTAATCGTTGTAGTGTAGTATTGGGTAAGCCTCGGGAATTGATATCGTTCTCTAGGGGAATAGGAATGCTAGTGAGAAGTGTACTACGCTAAGGTTGAGGTTGAGGAAGATTATTTTTTATCTTTTTATATTTTTTAAAAAGTTAAGGGTAAAATCTCGGGGTTTGGATTTGGGGGGTGGTACTTCTACCAATTACTTCTACAATCTAATTATCTAAACTATAGGTAGTCTTATGTCTTTGTGATGTTTGCTCGTATGATGATTAAAATTTTCTTACCTAGATACTATTACTCCCTAGTTATCTTTTATTGGTTGTTGAATTGCCACGTCCTTATTCTTAACGCGTTGTGTTTTCTAAGGTCGTAGGGTGTGCCTTTTTCCCTAACTCTTTGAGACTTTAAGGGTTATCTTTGGATGTTTAGACTACAAATCCGCTAAGTGATTCATAAACTAAGGTTCACAAAGATTACTCAAGCATTCAAACACAATGATGGTCTAATTGCACTCCTAAGCCAATTACAATTAAGATAAGAGACAACCAATCAATAATTAATAACTAGGTTTCATAGATCTAAGCAAACACACAAGAAATTTAGCCGGACATGTTAAACACGCAAGCATACACACATTCAATGGAAGACATAATGAAATCAATGAAGTAAAACACTTATCTTGATGTAAAATAGGGTTTGGGAACCCTAAGATACTGTCCAAGTCGGACTACAAACGTTTAGGGTTTTTACTCCACAAGTCTACCTCTTAAAATTCTGAAAATTGGATTTATATATATAATTTTACACTTGTGACGGCGTCGCCTTATAGGTGGGACGCCGTCAGATCGCCGTAATTAGGGTTTTCGTCTTGGCCAAGTAATCGTTGGGACGGCTCCATGTTGTAGTTGTGACACCGTCGGGCTGATAGGGACGTCGTCTGATTCTGGATCTAGGCCGTCTGAGATGAAAAGTCTTCGTGACGCCCTTCCTCTTCAAAGCCTGACGTCGTCAGGTGTATTCTAGCAAAAAGTTTACTGAGCCATCAGAGATTTTAATTCGTATAAGAGGATGGCATCGCCCTTTGATTAGGACTCCGTCAAGTGCAATTCCAGCAGCTTGAGTGTCTTCGATCTTGACTTTTCCATTTTCTTCATATATTCACTCCTTTTTGTCTAAATATGCATCATTCCAGCATTTTGCTTCCAAGAGACCTAAAAAGTGAAAAGGAATGAAATTAATCAGTAACGGATATAAAAGTGGGCAATTAAGGGCTTAAATGACCCCCTAAAAACGTACGTTTTAAATCCTTATCACCCGCTTGTAATCATCCGACGACCATTAGTTCTATTCTGAACTTTAACTCTGCCACCTTGGACAACTGCATGACTTTTGGGATTAGATGAGGAATGAAGAAGATTGTTTGACTGAGTTGAGAACTTGGAGAAAGCTTTAGCAAGAAATGTCATTCCATGATTCAAAGCTTCAAAAGCATCATCTTGACCATCATTGGTTTGAGAATAGTACGCGTTGTAAGATTGGCCTTCGAGAAAGACTTGATGAGATGGTGTGGGTGGAGCATAAGCAAAGTGACGTTGTTGTTGATCAAAAGCATGGTTTGACTTTGGGTAAGGATTCGGATAACCATGTGCCATGAGAGCAATCGGATCAGCAATTGGTGGTGGAGGGAAACCGTTTGTACCACGAGCTTCTTTGTCTTTGATAACCTCATATTGATGATGTTTCAGATAATCATACAACAACCCATACTTGACATCATGAAGATCCTTGACTTGTCGAACAAAAGTAACATACTTGTGCCAATTCGGTCCTAAGGAGTTCAAAAACTTTGTGTTAATAGCAATGTTTGGAAGATCAATCTTATGTTGTTGCAAATCATTGACCACATTTGTGATATGATGATAATATGATTCAAGTGATTCCCAGGCTCAATGGTAAACACATCAAAGTTATGATACATATTAGATTCCATGTCGATCTTGTTTAGTTCAGTGCCTTCCATCAAGAGATATACATGTTCCCACATGGTTTTAGCAGTTGTCTATGCATTAATACTTTTTGTAAATCGAATTCGGAATTCCAAGAAGTATCTGTTGCATAGCCATCTCATCAGATTCAAGATGGAGTTGTTCAGGTGTTAAATGGCTTAGTGGAACAATTGAGCTAGTATCGGGTCTTGGTGGAACAGCTGTGGGATCTCCGGGAACAGTTTCAGTTGGCATCTGAAAGGGTCCTTCTAGTATCACCTTCTTAAGATACTTACCATGAGGTTTCTTGAGTTTCATATACCTTAGAAATCTACTTGCCCATTGCACATAATTTCCTGGTGTAAGCATTAGAAGACGAGTATCCGAACCAACTTCATGAATGGATTGCTGGCTTGTAACAGCTTTACACATTTGAGAAAACCAATGTTTTTGTTGAACCATTGAAGGTTTTTGATGAACTTGTTGTGGGGTTGTTGAGGAGCTTGTTGTGGGGGTTGATAAGGATAATAGGGGTAATGAGGATAATAAGGATATGGTGGTTGAGACATGATTGTTGTTTGATGAATGATGTGGATCTTTAAGGATAATTAAGGTTGATGTTGTTAAGGTTTAAGTAGATTAGAAGCAAAGTCCTTACTTACAGAAATCCTTAGTAGCAAAGTCCTTAGTCACAGAAATTCTAAGTAGCAAAAGTCCTTACTCACAGAAATCCTAAGTAGCAAAACCTCTTGCTCGCAGAAAACCAAAGTAGCAAAAACTCTTGCTCGCAGAAACCTAAGTAGCAAAACTTCTTGCTCGCAGAAAACCTAAGTAGCAAGTTTCTGATCCTTGAAGTCTGCTTTCCTAACTCGGAAATAAGTGCAGAATTCCTAACTCGCAACTTTTTACTAACTTGCAACTTTTTACTAACTCGCAAAGAAAATTTCTAAGTAGCAAAAAATTCCTAACTAGAAAAGAAAGTCCTATGTAGCAAAAATGGTTTGAGACTTAGAAAATTTTAAACTTGGGAAATCTGCTTTCCTAACTTGGAAATGTATGTAGAAATCCAAACTCGCAAAAGTTTTGCAAACTCGCCAAACAAAATTCCTACCTCGATGGCTAACTCGCCAAACTTCAAAAGCTGATAGTGTAATACCAAGTTCATTTAATAACATTTAGGTAAATTTCCCCCGATAATACTTGTAATTTATATCATTTATATGGATTTACGCTTGTTTTCCATTGTTTTCCACTTTCAAGTAAATTACGAGCATTGGAGCTAAAGAGACGCGGAACTGGAGAAATATCAAAAGATTTATCATAGTATGCTGACTTTGAAGAAGTTACGGTGTAACTCATCTCTCACATTACGCCGTAACTAAAGCGTGACTCAGAAAACCAACTCATCAGAAGGTTATGGCGTAACTCTTCCCAAAGGGTACGACGTAACTATATTAGGTCAAATGAGGTTCAACGCCGCTGTTAATTACGTCGTAACTATTTCTCAACTACGGCGTAACAAAGTTTATTGAAGACTACGGCGTAAACACTAATTAGGTTACGCCGTAACTAGCAGATCTAGTGCAAAATACGAAGGAATTGAAGGCTACGGCGTAACTCTTGTTATGGTTACGCCGTAACCCAGATTTGGCCTATAAATACCCCACGAATTCCAGCATTTCTAATCATCCCATTCCACACACAACAACCAGATAACGTGGGAAAAAGCTAAAGGCAGGTCTAGAGGAGCATATGGAGCTGTCTCCAAGGGAGAAATCACTCCCCTTCGATAAGCATTAGCATTTTATCTTTTCTTTACTTTCGATTCATGTATTTCGTACCTTTGAATATTGAATTGATTTGTATGGTTAATATGAGCGGTTAAGCACCTCTTGGTGCTGGCCTAGTTATGATTCCTTAATTGTTTTGTTTGCGTTTACATTACTTCCATACAATTATTTCTAAGTGTTTGCATACATAGTTTATTGGTAGCTACCCTTGGTTCGGTAGTTTTGAATGGCGGTAGAGGCCAATTGCCTAGGAGATTTGACCAACTGACCCTAGGTGAGTGGACTGAGACGGGAAGGGTAAGATATGACCAACTGACGACCCTTTCTACTTGTGCGATTTGACCAACTGATCACCTACCGTTTAGATGAACTTAAGAATTAGGGGGTGAGTGTTTAAGTTGCTAACGCCCGGGCACTCACTATTATAAATCTAGCATGTAGCGGTACTTAATGACTTGGCTTAGGGGACCAGGAACAACAAGACTTATGAGGGGACACCTGACTTCTCATGTGGTGGCATCTTTGCTTATAGGTTAGGGCGAATTGACCAAATGTTGTCCTCTCGACTTTGACCCCACCTGAAGTAATTGGAAGTAAGTAGATGTAGACATAACTAGCTAGGAGGAATAACTAGGTTAGCACCACTATCCTCTATTGATTTATCCTTTGCCTTTATTTGTTGTTTTCTGCTTTAGTAGTTTAATTAATTAATTCCTTATCGAAACCATTATTAATCTGTGACACCTAGACTTAGTAATAATCCAACACACATAGCTCTTGGGATGACCTCGGCTTTACCGAATACTACACTACATACGACCGGGTACACTGCCCGTTAGTGCACTAGGGTAGACCATAGGTATCACGAGACTTTATAAATATTAAAATCTGGTCAGTAAAACCTGCATCAAGTTTTTGGCGCTGCTGCCGGGGAGTTATATTAGGATTAATATTAAGTCTGTCATTTCGTTTTAAACTTTTCTATTATTCTCACGATCATATTTCGAGTTTTCAGGTACCATGGAAGTTGTTAACATCGATGACCTCACTCTTGAGAAATATTTGGCATTAACAAGGGAAGAACAAGGACCAGGGATTGTTAGGCCGGCTATCGCAGAAGATGCTCAATTCGAAATCATACCTCAATTCATGAGGGTATTACGTGCAAATCCCTTCTATAGATGCATCACCAATGATGCCCATGAACATATAGACAATGTCGAGTACATTTTCAGCCTATTCAAATTTCCCAGAGTCTCACTGATTCGTGTAAAGTAAACACAAATATCAACAATATCAAATTAATCGTGAAATTCGACAAATCAACCTTTTAGGAAAAGGGTTAACGTGCCGAAACTCACGTGTGTGATAAAAGTGATACCGGGCAAGTGATTTCCCCCGGGTCGTGTCCCAACGAGGTGTGAAATTGACGGTGTCGTTGAGTTTCGTGATTAGTACTTGAATTGGTTAAACGAATTTTGGATTTTGATTACGCTAATCTACAAGTTAAAAATGGGAATGAAAATAAAGCTAGTAAAACAATGTAAACACTAAATAAACTACTACTAAGCTTAAGAAACAATAAAACGAAGCTAAATTACATCCTAGGGTGCTAAAATGCAAAAACGCGAAAAACCGGGAACCACCCGAGCCATAAACGTAAAAGTTTTGCAATTTAAGGGCTACGGGTGCGAAAACAATTTTCCTACATTCTACATGACAAAAAATGATTTTAGGAAAAAGCCGAGTATTTTTTCGATTTTTAAATTATTTATTACGAATTAAAAACGGATTTAATCTAATTAATTAATTAAAAATACTAAACCATTTTATAAAAATGTGCAAAAATTACAAAATAATACTTTACACTATGCAAAATCTAAGAAAAATAAAAAGACCATAATTGCATTGGGAAATAAACAACTAATAAGCTAAATAAGAGGAAAAGTTTAAAATACAAATTCTCTAAATAACTGATATATGATTAAATGTGCAAGAAATAAACAAAAAAGACACAAGGAGCAGTTGGTTTAGAAGGTTTGTGTTCTGTCGTGTGCAGCATTCCAGCAGGTCCAGAGTTCGAATCCTGCCTCTCCCCTTTCGGTTTTTTTTTTTTTTTTTTTTTTCTTTTCTTTTTTTGAATTATATTTTATTGCAAACTAAATCAAGAGCAAATAAGACTATTTTAATCAAAAAGTAAACTTAGAAAAGAGTGTTACCAGCTCGTAAGATTGGCAGAATGCCCGAGAGGGCGGGCTGTTTGGCTTAGTACCAGTCCAAGGAAAACAAAAGCTGTAATAAGATTTAATCTAAAGGGCATTAAGTTATCTTACCTAAAAACTACTAGGAGCCTAAAATGAACAAAGATAAAAAAGCTAATAAGCTATAAACTAGTCACATAAGCTGCTGCTGTAATTGTGGGTCAGAACAGGCCCATGAGGGACTGCTTATGGCTTATAAATAAGCAAGAAAAGACTCTCCAATGAGCAATAAATAAGCTACTAAGAGGGCGGGCTGTTTGGGACAGCACAACCAAACACCCCTTCACCACTTTCTTTGGTCGATCGAGCAATGAACAAGGCACTTATGAATCAGAAATTAGCTAACAATCTAACAATAAACTTAAATCAAGCAAACACAAAAAAAAAAGAAAGAAGATGCACTAACTAAAAAGGGAAGTAAGCAATTATGATGTGACAAATTTCTTATAAGCTAGGCATGAACCAAATATACACCAACTGATATGACAAATAAGCTCTAGAAAGGCACCTAATAAGCTGAGATTAGAGAAAGAGCTTAATAAAGCAAATCTAATCCTACCTGAACTACTCTAATAAGCTGCTAAAAAAAAGCTCCAATAAGCATGACATGGCTACTGATGCACAGGGCAAAAAGGCTGTTTAAAGGGCCTAAATAAGCTACTATAAAAGCGCTAAATCCTAACTAAAACAAAAAATCATGAAAACTATAAATCTAACTACTGATTGCCAACCAAATCTAATCCTAATTCTAACCTAAAGCTAACTAAATCTAAGTAAAAAAAGAAAGGAAGTAGGCTGCTGATACAGGTTGCTGAAGTGAGACAAATTACACAAAAAAAAACTATCAAACCCTTTTTATCATCCAAATTTGTGCTTGAAACTTTGACAAATAAACTTGCAAAAGACTTTACAACTAATTTTAGAATCAAAATGGGTCAAATTGTGGCTTTTGACCCACGAACAAGGCTAATCCAAACACTGCCTCAAGGGCAAAGAAGTGAGTTTTTGAACCTGTGACGATGTGAAAATGTTAAAGACAAACTTGTGAGCTCAAACATAAGCCCTCATGAGCAAAAAAAACGAACTTTTAACAACTTTGGTGAATAAAAATAATAGCAGATTCAATACATAAATTGCAAAACTGGGAATTTAAATGAACTTGAGATTAAATTGCATTTAAGTTAAATAATACAGAAATGTAAATGACAATGAAAATTAAATGGGACTAGAACAAGATTTCTAGACAAGTTTACAATTTCTTTTTACTGCCTATATATACAAAATGTGAAAACAGTCATCTGGCTTCTCCTTTTTCCTTGTTATCTGTGTTGTGTTTTCTGTGTGAGACAAACCAACCAAAAACTACTTTGTGCTTCATGAAACCATCTATCACAACCATTAGATTACTTTTTGGGAACCACCTTGTTTTCACAGCCATTGGATGCACTTCTTGTAGCTTGTGGATTGCCAAGGTGGCAAGATGAGACATGTGAGGAGGGGAACCATGTGACCTTTGCTTTGTTGGTTTCTGGGAAAGCAAGAGACAGTGAGATGGGAGGGAAACAATGGCGCCAATTTTTATTGTTTTCTGGGAATGTTTTTATTGTGTTCTGTGTTGGGGATAAAAAGGAGAAGGAGGGTAGGTCAAAAAGGGTTAAGGGTTAAGAAAGGTTTGTTTATATAAGTAAAGTGTTTTTTATTTTTTTATTTTTTTTTTTTTTGAAAACTAAAAATTGGGTTTAACAAAAATGGGTTTTGGGTAAAATCGGGATTTATTTGGATTATTGGGTTTAAAAGGGAATTTCGGTCATTTGGGTATCGGGGACGGGTAAAATGGGAAATTTGGTTTCGGGTTCGGTTTTAAGTTTGTTTCCCCCTGCTCACTCTCAAAAACGCGTCCCGAGCTCTGAAAATGTATAAAATCAACTGCCGGCTCCGTCTGTTTTAGCACTTCTCTGATTTCGGTTTGTTTTTGCTCGTTTTCGCTCTGTTTTCAATTCTTTTGTACCTGCAAGACATAAAACACACTCCAAGGATATTTTTGACATATTTTGAGCATATTTGGGTGTTTTTAGTCATTTTTGTGGTCTTAGATGGGTAAAAACGATGAGTGAATAAGCACTAATCAAATTCCCCCACACTAGGCAATTGCTAGTCCCTAGCAATCAATCATATGAAGTAATGAAAGAAATTCACGAGCCAACCCCATTTTAACTTTTTATTTGATGCAAGAAATTTAAATTAGACTGAAAGTAAATAACGTGCTTGATTAACAAAAAGTGGTATCATGGAACGGGATTCACACAAAATGGGTGTCTCCAGGGAATTGTAATCGTCATCCTCTTTTTAATACTCTCAAACTAAGTCTAAACTTATTGTGCAAACGTTTTGGCAAAATGCTAACACTACTTATACTAATAAACTATGTAAGCCGAGGCTTAACTTTTTACTCCCGTAGTTTATACAATTTAAGTTCGTGTGCTCATTTTCAAAAGTTTGACCATTGAAACCGACCTTGTTATGGTTGTTATCCACTTAACTAAAATCTTAGCTTCCCGGAAACTACGAAAGCCTAAGGATCGAAAGGGCCTCTTCCATGTAGCGGCTTTCTTCTCGGCACATCCCAAAACATCAGTTTTAAGTGACCAGGCTTTTGACACCCCACAGAGAATAGTACCGGAATTAGCGGGAATTCGATTCCAAAGATTTACGAGGCTACCGTTAAGTTAAAATTATAACTAAATGGACAACAACCGACGATAATTTAGAAATTCGAGATTCAAAGGTGAGATCACTCCATGTAGCGACTTTCTTCTCAGCTTATCCATTTAAGGAGGCTAGGTTTTCACCCTCGAGAATAGTATCGGAGCTTTCGGGGTCTTTGACTTCAAGAATTTCTAAATCACCGTCAAACTTTTAAACAACTTTGACTAATCCTAGTTCAACTTCCGATTTAAATTCAAGAAAAAGCAAGTTTCGCACATTTATTCATAAGCAACATAATACTTTTATTTGAGGACTCATATTTTTTTTCAATTTTCATTTTTCAACTTTTTTTTTTTCACTTTCTTTTTCACCTTTTTTTTTTTTTTTTTTTTTTTTCACTTTGACTTGCAATTTATTTTTGCATCATTCAAGCACTTTTACGATACTTTCATTTTGCAACTTTATTCCGATTTTAAGAAAGTATGCTTTTCCAAAAATTTAAATAAAAAGTTGAACTTGAGCTCTATATCAATTTTGCTTAAAAACTTTTTGTTGTAACAAGACGATTTAAATGTTCAAAAGTTTGACAACGAGCACGTATTTTAGGTTCAATTAGGAGCTACTGAGAGAAAAAGCCATAGATTACTTATATAAGCTCTAAAGAGAACCAACTACTCCACGCTTAGCATTTTCATTTGCACAACTCGTAAAAACTTAGCCTAATTGTTAAGAGAGCAGCTAGATCAACACTCTAGCAGAGTCGGGATTCCCTTTGTTCTAACCTAATCAAGACTAAACTACCATTAATACCGAAGCATTAACACTTTATTTTCATGCAAAAAAAATTTTAAATTTGGGTCAAAACGGGGGTACTAGGGACTAAAGGGTACAAATGTGACAAAATTTGACAGAATTCCCCCACACACTTAGAATTGAATATTGCCCTCAATATTCAAAGTCCCGCCGATACTATTGAATGGAAAAAGGTAATACCACTTAACCAAGTGTGTGGACGAAATCTGTTATTTTACACAAAAAGGATTTTGAAAACATATCCCCGGTAACGTTAGTAAAATGATCGGATATTGGGCTGGATTGAAAACAATCAATCATCACGATCAAAGGGATTCCTGAAAACATGAGCAAACACACAAGAAGCAAACATCGTGGAGGTTTCCCCCACACTTAGTTGTTAGAAAATAGAAAGAAGTCAGAAACATGGGTGAAAACCCATGGAATGCTACTGTTTTTGTTAACCGAGTCACTAGCTTGACTCGACCCCGAATTCATTTGTCCATGGGGAAGTAAGTGGAATAGAAAATCTCCATCGGACTTTCATTCAAATAGTTTGGATAAACATTGAATGTGCTGAAAGTTCCACTCCGATGAGATACAACCGGCTCAAGAGAAAGAGAAATGCCGGGATCAAAGATGGTATCTTCACTCCCGTAGGAGTTAAGACATGGAGAAGAAATTGGAGGAGAAGGCAAGGTGACAATGAGTTGACAATGGGTGGGATGGGTGGGCAGAAGATTAGATTGAGGAACATTAACGGAATGTTCAAAAATCTTATCCACCACTAAAGCAATGAAAACATCCATGTCGGGCTTAGAAGAGGTTCCATCATCCGGCGGTTTAGCAGGCGGACGGGTGGATGATGGACCTAAGCCATAATCGTCACTCTGAAAACCCGAAGGTATCGAGTCATCCGAAGAAAGAAAGTCGAAGTGCACATCATCATCTCCCGGTGGAGAATGATCAATAAGAGCGAGTTCATCGGCGAACTCCTCAAGAAGGTCTAACGTCGAAGTGGGATTGCCACTAT
The DNA here is from genome assembly GCA_910596185.1 of Chrysanthemum makinoi. Taxonomy (NCBI): domain Eukaryota; kingdom Viridiplantae; phylum Streptophyta; class Magnoliopsida; order Asterales; family Asteraceae; genus Chrysanthemum; species Chrysanthemum makinoi. The sequence goes on from OU343224.1 coordinate 94,178,739, forward strand.
TCTTTTCTTCGGGAAAAGATGGAGATATAACGAGGTTCTCCATGTAAGAGTCGCTATCCTCTTTCTGAATGTCAAAGATGGAATTATCTGAAACTAGAGTGAATTCAGAATCAAGGTCAAACAGAGGATTAGTGAATGCCATAGAAAAAGGTTTCTCGGACACAACAAGAATATCTTCATCATCCGTTTCAAAATCAGTGTCCATATCAAGATCATCGGGATCAACATCTCTCACTTCTTCCAAGCTAACGAGCTCAGAAGGTATCTCCTCAACATACTCGATGTCTCCACATGATAAAGAATCATCAAACGATGTATAATCGTTTTGGACTCGAAATCACCTCAACGAAACTTTTGGGTCGGGAGAAGAATCATTATCGAGAGGCTCATCACACATATTACCAAAAATAACCTCGGATTCACTTGGGGTTGGGACAAGGTTCTCAACACAAGACGGTTCCGTTTCCGGAATAGTGTCAAGATGCTCATCCCCCATTAAAAGGTTATCCGAAGGTTCTATGGTGGATAGGCAATATGAGGGCGGAGAGTGGACATGTGCGGTACTTTGTGGGCTTGAAATATGCACCTTGTCCTTTGTCATCTCCCAATCTTCCTCATCCTCATCATCGAAACGGCAAGCTTCGTTAAATAGGAGACGCTGTTGAGCAGCTTCGTTCAATAGGAGAAGCTTTTGAGTTGCTCGCTCATCGGCCAGAAATATTTCGTTGCGAGCAGCTTGTTCCTCGGAAAGTTCCTCAAGAATCATATGAGGAAATGGATCAATGGCGGGAAGTTGTGGGGGTTGGAAATTGTCAAAACAAGGAGTGTTATAACAAGGGTCAGGCCCATAGTTTTGATTCCATGATTGATTGAAATCTTGATAGTACGGTTGTGGTTCGTATGCATTCTGAGGAGGGTAGTTGAAATCGTTCTGAGGAAAATTGAAGGAATTAGGATTAGAATCATAAGCGCATGAATTCTCGGCACAAATCGAACAAAATCCATCAGTAAGATAGTTTCCACACCACTCGCACATACATTTGTAGCAACGGAAACCTTTCGGTAACATGTCTCCACAACCGTAGCAATACTCTTGATCGAACAAAGACATCTCGGGTTCAGGAGTATGAAATGAGGATTCACATCTGGCAATTGCCGAATTTATATCTTCACGAAGTTCATTATAGTAGTTTTTAATTATGTTCATTCCGGCCCTAAGGAAATCATCCTCGTTTGAGAAACGTCTTGAAGATTCCGGAGGTGGGATAAGTGGTGTGCTCTCAGAGCTAGCAGTTTCCACCACTTCCATTTTGGTCTCCGGTTCTTGCTCTTTTCTCTTAACCTTAACCGTAAATCGCGAAAGATTTTGATCAATTCTAGACGGTTTGGGCTCAGAAACAATAGAACAAACATCGGGTTGTGGCGGATGGTCGGAAAAACTTGGAGAATCATCGAGAGAGTTTTTATCGGATAATTCGCACCAATAGCAATATTTGCTTGCACCAACCCTACCACACCGCTTACATAAACAATCGTGATTCTGACAATAAACTTGATCCTCTTCCATACGTCCTTTGCAATGAAAACAACGACGATAATTGATCGTCGCCATGAGAATTAAACATATAGAGGGTTAAAGGGATAGAATCAAATGGTCGAGAGGATGCGAAGGATAGAATCAAACGGTAAAAGAGGGTAAGAGAAATAGAATTATACGGATAAGAGGAACGATAAGATTATTTTTGGGGTTTTTATAAATAGAAAACATAAAAGGAAAAAAATTTTGAAAAGGAAAATCTTTTTTGGGTTTTTATAAAAGAAATATGTACAAAAACAAAACGGTGACTTCACGAGGAAGGTTCTTCAAGTCACTAATCGCAAAAATCACGATATTGTCGCAACACACCTCCCCGGCAGCGGCGCCAAAATTTGATTCGTGTAAAGTAAACACAAATATCAACAATATCAAATTAATCGTGAAATTCGACAAATCAACCTTTTAGGAAAAGGGTTAACGTGCCGAAACTCACGTGTGTGATAAAAGTGATACCGGGCAAGTGATTTCCCCCGGGTCGTGTCCCAACGAGGTGTGAAATTGACGGTGTCGTTGAGTTTCGTGATTAGTACTTGAATTGGTTAAACGAATTTTTGGATTTTTGATTACGCTAATCTACAAGTTAAAAATGGGAATGAAAATAAAGCTAGTAAAACAATGTAAACACTAAATAAACTACTACTAAGCTTAAGAAACAATAAAACGAAGCTAAATTACATCCTAGGGTGCTAAAATGCAAAAACGCGAAAAACCGGGAACCACTCGAGCCATAAACGTAAAAGTTTTGCAATTTAAGGGCTACGGGTGCGAAAACAATTTTCCTACATTCTACATGACAAAAAATGATTTTAGGAAAAAGCCGAGTATTTTTTCGATTTTTAAATTATTTATTACGAATTAAAAACGGATTTAATCTAATTAATTAATTAAAAATACTAAACCATTTTATAAAAATGTGCAAAAATTACAAAATAATACTTTACACTATGCAAAATCTAAGAAAAATAAAAAGACCATAATTGCATTGGGAAATAAACAACTAATAAGCTAAATAAGAGGAAAAGTTTAAAATACAAATTCTCTAAATAACTGATATATGATTAAATGTGCAAGAAATAAACAAAAAAGACACAAGGAGCAGTTGGTTTAGAAGGTTTGTGTTCTGTCGTCAGCATTCCAAAGGTCCAGAGTTCGAATCTGCCTCTCCCCTTTTTTTTTTTTTTTTTTTTTCTTTTCTTTTTTTGAATTATATTTTATTGCAAACTAAATCAAGAGCAAATAAGACTATTTTAATCAAAAAGTAAACTTAGAAAAGAGTGTTACCAGCTCGTAAGATTGGCAGAATGCCCGAGAGGGCGGGCTGTTTGGCTTAGTACCAGTCCAAGGAAAACAAAAGCTGTAATAAGATTTAATCTAAAGGGCATTAAGTTATCTTACCTAAAAACTACTAGGAGCCTAAAATGAACAAAGATAAAAAAGCTAATAAGCTATAAACTAGTCACATAAGTAGCTGCTGTAATGTGGGTCGAACAGGCCCATGAGGGACTGCTTATGGCTTATAAATAAGCAAGAAAAGACTCTCCAATGAGCAATAAATAAGCTACTAAGAGGGCGGGCTGTTTGGGACAGCACAACCAAACACCCTTCACCACATTCTTTGGTCGATCGAGCAATGAACAAGGCACTTATGAATCAGAAATTAGCTAACAATCTAACAATAAACTTAAATCAAGCAAACACAAAAAAAAAAGAAAGAAGATGCACTAACTAAAAAGGGAAGTAAGCAATTATGATGTGACAAATTTCTTATAAGCTAGGCATGAACCAAATATACACCAACTGATATGACAAATAAGCTCTAGAAAGGCACCTAATAAGCTGAGATTAGAGAAAGAGCTTAATAAAGCAAATCTAATCCTACCTGAACTACTCTAATAAGTGCTAAAAAAGCTCCAATAAGCATGACATGGCTACTTGATGCACGGGCAAAAGGTCATTTAAAGGGCCTAAATAAGCTACTATAAAAGCGCTAAATCCTAACTAAAACAAAAAATCATGAAAACTATAAATCTAACTACTGATTGCCAACCAAATCTAATCCTAATTCTAACCTAAAGCTAACTAAATCTAAGTAAAAAAAGAAAGGAAGTAGGTCAGCTGAGGTTCTGAAGTGAGACAAATTACACAAAAAAAAACTATCAAACCCTTTTTATCATCCAAATTTGTGCTTGAAACTTTGACAAATAAACTTGAAAAAGACTTTAAAACTAATTTTAGAATCAAAATGGGTCAAATTGTGGCTTTTGACCCACGAACAAGGCTAATCCAAACACCCTCAAGGGCAAAGAAGTGAGTTTTTGAACCTGTGACGATGTGAAAATGTTAAAGACAAACTTGTGAGCTCAAACATAAGCCCTCATGAGCAAAAAAAAACGAACTTTTAACAACTTTGGTGAATAAAAATAATAGCAGATTCAATACATAAATTGCAAAACTGGGAATTTAAATGAACTTGAGATTAAATTGCATTTAAGTTAAATAATACAGAAATGTAAATGACAATGAAAATTAAATGGGACTAGAACAAGATTTCTAGACAAGTTTACAATTTCTTTTTACTGCCTATATATACAAAATGTGAAAACAGTCATCTGGCTTCTCCTTTTTCCTTGTTATCGTGTTGTGTTTTCGTGTGAGACAAACCAACCAAAAACTACTTTGTGCTTCATGAAACCATCTATCACAACCATTAGATTACTTTTTAGGAACCACCTTGTTTTCACAGCCATTGGATGCACTTCTTGTAGCTTGTGGATTGCCAAGGTGGCAAGATGAGACATGTGAGGAGGGGAACCATGTGACCTTTGCTTTGTTGGTTTCTGGGAAAGCAAGAGACAGTGAGATGGGAGGGAAACAATGGCGCCAATTTTTATTGTTTTCTGGGAATGTTTTTATTGTGTTCTGTGTTGGGGATAAAAAGGAGAAGGAGGGTAGGTCAAAAAGGGTTAAGGGTTAAGAAAGGTTTGTTTATATAAGTAAAGTGTTTTTTATTTTTATTTTTTTGAAAACTAAAAATTGGGTTTAACAAAAATGGGTTTTGGGTAAAATCGGGATTTATTTGGATTATTGGGTTTAAAAGGGAATTTCGGTCATTTGGGTATCGGGGACGGGTAAAATGGGAAATTTGGTTTCGGGTTCGGTTTTAAGTTTGTTTCCCCCTGCTCACTCTCAAAAACGCGTCCCGAGCTCTGAAAATGTATAAAATCAACTGCCGGCTCCGTCTGTTTTAGCACTTCTCTGATTTCGGTTTGTTTTTGCTCGTTTTCGCTTTGTTTTCAATTCTTTTGTACCTGCAAGACATAAAACACACTCCAAGGATATTTTTGACATATTTTGAGCATATTTGGGTGTTTTTAGTCATTTTTGTGGTCTTAGATGGGTAAAAACGATGAGTGAATAAGCACTAATCACTCACATGACGCTATCATGTTACGAGTATTCAATATTTCTCTTACGGGAGCTGCTAAAAGATGGGTTGATCGATTACCTGCTGGGACTGTCAACACTTGGCCTATCCTAAAAAAGTGTTTCATTCAGAGATATTGTCCTCCAATAAAGATGGCTAAGCAATTAGAAGAAATCCATAACTTCAAGCAAGAGGGTGATGAAACGTTATACCAAGCTTGGGAAAGGTATAACGAATTATTATACAAATGCCCTACTCATTACCTTAATAGCCAACAAAAGGTGGACGTCTTCTACAAAGGTCTGAACATCTCCTCAAGACAAATGATCGATTCTCAGGGACCGATTCCTGGTATGACACCCACTTTGGCTTTAGAAACTATTCAAAAGATGGCAGACCACTCTCACAAATGGCACAATGGAGGGAGCAACGGAAGTAAGAATGGAGATATGGAAGGCCTTGCAGCAATAAACAACAAATTAGAAATCCTAGGAAGAGAAATGAAGAAGCTCAAGGAAAATGTGCATTCCATTCAAGTAGAGCAAAATGGAACTCCACCTACTAAAGAATGTTCCTCCAACGAGGAAGTTAAAAGGATCGGAGAAGTTAAATATGGAAGAGAATCCCCTTTCAACAACTACAATAATAACGGGCCCTGATATCGTGAAAAATCCCCAGTATTCTACACAAGAATCAACAACAATCCTCCTAAACCTAGCCTTGAAGAAATAATGCACAGGCACATCGAAGAATCTACAAAAAAGGGAGTTAAACTCAAGGAATGGATGGTCAAAGTGAAGGAGGATACCAATATGAACCTACGTAACCAAGATGCTGCAATTAAAAACATCGAAACACAAATTGGGCAATTGGCTAAAAACCTTGAAACGAGTAATGCTAAATCCATTGCCTGCAAAGCCATATTTGCGCAAGATAAAGCAAAGAAAGAGCAGTGCACATCCTCTATCACTAATGATCTTTCTGGGATTAACTACCTAAGAGAGGATGATAAATTAGAAGAAGACGAGGTCCTGCCAAGCAAACTTCCTGAGAAACAGCAATACCAGGAAAGTTTTCTTCTTCCATGCACTATTGGTAATATTAAGATTCCCGCATTAGCTGATTTGTGGGCCGGGGTAAACCTTATCTCTACCACTTTATTTGAAAAAATAAAACTTACCAATTTAAAAGAAACAACTATTATGATAGAAATGGTTGATTCCTCTAAAGCTGTACCGAGGGGAATTGTGAATAATGTGCTTTTAAAAATTGGAAAATTATTTTTCCCAACTGATTTTGTGGTTATAGACATGGGGAAGCGGGAGGCTTACAACATAATTGTTGGAAGACCTTTTCTGGCCACTTGTAGGGCTCAAATTAAGGTTTTTAAAAAACAAATTTCTTTGGGAACTGAAAATGAACGAATAACTTTTAGTATGAAAGAGCATTCAAAACCAAAAGTTGAAATTTCAAATAATGTTGTTGTTGTTAATGTTCAATCACTAGATCCCCCTCTACACTTTAATCCTATTACTAATTATAGTAGAGAAAATGTTGATGATTGTAAGCAGAAACAGGGAAAGATTGTCCAAGGCATTGAGGAAACTCCAGTTCCGAACAAACATTTCCGCACCTCGATATTAACCAAGGATAACGAATCAGTGACAGCATGGCCCCCGTATACTCGTCCTCAAAAATGTGAAAGAAAGGCGAATGAATGGATATACCCTCACAAGGGTGATAGACATGATATTTGATTGTACAAAAGATTGCACTACCAGGCTTCGATGATGATCAAAGGTATGAGGGGTGTATGTTCCAGCCAAGACTTGCCTTTCACCTGAGAATAAGAAATACGAAACACTATGTTAAGTGATTACGCAGGGGTAGGGCCCTGCAAACCACCTCAGGTGTGAGAGTAAGTATGAATTATGGTTGTATAAGTGTGTGTAAGTAAATAGATGAATGTGAAATGAGCATACTATAATCCATTGCCCGTCTAACTTATTTATAGTGGAAGAAATAGGGTTAGAGGCACTTTTGCGCGAATGTCGGAGATCATGGGGGCGTCCCATGATTGTGGGTAACCGTTAGGGCTTAGTGACTCACGTTCTCAAGCTTGGTGGGGAAGCCATGAAAGAGAGGGAGATCGTGGGTTTGACCAAGTCAGGAGGTTCCCCTATCCATTACTCCTTCGTCAACCTTACCCCGAAGGGCTTAGTGCTTTGAATGGCGAATTCCCCTGTGGTAACCTTCGTGATAACGAATGGTTTGACGCCTATGGATATTTTAGAATCCTAACTTAGGCCTTCGAATGGAAGGGCTTCGACACGTCTCGGAGGAGTGTCCTTTGAGCTACTCGGAGGGTACATCATCAATCCCCCCAGTCAAAAGTGATGTATATGAGCGAAGAGGCATTGCTTTCGACTTCATGCTTTGAAAAAATACCATCCTGCTGCTAATCGTATTAGTTGGAAGATAACTATGCACCTAACTCAGCGCATTTAATGCTAATTAAACCTTTTGGCTGCCCGCTACAGGAATCACAATTTCCCATCTTACCCGGAGACCAAAAGACTTCTTTTTAAAATTTAAAAACTATTGAGATCGGATAAGAGTAAATATTAGTTACACGTGTGCGGCTAGGAAAGCGGTAAAAACAGTATTTAAGGAGGGGTTGTTGAAACCCTAAAACATTTTCACTATCTCCGCCATATTTTTCACGCAGTAAACTTTTAGAGCGCACACCATCTTCGAAAAAGGTAAACATCCCTCTTTATCTTTAGTTTAAAATGGATTCCAAATTTATCATTAGACAGCAAAAATGTACACTGTCTGTAAAAGACTTACACGATCACTTAGCTGATTACCCAATCCCACCAGAGCACAAAGTGATGCTCCTCAAGGTTTCGTAGGACTATATACTCATGCATTTAGCCATTCCAACCTTAGGATTCCACTGCACCCACTTATATTAGAGTTTATGCAGTACTACAAGGTTCATATCTCTAGGTTCAACCCATTTGGTTTAGCCAAACAGACCACATTCATAGTAATGTGCAAAGCATATGGCTATGAACCAACTTTAAAGGTGTTAAGGGGCTTTTTGAACTTGTATCCTGGGGCAATTGGTTAACTTTAACTAAAAGGCCTGAATCGGATGTGCCAAACCTGTTTGGGAGGGTGTATACCAATATAACAGGTTGGAAAGGTAGCTTTTTCTATGTGCAAAACACTATTGTTCCCCCTAACTATCCAGAGTTGCGGAATAAGGAATATATGTTTGATGCAAAATGGTACAATGACCCCCTTGCCATATGAGGTGCGAAAGGATCCCTGCTATCAGCGTTTGGCTAGATACCCTGTTGATGTGCAAGTGTTCCCCGAAGCCATCTTATACATGGCTGGGATTGCCCAGAGCTGGGAGGGGTCTCCCAAGAATCCTGTCATTATGTACCAAGGACAAAGTATGTTCTTCTACTTCTATTTAAGTAGGACCAATGTAGCACTGATATTTATTTCTTCTTGTTTCTTTTTGCAGAGATGTCATTCAGGAACTTTATGTACCAGGATTTAGATGAAGACTTGAGCTTCATGCCCGCTGAGAAGGCCGAAGAGTCATATGGTGTAGGCTCTCCTTCTACATCCGTGAACAACAATGAGGTGGATACTCCAAATCCAGAGCCTGTTGCATCGGTACCCCCTCCAAGCTGCGCTAAAGGGTCCTTCTCAGCTTGTGGAAAATGTTGCGGACTCGGATGATCCTGCGGAGGAGGATGTCCCTGTAGTAGGTTCAACAGGGATAGCTGACAGGTTGAAAAGCAGAAAGGGAACAGCAGCCAAGGCTGTTAAATCTACCAACAAGAGGAAGAATCCCTTTCCCGCCTCCGGATCGAGGGCTATGAAGCAGAAGAGTGCTGAAGGCAGAAAGTTTGTGAAGTCAGCCTTTGAGTTACCAGATGAATCTGTGGAGGTTCATGGTAAGCAGTTTTTCCTTATAAAACATGTAAAGTGATAATTTGTTAAAATTAACTTAACCCGTATACATTGTATTGGTCGCAGGCCTTCCAGAAACGAAGGAGCTTCCCAATGCTTTGGCTTGTCACCGGATTGTGGATCATGTCACCCCCCTCAATGGAAAGGTTTGTTGGACAATATGTCCATTGAAAGGGTTTATGATATGCATGACAATGGTGTAGCGAGGCAAGCAGTATTGGATAATCACTTAAATAGCAGAACCAGGGAGTTGCTCAGGGCTGTGACCAAAGCTAGAAAGGAGATGGATGTCATGTTGGAATGGGAAAAACATAGGGATCAGGAGTATGCAAAATTGGAGGCCAAGTGTGATGAGATTGAGAAGGACCTTGAGAAAAATCCTCTCGTTCAAGACCTTCATCAAAAGGTTGAAGCGTTGACAACTTAAATTGTCAGACTCAAGGTAGAGGAGGGTAGGGTAGCGACTCTCATTGGTCAAAATGTTGTGCTTGACGCGAAGTGTGTTGGTTTGGAGAGTGAGAAGGCTAGGCTCGGAGAAGTAGAAGTTAAGTTGAGGGAGGAAGTAGATGGCTTGCAGATGAGGTACAAGATGCTGCAAAAGGACCGTGCGGAGGTCGTGTCGAAGGTGGTGCCGTACATAGCTATGGAACTTTATCATAGTGATGAGTTGGGAGCACAGATGTGGAAGGTCATCAAATCAGCTATTTTTCATGGACGCTGCTTGGCGTTAGAAGAGGCTGCCAAAACAGGTAAGCCCGTGGACCTTTCCAAGATTGAATGCTACCGTCCCACATCAAAAGCTAAATATGATGAGGCAGGAAATGCATTTGCAACCGCAGAGTACTCCTTCCTTGCTGAAGCTACCAAAGATCCTATGGCACCCCTCGAAGACCTCCTTTCCAAGAAGCCTCGCAAGCTAAAGCCTACGACTCCTACCAAAAAGACGGTGTCTGCCAAGCCTACCTCGGTTCAACCGTCTCCGACCCCCTCCCCACAAAAACAGGAATGAAGGCTGCCATGTTGGCAGTAATTTGGTTTCAAGGGTAGCATGTACCCTTTAAAACAATTTGTGTTATTTGACAATGTTTGTCTGGTTCTCTAAACAATTTGAATGCTTGTGATGTATGGCCTTAGGCCAAAGACAATTTAATTGGGGCTTAGGCTCCTCGTGCAGGTACAAAGGCACTAGCCCTCCTTTTGAATGGTATAGTGTAGGGGGAATACCTCTACACACTTTATTAGTTGTGTTTGTCTTGTGAAGTTCTCTTACGCCATTTTTCCGACGCTTAAGTTTTACATCCTAAGGTTAAACAACCTCATTGTGTGTAAATTTCCACACCAAGAATATAATGACCAAATTTGATCATTGACAGAGGGTCGCGACCCACTCTATCTCAAATCCTTTAAGTAATATGACTTTGTATATATTTTCACAAGTGCCATAAACTACTAGGAGAGTTAATGTGAATGTTTGAGTAGGCTTAAATGATTAGTCGTATATTACACCTTGTGCCCTTTTATTCGACATTGAAACTCATAAACGACTTGGTTGAACAAATCTTTGTGTTTAATAAACGAAGCAATATATTTGTGGGAATGTATTATTGATCATTGAATTGGTAGAAAGGATTACATCATTCTTGAAATGAAAACTAAGACAACTACCAATAATGTATGCTTTCCCATGAGAAGCTTCTAATTACAAGAACGAAAAAGTAAAAGTACTTTCCGAGAAGAGTGGCCAGTTTGTAGGCTCCGTTGCCGTAGGCCTCAGCTACCATGTAAGGTCCTTCCCAAGTTGGTCCCAGCTTTCCCTGGTATTCTGCTTTGCTTGCACTGTTGAGGTGTAGCACATATTCCCCGGGCTTGAAGGTGGAAGGTCTGACCCTTTTGTTATAGTAGCCTTCGATCTTATGTTTGTGCATTGCTTCTTGGATGGAGGCTATCTTTCTTCTTTCTTCTAGTAGGTCCAGGTTCTCCCTGATCCTTTCATCATTTTGGGAGGCATCATACGTTGCCACACGCTTCGTGTGTACACTTAATTCCGAAGGGATGACCGCGTATGTTTCGTATGTTAGGCTGAAAGGGGTTTCTCCATTGCTTGACTTAGGGTGTGTTCGATGGGCCCATAGTACTTGAGGGAGTTCATCTACCCATCCATGGTGAGTTCGTCCCAGCCTTTTCTCGATCCCTTTGACGATGTCTCTGTTTGTAACCTCCACCTGTCCATTACCTTGTGGATGGTAGACGGATGTCTAAGACTGCTTTATGTTGAGCCCTTGACAGAATTCGTAGAAGACTCCTTCGGCGAACTGCTTTCCATTTTTAGATATGATTATGTGGGGCACTCTGAATCTGCACACAATGTGCTCCCACACAAACTTCTCGATTTGTCTCCCCGTGACGGAGGCTAAGGGTTTAGCTTCTACCCACTTGGTAAAATAATCAATTGCCACCAGCAAGAATTTGACTCCTCCGGGAGCCATAGGCATAGGTCCTACGATGTCAATACCCTACTGAGAGAAGGGCCATGCGGATGTCACACTTGTCATGTCCTGCTTCGGCATCTTAGGAACGTTTGAGTGTATCTAACAAGCTTCACATTTGATAATGATTTCTGCCGCATCCCTGTGCATCGAAGGCCAATAATAGCCCAACTTCATTATTTTTGAGACAACTGAGCGGGGTTCTGCATGGAGTCCGCAAGATCCTTCGTAGACTTCAGCGATAATGCTCGTAGCCTGTATGGGTCCCACACATCTTAACCAAGGTGATAGAAATGACCTTCTATATAGGGTTTCCCCTATTAGCCGGTACTGTGGGGACTTAACCCGAATTTTCCTTGCTAGCTTGGGATCTTCAAGGAGAAGACCGCTTATCAAATATTCCCTGATGGGGGTCATCCATGTCTCTCCTTCCTCGTGAACCACGTCTGCAACTTCCTTGCGAATGATGGATCTTTTAGGTAAGACTTCGACAAGTACTTCTTTGGTGAGATGAGCGAAGGCCATAGAGGCTAGCTTGCTCAGTGCATCTGCCTTCTTGTTCTGATTCCTACGAACAAGTTGGATGGTGTAGGAGTCGAAACTTTCCAGCATCTCCTTTGTTTTTTCCAAGTACTGTTTGATGACGGGCTGCCTTGCTTCATAAGAACCTGTCATATGGTTTGCTACCAATTGGGAGTCTACGAAAATAGCGAGGGCTTTGACTTCCATATCTTTAGCTAATCGGAGGCCTGCTAGCAATGCTTCGTACTCCGCTTCATTGTTTGTGTCTTCGAACTCAAAACGAAGAGCATACGTATGCTCCTTCCCGTCAGGGCTGACCAACATTAGACCTGCTCCAGAACCATCGGAGCTGGATGCTCCGTCTGTATAAAGTTTCCAGTCATCCTGTACTTGAGTGAGTTTAGCTTTGGGTTCTTCTTTTTCTGCGTCTGGCTCGGAAGGTGTTTCTGCCAAGAAGTCTGCGAGAATTTTCCCTTTAATAGAGTTTCGACCCTTAAACTCTATTTCGTGCTCTCCAAGTTCAATAGCCCATTTAGCCACCCTCCCAGACTTTTCAGGCTTAGACAAGATCTGTTTGAGTGGCTTGTCGGTTAAGACTGTGATCGGATGGGCTTGAAAGTAGCGCCGAAGCCTCCTTGTTGTGTAGATTAGGGCTAGTATCAACTTTTCCAATGTTTTATAGTTGATCTCCGCCCCCTGCAGGACCCTGCTGACAAAGTAAATGGGGATCTGTCGTTTGTCTCGTTCTGCCATAAGGACTGCGCTAATACTCTCCATTGAGGATGCTAAATACATGAACAACACTTCGAATTTGATTGGGGCTGTAAGTGTTGGAAGGATTTCGATGAACTCCTTCATCTTCTGAAAGGCAGCTTCTGCATCCCAACTCCACTGAAAAGTCTTCTTATCGACGCATCCTTTGAGTGTTTTGAAGAATGGTAGGGACCTATCAGCCCCCTTCGACAAAAATCGGCTTAGAGCAGCCAACTTCCCATTCAGACTTTGCACATCTTTTAGACACTTAGGAGCTTGGAGATCTGTAATTGCCTTGATTTTGGAGGGATTAGCCTTTATCCCCTACTTAGTAATCCAATACCCTAGGAATTGCCCCTCTTCGACACCGAAGGAGCATTTCTTAGGGTTCAGCTTCATGTTAATCGCCCGAAGCTGGTCAAAGGTTTCCTGTACATCGAGGAGTAGGTCCTCCTCCGTCTTGCTTTTGATAACCATGTCGTCAACGTATGCTTCGATATTTCTGCCTATTTGTTTATTGAAGGCTTTATCTACGAGACGTTGGTAAGTTGCCCCTGCGTTCTTTAATCCAAATGGCATCTTTCTGTAACAGTAGACACCTTTGCTTGTATAGAAGGCTGTCTTTTCTTTGTCCTCCTTTGCCATCTGGATCTGATGATACCCTTTATAGGCATCTAAGAAGCATTTTAGCCAGAAGCCTGCCAAGGATTCTACCTTCCAGTCAATTTCTGGTAGGGGGTAGCAATCCTTCGGGCATGCTTTGTTGATGTTAGTGAAGTCAACGGACATGCGCCACCCTCCGTCGCTCTTTTTGACCATTACTGGGTTGGCTACCCAAGTTTGGTATTTAACTTTCCTTAGGATACCTGCTTGTGTGAGTTCATCAACTTCTTTGCAGGCTGCGACATTTCTTTCGGGGGCTAGGCTCCTCTTTTTCTGTTTTATTGGCTCAATGTGTTTGTACTCATTGAGTTTATGCTCCGTTCCAAAGGACTGTCCGTCTATCAGCAATGTTCTTAGTACCCCTGTCATGTCAGAATATTTCCAAGCAAAAATATCAAGGTTAGTCCGCAACAGTTCCATGAGCTTCGCCTTGAAATTCGCCGGGAGTTGTTTTCCTATCACCACCGTTTGTTCAGGGTAGCTAGGGTTAACTACGACTCGCTCCTCCGCATCTGTGCAGCTTAGAATTTCTATCGGAGGCTCCTCCGATTCTTCTTTGATCTTTTTGACACCATATACACCCTTATCCTCCCTATAATTAGAATGAACAGTTCCTACTCCGAAGGGGGTTTGGGACTTAATAGCAGCATGTATGGTAGAAACAACAATGCCCATCTTTTGCATAGATGTTCTCCCTATTAACAAGTTATAAGGAGAATCTGACCTGACTATGACGAAGGTGAGTGTCTCCGTGCGGGATAAGAGGCCTTCGCCTATGGTGATTTCCAACGGTACTTCTCCCAGGGGCCACGAGTGCTCGCCGGAGAACCCTACCAAGGGTGTTTTCGAGTCCACCCTTCGTGAGCGTATGGATGACTTGAGCTTTAGGAAACAATGCTCAGAAATGATTTCGCATGAGCTTCCACAATCCATATACGCTCGATTTACCTCCCTGTTTGAGACTCACACCTTGGTGACCACGGGGTCAGTCAAAGGTGTATGCCCTAGGATGGAAGGGAAGGTTGTTTCTCCTACGCTTCCCAGCTCCCCATATGCTTCCTTCCGTTTCAAGGTTGGATCATTCCTGTGCACCATTAGTATCGGAGCCTCTGTAGGGGTAGCCTCCTTCTTGTTCCCCTTCCATTCACCCAGTTGGGTGTCGGAGAACTTGTCTTTTCCCTTTTTGATGCCCTTAACCAGATGTGCTAATTGTCCGGACCGTACCGCCTCTTCGATCTGCTTCTTTAGCTCTCTGCAGTTGTTCGTGTCGTGTCCATGGTCTTCATGGAAATGGCAGTACTTGGACATGTCCCTGGCTTTGCTTCGTGCTGACATCCGAGGTGGTGGATCGAAGGACTTTGCGGCTTTCTCGGTAGCCAGAATCTCCCGGGGGGATTTGACCAAGTTCGCCAATTTGAACCTTTGTTGTATGGGGTGAAGCGGTCTCTGTTCTTCTTCCTATTCTTGGATCCTTCCCAGGAGGACCCTCGAGAGAACTTGTCAGAAGCTTCCTTTTGCTCTATCGGAGCTCCGTTTGCTGCTACTTCTTTGGACTCAATCCAAGTGTAAGTCTTCTCCATCAGTGCCTTGTAAGTGGTGGGGAGATCGATGGACAAGAATTCCACCAAGCTTCGCATCCGAAGGCCATGTACAAAACCTAAGATCCTCTGATCTTCGTGCAAACCCAGAATTTGCAAAGTTTCATCAGTGTACCTCGTAACGAAGGCCCTTGTGCTTTCATTGTCCCTTTGCTTGATGGTGTGCACGGCTAGATGGGTCTTGGTGTACTTCTTCTGTTGGCTAAAGTGTGATCGAAACTTAGCCTTAAGGTCGTCTAGACTTACAATGCTTCCTAACTTCTGTCCATTCCACCATATTCTCGCGGAGTCTCGGAGCGTGTAAGTGAACATGTGGCATGCTACGGGCATGACCCACTTTTGCATCTTGATAGCGCCTTTGAACAAGTGTAGGAAGTTATCAGGATCGCCTTTTCCATCGTAGGTGCCTATGTAAGTAGGCATTTTTACACCGTCAGGTAGAGGGTAGTCTTCGATCCACTTCACGAAAGGTGTACAAGCTCCAGAGGCTTCGTTGTAGTATGGGTTGTATGGAGGTGGATAAACAGGTGTAGGGTCATATGGGTTAGGAAATGGCTGTGTGTAGGCAGGGTAAATAGTAGAAGGTTGGTACGAAGGGTTTACACCCATCGATTGCGTAGGAACGTGTCCATAGGGCATTTGCTGGTAACTCTGGTTGGGGAGAGAACCATTCGGAGGGTAAGTGTTATAGGTTTGAGTAGGTAGGTAGGGGTTCATTCCCGGAGGGGGTAACTGATTCATTCCTGAGTATGGAGGAGGGCCTCCGACACTCGAAACATACGAAGGGGGTACCGGAGCCCCCATCCCTTCTCTTCCTAAGTGGGCAGCTAGAAGAGGGGGTAGGTTTACCCCTCCGTTCCCTACCGGGTTGCTTCCTCCGTTGGAGTTCTCGCTCCTTCTTTCACCTTGCATTCTTTCCCTTCTTCCCGGATCTCCTCCGGGACCTTCTTCAAAACCCACAGTCCTTCCATTTGGCCTTCTGATGGAAGGAGAACCATTTCGTAGGGCCGAGCGCCCCCTGCTAACCGGTCGAGGCCTCTCCTCTATTTCAATCTCTTCGTCATACTCCTCACTGGAGTATTCCAACTCTCTTCGCATTTCAGTGTTGCGAATCTGCCTTTTATGAGCCCTTAGTAAAGATTCTAAGGCTTCAAAGTTTGCCTCAACGAAGGCGGGGCTAATATCCGGAATAGGGTTAGCGGATGTTGAGGCGTGATGTACGGGAGTGGTTTCCAAACGAGATCGTGTGGTGAAGGTTGAAGCCATTATGGGGGCGAGATTATCGGTGTTAGTTGTGTTGAGAGGGACCAGGGTAGAGAAACCTGGTGGAGGTGTATCTTCTCTTCCTGGTTCCATGCCGGAAATGTAGTGTAGTTGGTTAGGGTTTTAGGACTGGGTGATTACGGGACTAATAGTAGTGGTCCCACGGATGGCGCCACTGATTGTACAAAAGATTGCACTACCAGGCTTCGATGATGATCAAAGGTATGAGGGGTGTATGTTCCAGCCAAGACTTGCCTTTCACCTGAGAATAAGAAATACGAAACACTACGTTAAGTGATTACGCAGGGGTTGGACCCTGCGAACCACCTCCGGCATGAGAGTAAGTATGAGTTATGGTTGTATAAGTGTGTGTAAGTAAAGAGATGAATGTGAAATGAGCATACCATAATCGATTGCCCGTCTAACCTATTTATAGTGGAAGAAATAGGGTTAGAGGCACTTCTGCACGAATGTCGGAGATCATGGGGGCGTCCCATGATTGTGGGTAACCGCTAGGGCTTAGTGACCCACGTTCTCAAGCTTGGCGGGGAAGCCAGGAAAGAGAGGGAGATTGTGGGTTTGACCAAGTCAGGAGGTTACCCTATCCATTACTCCTTCATCAACCTTACCCCGAAGGGCTTAGTGCTTCAAATGGCGAATTCCCCTGAGGTAACCTTCGTAATAACGAATGGTTTGACGCCTATGGATATTTTGGAATCCTAACTTGGGCCTTCGAATGGAAGGGCTTCGACACGTCTCGGAGGAGTGTCCTTCGAGCTACTCGGAGGGTACATCATCAATATTGAATTAGCATTAGAAGATTGATACAAAATAAGATTTGGGAACTCAAAAATCCATAAGGGACTGGTTAAGCAGTATAAGTACAATCATCTCACTGACACAATAAACGGTGCAAGATCTAGCATAAGTATAACTAGTAGTCTTATTGATGAAGATGATGACCGGGGAAAATCATGTGATGAATGGCTTTCACATGAATTTGGAACATATGGCATCCGTAATACTACAAGGAAAAAAGGTTTGACAAATGGATGAATGAGTGCCAACGAGTGGTGGAAGTCGGCCAGGTCCAAAGGCCCCCATAGAAGCCCCGCGGCTCTAAGTCTAACTTAAAGACTCGTAAATAAAGAAAAGTGCTCTTTCGGAAGACAACCCAAATTATCCCTTTCTTTTGTTTTATTTCCATTTCTATAGGGTTTTGTGTTTTCTAAACATTTTTGCAGGAAACGAGGAAGTAATTGCTGCTGCAGTTTGCTTATCTGACCAGAGTTACGGCGTAACTCATCTATGTGATTACGACTTAACCAAATTTTTGCAGCAGAATTCTTGACGCATTACTAATTATGGCGTAATACCATCTATGTGGTTACGCCGTAACCACTCGCTTTGCAGCTTATGTCAGGTTTTGCTAGTTATGGCGTAACTCCCTCAAAAGAGTTACGACGTGACCTTCCTCTGCTTTAATTCTTTCATTTTAAAACGCAATAACCTTGTATTAGTATTTTAAATGACCTTTTTGGGTGTGTTCCCTGTAAACCCTCACGAGACTTCACTCGTCCACTTGGGACACCAAGTGGTTTAAAAGGCTTGTTGCATATGCTAAATGCAACCGTGATTCCTATGACAGTGAGTTAGGTTTTTCATTTTTCATTTTTTCTTTTTAGAATTATGCTTGTCGGTAGTGTGTTTTCAGGGATTGAAGTTTGTTCATGACGCTTATACGAAGGTACGTCTCTTTTGTGGGCCTTCTTTCTTTTTGGAGCAAATTTCAGGGAAGTTCTCGCTCTAATTCTACTTTTCTCTTCACCTTTATTTAATTCTTAGTAATAAAAGGGACTTTGTATAATTCAAGTGTGGGGACGGGAGTAGAATTATCTCTTGAACATTATTTTTCCCTCGTTTTTCTAGTTTATTTTGAAAAATTATGCCATTTTTAAAATTTTGACATGTTTTTCTTAACCTAACTAGAGTAGACCTTAGCCGAGCACATACAACCCTTGATATATTATGGTGAGATTAGCCTTATCCGTTTTCAATATTTTACCCCAAATCCACCAAATTATGAGTGTGCCGGTAGCTTGTAAACTTTAGAACTTGGCCTTTGCATCATTTCGAGACCATAAACGAGGTATGTTGAGTTAGCTCGATGTATTTGAACTTTTCAGTTTTTGAAGGCAATATTATAGGATTATCACCCAAATAGCCTACCATTGTGTGTCTATCGATTAGTCACCTCGACTTCTCGACCCCCATGTGAAACCCTTTTGTTGCACTCACCTTTAGTGCAAGATACCCCTAGATACACCCATCTGAGCCATTCCTTTCATTTGTTAACCCAATATATTGTTTCGATACACCTATACACCTTAGCCTACCCTGTAGTCTTTATTTGTGATTGGGAAGTCATCATTTGCCTAAGTTCAAGGTTTAAGTGGAAAGGTTCGGAAATCACGCTTTCGTCGACGACATATTCCTGAAGATCATTGAAGACCCCCCGAATTCCCATTGTTCATCTCAAGTGGGGGGATATTATGTTTAGTTATTATTGTTATGTTGAAAAAAAAATAATAATAATAAGTTGTTATGATTTAGTAAAGTGCAATGTTATAAGCACTATGTTATGAGCTTTATAGATTTAGTATCGAGGAGGCCACCTCGGTCACATTTGAAGATTGGAGTTGGTAATTATGCCAATAGTTGGAGAAAAGGTAGTGTGCCCATCACGATGTCCTCTAATGACACATCTACCTTGTATTTCATGATCCGGTTTCTTGGCTTCAAAGCTTGAACTTTGGGCGGACGGTAAGTGGTGATGACTTGGTTATAGATTTAGACTACCCTTTAGTCATGAAGCGTGTCTAGGTGATGCAGCGAGCAATCTTTGGTGTCTTGGCCATGGATTTGGTCATGTATCATTGATTTTGTCCACTTCGCCGTGACATGTTAGTAATGACGATTCACCCCTTAACCTTTGTCGTGTCTACCCATATTGCCTTCGAGAATTGTTTAGCCCTTAACTCTAGTGGTGGAGATTTGTGTAACCACAAAGCTTATGATACAATACATGCTATGACTGTGCGATTGAGTGATCACCCCGAAATTGACACTTAGAATAGTTGAGAGAGTTGAGTGTTTCGTTCCCATTTCGTGAGGTGTTCGGCTTTGTTTTATTCTAGCATAAGGGATTTGTAAACTTATATTTTCCAGGTTTTGGGAGATATCTTTTTAGGAATCTTTCTAATAAGGTCTACTTTAGGGCAAGTAGAGTTCAAGTGGGGGATAGTTGATAACATCAAATAGTCCTGAATATTAAGTGTCAATTTCCCCCGAAAATGCTTGTAATTTATATCATTTATATAGATTTATACTTGTTTTCCATTGTTTTCCACTTTCAGGTAAATTACGAGCATTGGAGCTAAAGAGACGCGGAACTCGAGAAATATCAAAAGATTTATCATAGTATGCTGACTTTGAAGAAATTACAGCGTAACTCATCTCTCACATTACGCCGTAACTAAAGCGTGAATCAGAAAACCAACTCATCAGAAGGTTACGGCGTAACTCTTCCCAAAGGCTACGACGTAACTATATTAGGTCAAATGAGGTTCCACACCGCTGTTAACTACGCCGTAACTATTTCTCAACTACGGCGTAACGAAGTTTATTGAAGACTACGGCGTAACCACTAATAAGGTTACGCCGTAACTAGCAGATCTAGTGCAAAATACGAAGGAATTGAAGGTTACGGCGTAACTCTTATTATGGTTACGCCGTAACCCAGATCTGGCCTATAAATACCCCACGAATTCCAGCATTTCTAATCATCCCATTCCACACACAATGTTGGGAATAATACTAACAGTTACCACTGATAGTCTTGTGGTTAACACTGATAAAGTTTACACTATCAGTGGAAACTCATTACCACTGCCAGTACAACTATTACCACTGATGTTAGGATAATTGTTTAGTATTCGTATATTGACAAGTATAGAAAAGATCTTGTGTATATTCTATATTGTTAGGTTTATATTTATCTTGTAAAGGACTCCTTGTGCTATAAAAGGAGATCCTAGGTCATTGCTTTGTGATACGTATAACGCATTATTCATATTAGCTTCAAGGTGTAACCCTAGTGATAAGCAAGATCACTCGTATTATTTCTTAATAATATTGGAGCTTTGTGTTTATTGTTCTTACTTACATTACATCATACAATCTGTCTTCTAAGTATTACTAAGTATATTCCGCGTGCTTATTAATATAACTCAAAATATCACTAACACAAGGTGTGTGTTTAGATCCATCACACAACAACCAGAGAACGTGGGAAAAAGCTAAAGGCAGGTCTAGAGGAGCATACGGAGCTGTCTCCAAGGGAGAAATCACTCCCCTACGATAAGCATTAGCATTTTATCTTTTCTTTACTTTCGATTCATGTATTTCGTACCTTTGAATATTGAATTGATTTGTATGGTTAATATGAGCGGCTAAGCACCTCTTGGTGCTAGCCTAGTTATGATTCCTTAATTGTTTTGTTTGCGTTTACATTACTTCCGTACAATTATTTCTAAGTGTATGCATGCATAGTTTATTGGTAGCTACCCTTTGGTTCGGTAGTTTTGAATGGCTGTAGAGGCCAATTGCCTAGGAGATATGACCAACTGACCCTAGGTGAGCGGACTGAGACGGGAAGGGTAAGATATGACCAACTGACGACCCTTTCTACTTGTGCGATTTGACCAACTGGTCACCTACCGTTTGGATGAACCTAAGAATTAGGGGGTGAGGGTTTAAGTTGCTAACGCTCGGGCACTCACTATTATAAATCTAGCATGTAGCGGTACTTAATGACTTGGCTTAGGGGACCAGGAACAACAGGACTTATGAGGGGACACCTGACTTCTCCTGTGGTGGCATCTTTGCTGATAGGTTAGGTCGAATTGACCAAATGTTGTCCTCTCGACTTTGACCGCACCTGAAGTAATTGGAAGTAAGTAGACGTAGACATAACTAGCTAGGAGGAATAACTAGGTTAGCACCACTATCATCTATTGATTTATCCTTTGCCTTTATTTGCTGTTTTCCAGCTTTAGTAGTTTAATTAATTAATTCCTTATCGAAACCATTATTAATCTGTGACACCTAGACTTAGTAATAATCCAACACACATAGCTCTTGGGACGACCTCGGCTTTACCGAATACTACACTACACACGACCGGGTACACTGCCCGTTAGTGCACTAGGGTAGACCATAGGTATCACGAGACTTTATAAATATTAAAACCTGGTCAGTAAAACCTGCATCAAGTTTTTGGCGCCGCTGCTGGGGAGTTATATTAGGATTAATATTAAGTCTTTCATTTCGTTTTAAACTTTTCTATTATTCTCACGATCATATTTCGAGTTTTCAGGTACCATGGAAGTTGTTAACATCGATGACCTCACTCTTGAGGAATATTTGGCATTAACAAGGGAAGAACAAGAACCAGGGATTGTTAGGTCGGCTATCGCAGAAGATGCTCAATTCGAAATCAAACCTCAATTCATGAGGGAATTACGTGCAAATCCCTTCTCTAGAGGCATCACCGATGATGCCCATGAACATATAGACAATGTCGAGTACATTGTCAGCCTATTCAAAATTCCCAGAGTCTCACATGACGCTATCATGTTACGAGTATTCCCTATTTCTCTTACGGGAGCTGCTAAAAGATGGGTTGATCGATTACCTACTGGGACTGTCAACACTTGGCCTATCCTAAAAAAGTGTTTCATTCAGAGATACTGTCCTCCATCAAAGACGGCTAAGCAATTTGAAGAAATCCATAACTTCAAGC
The DNA here is from genome assembly GCA_910596185.1 of Chrysanthemum makinoi. Lineage (NCBI taxonomy): Eukaryota > Viridiplantae > Streptophyta > Magnoliopsida > Asterales > Asteraceae > Chrysanthemum > Chrysanthemum makinoi. The sequence continues at coordinate 94,200,904 of OU343224.1, forward strand.
AAGAGGGTGATGAAACGTTATACCAAGCTTGGGAAAGGTATAACGAATTATTATACAAATGCCCTACTCATGACCTCAACAGCCAACAAAAGGTGAACGTCTTCTACAAAGGTCTGAACATCTCCTCAAGACAAATGATCGATTCTCAGGGACCGATTCCTGGTATGACACCCACTTTGGCTTTAGAAACTATTCAAAAGATGGCAGACCTCTCTCACAAATGGCACAATGGAGGGAGAAACCGAAGTAAGAATGGAGATATGGAAGGCCTTGCAGCAATAAACAACAAATTAGAAAGCCTAGGAAGAGAAATGAAGAAGCTCAAGGAAAATGTGCATTCCATTCAAGTAGAGCGAAATGGAACTCCACCTACTAAAGAATGTTCCTCCAACGAGGAAGTTAAAAGGATCGGAGAAGTTAAATATGGAAGATAATCCCCTTTCAACAACTACAATTATAACGGGCCCAGATATCTAGAAAAATCCCCAGGATTCTACACAAGAATCAACAACAATCCTCCTAAACCTAGCCTTGAAGAAATAATGCACAGGCACATCGAAGAATCTACAAAAAAGGGAGATAAACTCAAGGAAAGGATGGTCAAAGTGAAGGAGGACACCAATATGAACCTACGTAACCAAGATGCTGCGATTAAAAACCTCGAAACAAAAATTTGGCAATTGGCTAAAAACCTTGAAACGAGTAATGCTAAATCCATTGTCTGCAAAGCCATATTTGCGCAAGATAAAGCAAAGAAAGAGCAGTGCACATCCTCTATCACTAATGATCTTTCCGGGATTAACTACCTAAGAGAGGATGATAAATCAAAAGACGACGAGGTCCTGCCAAGCCAACTTCCTGAGAAACAGCAATACCAGGAAAGTTCTAGAGAGAGGAAGTGGAAGGATCATAATTATGATTAAGTAAAGTTTATTTCATTAAGAACCAACACCTTCTCCCTTCAAAGGAGGGGGTATTTATAGTGTTTACAATGTAAGGATGTTTACCCTAGGTTCTAGAATAATCTTTCATCACATCTCATGAGCTTACTACATGAGCTAGATATTTAATTACAAATAATTATAAACCATAATAAATAACGACCTATAACAAATGAAATGACATACACTTCATAATAATAACATGTTCTTAACACATGGTTCTCACCTTACCCTTCTTTATCTGAGATTTCCAGTCATATGTAAATTTCACGATTCTTTTTGTTAACTAATATATAAACTCATGTAAATTTGTAAAAGCTAGTAAGCTCACGTTTTAGTGGCAAACTTTTCAAATTGAACTAATGCTTATTTAAAGTTAAAAACAACTTCATAAGATTATAAAAGCATGAAAAAAAACATTGCATATTTTTTTAAGTTAGCATAAGTTAACAAATCCATTGCATAAACTAACATTTATGTTAAATGACCACGTCGAATTCTAGATAGGTATCTCTCATATAATAATAGAATTCCACAAAGTGGAAAAACAAAAGGATGTGAAAGGGGCGAGTTTGAGGAGGGGTGGTCATCTCCATTCCTAAACTTGATTATCAAAGTTCTCTCATAACCTGCTCTGATTTTTATCGGGGACCTAATTGGGCCGTCCCGTTAGAGTGTCATGCTCCCCCAAACCCATCCCGTACTAATCAGGGTGTCTTCTTTGGGTACAATTCTCGGCCAAAGCCGCACCATTTCACATTTATTATTATTTTTAGACTGTTAGCAATAACTTGAATAAAGAACCTATTAATAATCAATTACAAACAAACCTTATTAAGTTTTCAACGATAACATTATACATAAATAATGATAAATTACATCGCAAAAAATTACAACTTAAAAATATGACATTAAACAAGATTCTATTATCACAATTTTGCAATCTTACAAAGATAAAAAAACTAACAATATTAGAGATTTTTTTTTATTACGTAAATACTAAAAAAATACTATAAAATTATAGATATATTTGTATCTGTGTATCTATTATTCGGGCGCACGGGGACGTTATTCTCGCTCCCCGCCCCAAACCCGATTAAAATCTCAGTTTAAGCCCCAAACCCACCCCGTAACCCGATAAGCATGCCCCGCCCCCGCCCCAATTAGTTTGGGTTTCGGATTTCCCCATCGGGTTCGGGTTTTGTTTGCCATCCCAAACAAAGAATGCCGAGAATCGAAATTGGACTAATAGGAGCGCATCATTCTGCCTACGTGACAAAACTGAGTATTTTTATTTGCCAATAAAAGTCAAAATTGAAGCTCAATATGGTCAAACTCTTAAATTTTTGTCCAATTTATAAAATGTGCTAAAACACATGTGACAATTTTGTAGAAAAAAACTTTAAAAAAAAAGTAATTAATAAAAGTTTAGTTAAATTTTAAATAAATTATATGGATTTAAGTATACTTTATAAATTTAACATATACTCCCTAAACTTTATATCCCATATACTTTGTATTCTATAAAAAAAATACAAAAATATTTTGTTGTTATTTATAAATATTATAGTTAGTATTTAATAAACTAATTTATTTGTACTGAATTATAAATATAAAAATGAAAGCACGAGTTACTGTGACATGCAAATTAATACACGAGATTATACATATATGAACAACTCAGGTAATCCCTCGTTATGATATTAAAGATATCCTGAAAGGTATTATTTTTTAACTAGCCACATTCAATAATGACTCATGTTATTCATTTTTATAAGTTTAACATGCGCGTACACGAGTTTAAAAAACAAATATGGCTAAATTATAATTAATGGGAATCTAAATTTCCAAACGTAGGCACGATCTCACGGGTTACCGTTAGATAAAAATAAATACACGGGGTTGTACAAATAATAACACATATTTTTTCAAGCGTCATTATGTGCAACTAAACACGACTAATGTACTAGAACATGATATCAATAATTAAATTTATACAAAATCAGCTTAAACACCATGTCAGTTAAACAAAGTCAAATCATTCGGGCGGCTAAAAATTATACAAAATATTAATCGATATTAATATATAATGAAAATTTTATGTAAACGAGCACGTGTATGGATATTATAACTATATACGTATAGAAGATTTAATATAATTTTATAGAAAAATCTTACATTTTATAAAACCATGGATTTATGATGTCACAATATTTAACTTGAAAACAAAATTATTGAAATATTATTATCCGTTATATTATCTGCTTGAAGGTTCATTTAATGAAATATTATTACCATTTATGCTAGTTGCCTAAACCTTGTGTTTAAACGGGTTCTAAAAGTAGTATATATACAATGAGTTGAGATCAATATAGAACTCATATTTGTCATAGAACAAATGAACCAATCATAACCCTCCATTTTTTATCTAAATTAATACAAAATCATTTTCCACCTTTTTTTTTAAAACAACATATCTTACAAACGGTAAATCTTCAAAATATAAAAAATACACCATCGTGACGAGAATTAAATTATCTTTCTATAGATATGCACTTTTACATATTTTCGACAAACATTTTTTTTCAAAAATTCCGTCCGAAAAATCATATATGATTTTTACGAATCATATATGATTTAAAAAATCATGTATGATTCGATTTTTACGAATCATATATGATTTTTACAATCATATATGATTCTCAAAAATCATATGTGATTCGTAAAAATCGAATCATATATGATTTTCACAAATCATATATGATTTTTGTTGACCGAAATTTTGAAAAAAAAAATTGTTAAAAATATATAGTAGTGCATATCTATAGAAAGATAATTTAATTCTCGTCACGATGGTATAATTTTTATCGCGTAACGATTAACGGTTTGCGAGATATTTAATTTTTTTAAAAAGGGTGAAAGTTTATCATAATAAAAAAATGAATGGCTATTATTGGTTGATTGGATCTATGGTAAATTTTGATTCTATATTGAAATTTTGCCTATATACTATACGTCATACAAATGATGAATAGTTTGTTTCGACTATGATTTTTTCATTTGGGTTATAGTTTTCTTTTTATTTTTCCATATAAGTTACTACATGCAATAAATATAGGCAAAAATCTTTTCCGAATATTTGAAAAAACTCATTTCATGTTTCCAAAAACAATGTGATTACGGTATATAATTTCTATCATCACCGACTTCTTTGAAATAATTGTAACTGTTGGTCGGATTTACATAGACACGACTATGGATATAGAAAGGTGTAAATTGGAATTTATAAAGTCAAGGTGCGTCTAGTGGCAATAACTATTTAAAAATAAGATACATGTTTTGTTCCATCACAATGATCAAATTCTACAAAAGTTATGGAAGCATAGATTAATTGTCCACTTTTTATTTGAACAAATTAAATGAGAAGTTTGTGAGTGATGATTATATTTGATTGGTTAAGGAGTATTATGATCTTCTTCTTTTTTTTAACCGGATGATTTATATGTGAGGAGTTAATTTAAAACAAATCAAAATAATAAAATGAACACACTAAGACGGAAGGAGTAATCTTTTATATTTATATAATAAAACAAAACCTCTAGTAGGAATTTTTCATTTCAAAAAAATCAATTCATACCTTATTAAGTAATAGTTTAATTAAATATTATTATTATTTTAAAAAATTATTTAATAAAAACCCTAAATATTACTTAATTTAGCTAGAAACTTAAAAAATTCGTTTTATGCATCAGATGTACAGAAAAGCAAAAGATACACATGGACTTATAGGTTAATATTCAGTAGTTGTAGACCCGAATGTAAAATTTCAAAAGGAATCGATGTACCTTAACATAAAACAAAACAAAACAAAAACATACACTCAGTTGATGATCTGCTCGCTTTTCTTATTCTTTAGTAATTGTGGATTTTATTCCATGTGAATCCAAGGTATTTACTATCAAGCAACGAACCAAGTTTTTATTTGAATTAATTCATCACCGAGTTCAAGGTAGTTTCCTCTTTTTCCCTTAATTTGTGTTTGTTTTTGATAAATTTTGTAACGAATCAGATGAAATTTTTGTAATTTTTTCGATTTTCACATGGCATAGTTAGTTTTTTGCGATTTCTATTAACAAGTATTGTTTGCTATTTTTATTAACAAGTATTGTTTGCGATTTCTATTAAGAAGTAATTTTTTATTTTGAATGCATTGATGTGAGAATACATGTTTGTTAATTTATGGGCTATGAATTCGATAAGCTTATATAATTGACTCTTAGTTGAAAATCATGTTTTAATGGGTATTTATTGTCCAGAATTGGGGAAAATCACTTAAGGAGTTTAGTTATTTGATTTCATTGCGACACGGCTATTGCTAATTTCCTATGGTAAAAAAAATGATCCATGGTTGCTATGATACTGAAACAAGTTGCTTATTTATTTTACTGATCGAATTCATGTTTTGTGCTCCTTTTATCTATGTTATATTTACTAAAAGTTAATAGAATTAGTACTGAAGTAATATTATTACCATCATTTGTTTGTTCAAATAGAAGTGCCATGTTTCTGCACTTGGAATTCGGTGGACGTTCGAGACATCCCCAGCTAGAAGGAAGAAGTATATAGCTGTACTAACTTCACGATCATCCATGCACTATAAATTCCTAATTTTCTTATAAATATAACCATTTACAATGTTCATATTTAAGATTGATTTTCTTCAGGCTGTTAGTGATGTTTTTTGTGACAGTTTTCAATACGATGTGAGGATGTGAGCGATAAAGTTACTCCAACCTCCAACAAAAAACTTAACTATTGTCAAATAGAACTGCAAAGAGGAACATATGTTTTCTACCAACTGCCACCTATCTGATGTTTCATGAAAAACTTACGATGGAGGGAATGAGCTTGAAACTGGGAACAAATTGCAGGGCAGTTACAGTATCAGTTGTATTGCATTATGATGACAGGTAAATTATTAATGTTGTGCTTACACATATCTTCAAGTACTAAGGTCATATAAGTATGACGATAAGATCCAATTTGTTTGCTTAAATGTGGATTTTAACATGCATCTTTGCTGGTACCTAAATTACATGACCTACTTAATTGCTATGCTTAGTTGTCCATGACTTGCAATGTTTAATAATATAATTTCCAACTGTTTGTTTGATATGTTTATTGTCATCAATTCATCTTATGATGTTACTTGATAACAGTATTGCAGAATATGAAGTGCATAATTCAGTTATAAAACCAACTTATATGATAACATATGAGAGTGCACTAAGAAATCTTGGTGAGGCTGCAAGGTTTCGACTTCAGTGGCGACGCAGACAGGTTGGTCATTCTCCAATTAAATGTTTTTTAAAGGAAAAAAAAAGAAGTAAATTATCTATTAAAAGTGTATGTTTGATGTTTTCCGGTTATTATAAACACTACGTCATTTGTAAGAATTGTATACACATAAAAGTTGAATTTCTACGAGTCTAATTATGGAAATTATACACGGTTTAGGGTGCAATTGAGACAGGCTCATTGGAACCTAGAATATAGGTGGAGAAGAATATAGAATTGAGGAAGAATTTCTGAACATTGAGCCACATAGAGTTATGATCAAATAAGAAGATTACTTAAAATAAGAAGGAATAAGAAGAACTATAACCGCAAAACCGAGATGCACCGACCTAAATTAGGTGCATCCCTATAATCTTAGATGCATTATAACGCACCATAGTGTGTTTTTTAGCTTTTAATCAGATGCATATACGTATATTTGATGCATTTCATGATTTCTCATGTTTTTTGTTCTTCTGCACGTGCCAAAATCATAAAAATTAATTTGCACTATCTATACATCAAATTAACTTTCGAAACTCAAGATGTTGCATCTATATGAATAGAAATGCATCAAATGCAAGTCGTTGAATCTCAAATGTGTGGTTTTGGTCACTTCTCACCACTTCTTATTTTAAGTTACTTCTTACTGGATCCCTACTCGAGCTACATAATTACGTATTAGAAAATATTTACTCTTCTTGACATGCACATGAAACTGTGATTTATTGTATATTTGAACGAGCAACACTAAGCAAATAATCATAAGATAATGAACTGCAGGCTTTGATTGACTTTCATCATAAAAGAAAGCGTGATCATACAAGAGAAGATATAATTTGTAAATGGCTTCCACTTACAAAGGTATTAACTTTCTCTTAATTTTTTATAATTATTTTGATTATGGTCTATAAAGTCATGAAAAGAAACTTAAGGAAACTTTGCATAGGGGTGTTGGGTAAGCTTACTTAAATAAGTTAAGCAATCTTATCATTAAAGTAAACACTATATCAAGTTCTTCCGCAATAAAGCACAATGCAAAAGATAATGTTTGGATTAAAAAAAAACCAATCTTTAGTCGTTTTGGAATAACGAATAAGCACTTCTAAGTGTTTGGATGGAGCCAAAGAACTCTTGAAGTTTGTATATGCTCAATCTCTTTAAAATCACGTACATTTCTCATTTGTGAGACCTTTATCTTGAAATTGTGGCCAAATTCGATGTGCTTATTCTAAATTTCATGTGTTTAGCCTTAATTGCAGTGTGTACGAGAAAGTTGTTGTTTTGATGATGGGAGACAATCATAATAATAGCTACCATTCACATGTTAGGTAAGTTTTCAGAGTTTTAGTCTTAATTTTAATTACCATTATACTTTAAATCATTTTAAAATATTTTAAGCCTATATTATGATATATAATCAGAGAGTAATTGTGACATGATTAGAAGTGAATTGGTCAAAATGGGGTTTCTTTTATTTCAACTCGGTCAAATAAATTTCTTTTAGCAAAATGAGGAATGGTTAATGGCTGAAAGTTGCCGTAAGTTTAGTCGGGTTAATCAAGATGTAGATTGTAAACAATATTGTCTTTGTAATCATAATGATGTTTTCTGTATTTATAAACTTCATACAAAAACTGGGCAATTCCATCTACTATGAGCAAACAATTACGTAGAAACGATAAGGTATGGGTAAGAGTTCTTGCATATCTCTCAAATATAAGAAAAGGTATCTTATTAAGAGCATTGTTTGAGTCGAGTTATGATTTATAAAATTGCCGCGACAAGTGTTTCAGCTTTACTTTGATAAATACCACTTTGTCAAGTTGAGATAATCAAGGGTTGTTTGGATAGCTTCCTCTCTTATTATGGGCTGTTTAAAAACCGTGTAATAATGATATAATAGCTTGATTAGGAGATGTCTGGATAGCTTATTGCAGCAGCCAATTAACATTGAGTTGTGCTTATTAGGGGCTTTTTGGATAGCTTATTTCCAGTAGCTATTTTAACCTTGACAAGTTGTTATTAGGGGCTGTTTGGATAATTATTTTAGCAGCTAATAAACCTTGGACATGCTCATTCCAACCTCTCTAAATAATGTTTTTTGTTAGGGGCTGTTTGGGTAGCTTTTTCCAACATCTTATCAGCCATGGCATGTTATTATCTAATGATACAATCTTTTTTGTAGAAGTCATTGGACAATTAGTTGCACCGGCTGATATGAATGTCTACGATCGCAATGGCAAGACCACGACTGATCGTAGACTTGACATGCAACTAGAAGACATCAAGTAACTCTTATCTTTAGGCTTTTATTCTTTATTCACACATGTTTCTGTATACTATCTCCTAAATCTTTATAAACAAAGAAAAAACTTATACCATCTTTTATATTATTTTAGTGGAAACAAGATATATGTTATGATGTGGGATGAGTTTTCCAGTGTGTTCACTCTTATGTTTGCAAAGTTCTTTATACATGCACTACCACATTATGATTTAAATTAAAAATTACTTAGAATTCTTGATAACGCCTAAAATGAACATGTTTTTAGTAGCGTTATTGTTGGTTTTGTGCATGATAATCGGCTATATTTACTCATAACTGTTGCAAAAGTGCAAAAGATGCGTATTGTGTATGTATATGTAGCCAGGTATCACGAATGATGAAGAAATGAAGTTTTTATGCACATTTGGAAGATTCTCGAGGAAGGAAGTCGAGCTAGGAAGCTTTTGGATTCAATGATTGGGAAGCACAATGATTTCTAAGTATCTACAGCAAGGAAAGATCAAGTTTTGCCTTGGAAATCATCAGCGAGAGCAAAGAATGAAGCGTATAAGCAGAAAGTCAACAAAAGTCAAATCAGCAACACCCAGCCGTTCGGTCGTAACCCGTAACCGGATCCGGCTGGGCATTTGGTCAAAACACAACCGATCCGGTTTCCATCTTAACCGATCCGGTTGCATGCACTGCAGTTACACAAAGTTGCATTTATTGTTGCCTTAACTCCCCATAATCATTGGAGGCCGATCATTTCTTGATATTAACTTGTTGGGAACGTTTTTGGTCAGTTGAGCAAGCATATGTGGCTATATAATGAGCCTAGTCCTAGTTTACTAGGTGTGACACAACCAAAATTGTATTAGTTTACACCTAAACTAATACCAACCATATTATTCAGCCCAAAAGCTTGGTTCTTACAGAAAAACGTCCAGGAGCAAGGAGGGAACAATTCTCATCCATAGTTTTGGTAGTTTGGAGTTTTATGGTGAATCTAGGTAATTGGAGGCGCGTGGTTGCTACAATCCACGATTTCTAATTCTTGTAATCACAAAAGTTTAGGTATTCTATGAACTTTGTTATGGATTTCTATTCTCTTGAATTATTGGAATTACTTTGTTATGATATGTGTTTAGTTATTATTATTATCATGGAGTAGTTTTGGAATATGCTTGTGTGTTGGGATGTAGTTAATCATATTAGTGTTCTCAAAATGTGATGCATGTATATATGATCTTGTTTAAATGAGTTTGTTGGAAAAATACTTGTCTTGGTTTGATTTGTTGATAAAACATGTTTTAAGAAAAAGGACCGAAAGGATTTCTCTTGTGTTTTATTCCAAAAAGTTGAGTGACAAACTAGTATGGGGATATGGTGATTGACAACCACCATGTTTGCTTATTAAAACAAGACTAAGAACATTTTCATTACGAAAGGGTCGAAAGATTCGTAAGAACGAATTTAATAAGAACATGTTGCAAACAAATGGAATTTCTAAAGGATAATCATTAGGATAAGGACCGAAAGGATTACCTATATGTTTTTGTTCTTAGAATGATTTTTACAAACATATACCATGGTTTGGGGATGATTTGCTTATGATTTGTGCATCACATCAAGAGTATACACCAAACCTTCATGAATACTATTTATGATTGATTATAAACTACACACAAGTATATATATTTCTTATTATTGAATTTCACTATAACATAATGATGAGTGTGTAAATACTCATCATTTTTGGTTAAATCTGAACTGCAAAACGTCTAAAAATGCTCAGAAATGCATCAAAATACTGAAAATATCTCAAAATTGCATTTTATATGTTTCAGATGCAAAATGTTCAAAATCAGATGAAAAATGAGCTAAGTTTGCATAATTGGCAGTTTCAGTCCCCCAAGTTTCAAAAGTTGTCAGAAATAGTCCCTGAGCACTTAATTTCAAAAGAAAAATCACCAAAGGTCCTTTTAAAATCATAAGTTATCAAAATTAGTCCTTTGGTGAAAAATATCAAAAGTTTTGAGAAATTACAAAATTGGTCCTTCAAGTTTCAAATTTGGCAAAAATGGTCCTTGGAATTTTGAAAATGTCAAGTTTGGTCCTTGTACTATTGAAGCTTGTTACTTTTGGTCCCTTGAAACATCTTTGACAAAATGGCAGAATTGGTCCCTTGTTTTTCAGAATTTACACAAAAGGTCCTTGTTATTATTAAGCCTAAACACCCATTGGACCCTTGTCATAACCCTTGTGACCCCCTGCCAAACCAATTTGGACCCCCTCCAATATTATAAGCCAGTCAAACCAGTCAACCCCCCTTTTGCCCGCCAATAAGTCTTCTTCCCAACTACTTCTCTGCAACACTCTTTCTCCCATCCCCCCAGCTCTCACACTTCACCTCTATTGTCCCCCCACCTCTCCTAACACTCCAAAAGACATTTAATGCCTCTTCAACCCTTGCACTCAACCCCAACAGGTCAAAACCACATTTCCCACCAAAATGAGATCAATGGCCAAAATCCTTCCATGTGATCCAATGGTTGTAAAAGGAAGTGGGATCTGCTCAGAACAAGTGGGGAAGATATTTCACATATAAAAGAGAGAAGAAAAGCAAGAAGAGAAGGGGAGTAGTTAGTTTTTAGTTTCATTTTATGTCGTTTTTATTAATTTAGTCTTAAGTAAGTTTTAAATTGTATTTTTCAAGCTTCCTTGTATTAAACTCAAGTATTTGTATCAGTTTCAATCAAATTTTAGTAGTAATTCACAATTCAGTTAAGTTTCTTGTTTTTGAGTTTTCTTTCATCTATGCAATTTCAAATGTGTTAAGTGCCAGGCTTCAATAAGCCTCTTTACAACTCAGTTGAGCTTATTTAAAGCTGTTTATAGCTTTGAGTAGGCTTATAAGTCATTTTCATGCAAATTAGTCATATGGTCAACAAAAGTCAATTGTAAGCTCAAATGGACTTGGAAATGGTTTGGGGTGTTGCAGAGCTTGGATTTGGGTTGAAATTGAGCTAGGTTAGGGTTTGGAATAGGTTAGTTGTTCTTGTTTTCTTTGGAAAGCCACTGTGGCTAGGACCATATGTAAGTCCATTTTCATGATTCATTGCATATTTAGAATCTGTGGTTAGAAATAGTTGAGACTTGTTTATTTAGTGGTAGTTAGGTTAATATTAACTCAGTTTAATCAGTTGTACAAGTTGGATCAGTAGTTAACTTAATTAAATTGCATATCAGTAGATAAAATGGTGTTTGGATCATAGGGTTAATCTGTGATCTAGGTTTATTCAGTGGTAGAAAATTGTTGTTTTAGGTTTGTGTAACTCTGTTAAACTCATTCTAGTCATTACATTGTGACTGCATGCAACCAAAGTCAACATAACATTAATTTGTCTTAATTAACTTCACTGTTGGGATTTTGGAAAATCAAACATTTGTTTTGTGTTTAAAATTCTTAGACATAGCTTGTAGTAGTTCCATTTCACCATTAAACATCACATTCAGTCCATAATTTAAGCTCAAAACTCAATTTAGTCAAACATCTTAATCTGTCAAAAAAGTCAAAAACTTGAAAAATCCATTTTGAGCCCAACTGGGGAGAATTTTCAAGAGTTCATCTCTGGGCCAAATCAAGTGAAAATTGTAGTTTTAAAAAGTTCAACTGGTCTATTTTCTTATCACCATTTTAGTAGATTTTTGTAAATTTTTTATGAGTTCTAAAATTGCTTGTCAACATGGGCTTATTTTCCCTGTGCACTGACTCAGTTGATACTGAGTCTGCACAGGGTCTTGCAAGGCTTGTCAAAAGCTCAATAGAGCTCATCAAGGTCTGTTCTTTGGTTTGGAAGTAGTCACCCAGGTCTAGTTGAGGTTCCCACTTCTGTTTTCTAGTTTCCAGCTTATTTAAGTGCTTATTCTTTAGCTTAAAAGTGGCCCCCAAGTCTGATTTTTAGCACTTAAGCCAAATCATCTTAATCTTTGTAATTTGCAATTCATTTGTTTAGAGTAGTTGTTATAAGTTGATTTTGAGTTCTTTTAGCACTTTATAGCTTCTGTGCAAGTTTGGTGCTTATTTGTGACTTTTGGCTTTTCTCAAGTGCTTATTTATAAGCAGTTTCCACATCAGTTTCATATTCCCACACATAACCCACTGTTTTTCTATTTTTCCTAGATTCATAATAATATTTTAGGCTTATCTTGAATTTTTTGGATTTTTCCAAGTCATTTTGCTATTTTTCCCTATTTAAATTAGTTTTTAAGTCTTTTTAAATAGCTTTTAATACAATTAATTCAGAAAAGTTTCAAAAAAATAATTTTTCATTTTTCTTTGGTTAAGATAAATATAAAAAGTCAAAAAAATATTTTTCCAGATTTTTCTTAGTTAAATTTGTATTTTTAAGCAATTTAAGTAGTTTTTAATTCATAAAAAATACAAAAATAATCAGAAAAATACAAAAATAGTTTTGAAAATTCTCTTTTGTTATTTTAGATTTTTCCAAGTCAAAATTTTATTTTTCTAGCTTTATTTCCTAATTTCTTGTATTTTAGGCTATTATTAAATAGTTAAAAATAGTTTTTAATTAATAATAATTAATTAAATAGTTATAAAAATAATTTTCTTTTTCTAAAAATTTTCTCTTATCATTAGGATTGTAAAAATGTCATTTTCATATTTTTAGGATTAATATTGTTTCAGTTCACATTTTCTTTTGTACGCCACGTAGTTTTTTAATTTAAGTTTTATAAAAGAAAAATCAAAAACATTAGATTTTACAAATAGTGATAGCATTTATTTAATATAATTTATCTTTTTAATTTTCTTTAATTTGCATTTAAGCCTTTGTAATTATAGGCTATTTCTGTAGTTATAATAATTCAAATCCCTCTTTTCCGTTCAAATCTCTCGATCACTATTCGTTTGGTGATTCTTCGCATAGCTCGCTGGGACATAACGACCCGGGGAAACACTATACTCTCCAGATCTTCATTTCATTCGTTTCCGGACTGTTTTAAGTTTGTTACGGTCGGCCATTCACAAGTGGTCGGCTTGAGTGAGAAAACTTGACCGTTTGGGAGCGAACCAAAATTTTGGCGCCGCTGCCGGGGAGCTGTGCTGATTATCTTACGTTTAGCAGATTAGTGATTTGAATACTCACTCCTTGTTTATACCATCTGTATGTATTTATATTTTCTTATAAAAATCAAAAACCCAAAAAGATTTTCATTCTTTGTTTTTGCAACATGTTTTTCAAAAATACCAAAAATATTCCTCTTTACCCTCTTACCCTTTTTGATTCTTTATCCCTTTACCCTCTATCCATTTGATTCTAACTTCTTCTATTCTCATGGAATCGTTTATTCCTTGTGTCGGTTGTGGTGACCCTCTTTTTGGTTCACCATGTCGCTGGTGTACGTGTGTACAGTGTGGTAATAATATTCGGAACGGGAGTTGTTTGTTTTGTGGTTCGAGGAATTCATTTGATTATGATCCTAATCCGAACTCATTTAACGACCCCTCAAACTTTTCCAATTACCCACCACAGCCCGACTTATCTTCATATAACTGTTGTGAATTTTGTGGAGGTCCTCACCAAGGATTAGAGTGTCAATCCGGAAACACGTTTGTCTATGAACAGTTTTCCGGTGATGCTCAGAACTTTGGTTATGACCAATATCCATATGATTCACCAATCCTGGCTCAACAGTTTTTACTTGTTGTGAGAATTGTGGAGATCCTCACGATAATTTTCAATGTCAACCGTGGAATCAAAATTACTATACTTCCGGTTTTGACAATTTCCAACCTCCACAGCACCATACGGTTCAAACTCCACCTAAGCCGTTGCCTAAAGAAATTTCCCAAGATTTTGAAACCACAATGAAAAAACTTGATGATATAATTCAAAACCTTAAGAATCAAGTGAGTGGTGAAAAAACCATGGGAGAATTGCTAGCCGAAGAGCGAGAGGCTCGCAAATCTAGGGAAGAATTATTAGTCCTAGAGCATGCAGCTCTAAGGCGTTCCCAATTTCTTAAGGCAGCTCTATATGATGATGACGAGGAGGGTTTTTATCCTTTTAAAGATAATATTTCTCAACTCCCTCAGTCTGTTGTTATCACACCCGATATTCCCACTCACTCTCTGAACATGGGGGACGAGCATCTTGACACTGTTCCTGAAAAGGAATCGGACGAATTCATAAAGTCTAGTGATGAGAACCTTGTCCCAATCCCGAGAGAGTCACAGGGAACTTCTGATCATATGTGTGATTCTCTTTCCCCTCTTGAGTGTTCAAATGATCATTTGGAAACTTTTTCTGATCTTAGCGACGATTGTGCTTCCTATGGAAATATCGAGTATGTTGAGGCATCACTCCCACAGTCTGATCCCCTTCTCGAGGAGTTCACCGATGAACTCACTCACATCAATCCACTTTCATCGGGAAGTGATGATGGTCTCTTTGATTTCGAAGCCGATCTGGGAAAGACTGAAAGTCTCCCTTATAATGATCGTTCACTCACTTCTTATCCCAACAGTCCAATAGAGAATATTGATCACTTTGTTCCTGAAACATTCAAAACAACTCTCACTAATCCTCTATTTGAATTCGACTCTGAATTCACTTTAATTTCTGAGAATCCACTCTTTGATACTCAGATTGAGGATAGTGATGAGTCGACAATGGAACAAGAATTCACAGATTTACATCATGTGAATGATTCTCTTCATGAGAAGTTCGCCGGTGAACTCGCTCATATCATGACTCCGCCGGAGTATGATCGCTTGGATGGCAAAAATCATGATCGGGGGGAAAAGTTCTCAATCATGAGAGTTTGTATTTCTATGACAAATTTTCCAACCCTCCCTCCCGAGATGCTTTCCAAACCAAAGAGCTCAACCGATAAAATCCAAACAAGTGCAACTGCACTTGATCCTGAGGAAGAAGATCTTATCATGATCGTCATCATGATTTTCCTTCTTTTCTTCACCTACCTGGTGACTTCCTCTCTTCTTCACTCGTTCGGGAGTGAGGACACTATCTTTGACCCCGGCATTTTCATTTATCGTTTTTGAGCCGGTTCTCTCTATATCTCATCGGTGTGGAACTTTCACGTGCTTCAAATGTTTGTCCAAACATCTTGAATGAAAGTCCGATGGAGATTGTCTCTTCCACTAACTTTCCCCATGAACCAATGAATGCGGGGATCGAGTCAAGCTAGCGACTCGGGAATCAAAAACAGTAGCATGCCATATGGGTTTTCACCCATAATTCTAACTTCTTTCTATCTTTCTACCACCCTAGCGTGGGGGAGTTGCCCCACATGTTGTGTATATATATAAGTTTTCTCAAAAAAAAAAAAAAAAAAAAAAAAAATCCTTTCAAATAATGGCCGTAGTATTTCCCTTTTACGTTCTCAGTTTCCGCATAAGAGCCGGTACTTTGAATATTGAGGGCAATATTCATTTCTAAGTGTGGGGGGTAATCTCACGAATTTTATCATGTAATTATACCGCCCTATTCCCCCGTTTTTGGCCAAAATTTTTTTTGGAGTAAGTGTTTTGCACTTACTCAATTGGTTATCAGTCCGCCATGTCTAATAAACAAAAGGATTGGCTAATCCAGGAGCAAACGGCTCTTGGTAAAGATATCTCAAATCCGTTGACGGCTTGCAATTTGCCCAAAATTGTATGGTATTCAGCTCACCATATCTTTAATTAGTAAAGAGTTGGCTAGCCCGCAAGTTTATGGCTTGTGGTAAAGGCAGTGGAAAAACCATAATTGGTAATCAGCTCACCAAAGATAATACTGATAATTTATCTAAGAGTTGGCTAGTCCAGAAGCAAACGGCTTTTGGTAAAGACAAATCAAATCCGTTGGAAGCTGGTGGTTTGCTCAAAATCACATGGTTATCAGTGTACCATGGTTCTTACTTGAACTGAAACATTTGGCTACTCCAGAAGTAATGGCTTTTGGTAAAGAGATTCAAATCCATTAAGTTTTCTCAAAAGATTGCTAGGGACTAGCAATAGTTTAGTGTGGGGGATTGATGAGTGTGTAAATACTCATCATTTTTGGTTAAATCTGAACTGCAAAAAGTCTAAAAATGCTCAGAAATGCATCAAAATACTGAAAATATCTCAAAATTGCATTTTATATGTTTCAGATGCAAAATGTTCAAAATCAGATGAAAAATGAGCTAAGTTTGCATAATTGGCGCTTCAGTCCCCAAGTTTCAAAAGTTGTCAGAAATAGTCCCTGAGCACTTAATTTCAAAAGAAAAATCACCAAAGGTCCTTTTAAAATCATAAGTTGTCAAAATTAGTCCTTTGGTGAAAAATATCAAAAGTTTTGAGAAATTACAAAATTGGTCCTTCAAGTTTCAAATTTGGCAAAAATGGTCCTTGGAATTTTGAAAATGTCAAGTTTGGTCCTTGTACTATTGAAGCTTGTTACTTTTGGTCCCTTGAAACATCTTTGACAAAATGGCAGAATTGGTCCCTTGTTTTTCAGAATTTACACAAAAGGTCCTTGTTATTATTAAGCCTAAACACCCATTGGACCCTTGTCATAACCCTTGTGACCCCCTGCCAAACCAATTTGGACCCCCTCCAATATTATAAGCCAGTCAAACCAGTCAACCCCCCTTTTGCCCGCCAATAAGTCTTCTTCCCAACTGCTTCTCTGCAACACTCTTTCTCCCATCCCCTCAGCTCTCACACTTCACCTCTATTGTCCCCCCACCTCTCCTAACACTCCAAAAGACATTTAATGCCTCTTCAACCCTTGCACTCAACCCCAACAGGTCAAAACCACATTTCCCACCAAAATGAGATCAATGGCCAAAATCCTTCCATGTGATCCAATGGTTGTAAAAGGAAGTGGGATCTCCCCAGAACAAGTGGGGAAGATATTTCACATATAAAAGAGAGAAGAAAAGCAAGAAGAGAAGGGGAGTAGTTAGTTTTTAGTTTCATTTTATGTCGTTTTTATTAATTTAGTCTTAAGTAAGTTTTAAATTGTATTTTTCAAGCTTCCTTGTATTAAACTCAAGTATTTGTATCAGTTTCAATCAAATTTTAGTAGTAATTCACAATTCAGTTAAGTTTCTTGTTTTTGAGTTTTCTTTCATCTATGCAATTTCAAATGTGTTAAGTGCCAGGCTTCAATAAGCCTCTTTACAACTCAGTTGAGCTTATTTAAAGCTGTTTATAGCTTTGAGTAGGCTTATAAGTCATTTTCATGCAAATTAGTCATATGGTCAACAAAAGTCAACTGTAAGCTCAAATGGACTTGGAAATGGTTTGGGGTGTTGCAGAGCTTGGATTTGGGTTGAAATTGAGCTAGGTTAGGGTTTGGAATAGGTTAGTTGTTCTTGTTTTCTTTGGAAAGCCACTGTGGCTAGGACCATATGTAAGTCCATTTTCATGATTCATTGCATATTTAGAATCTGTGGTTAGAAATAGTTGAGACTTGTTTATTTAGTGGTAGTTAGGTTAATATTAACTCAGTTTAATCAGTTGTACAAGTTGGATCAGTAGTTAACTTAATTAAATTGCATATCAGTAGATAAAATGGTGTTTGGATCATAGGGTTAATCTGTGATCTAGGTTTATTCAGTGGTATAAAATTGTTGTTTTAGGTTTGTGTAACTCTGTTAAACTCATTCTAGTCATTACATTGTGACTGCATGCAACCAAAGTCAACATAACATTAATCTGTCTTAATTAACTTCACTGTTGGGATTTTGGAAAATCAAACATTTGTTTTGTGTTTAAAATTCTTAGACATAGCTTGTAGTAGTTCCATTTCACCATTAAACATCACATTCAGTCCATAATTTAAGCTCAAAACTCAATTTAGTCAAACATCTTAATCTGTCAAAAAAGTCAAAAACTTGAAAAATCCATTTTGAGCCCAACTGGGGAGAATTTTCATGAGTTCATCTCTGGGCCAAATCAAGTGAAAATTGTAGTTTTAAAAAGTTCTACTGGTCTATTTTCTTATCACCATTTTAGTAGATTTTTGTAAATTTTTTATGAGTTCTAAAATTGCTTGTCAACATGGGCTTATTTGCCCTGTGCACTGACTCAGTTGATACTGAGTCTGCACAGGGTCTTGCAAGGCTTGTCAAAAGCTCAATAGAGCTCATCAAGGTCTGTTCTTTGGTTTGGAAGTAGTCACCCAGGTCTAGTTGAGGTTCCCACTTCTGTTTTCTAGTTTCCAGCTTATTTAAGTGCTTATTCTTTAGCTTAAGTCTGATTTTTAGCACTTAAGCCAAATCATCTTAATCTTTGTAATTTGCAATTCATTGGTTTAGAGTAGTTGTTATAAGTTGCTTTTGAGTTCTTTTAGCACTTTATAGCTTCTGTGCAAGTTTGGTGCTTATTTGTGACTTTTGGCTTTTCTCAAGTGCTTATTTATAAGCAGTTTCCACATCAGTTTCATATTCCCACACATAACCCACTGTTTTTCTATTTTTCCTAGATTCATAATATTATTTTAGGCTTATCTTGAATTTTTCGGATTTTTCCATGTCAGTTTGCTATTTTTCCCTATTTAAATTAGTTTTTAAGTCTTTTTAAATAGCTTTTAATACAATTAATTCAGAAAAGTTTCAAAAAAATAATTTTTCATTTTTCTTAGGTTAAGATAAATATAAAAAGTCAAAAAAATATTTTTCCAGATTTTTCTTAGTTAAATTTGTATTTTTAAGCAATTTAAGTAGTTTTAAATAGTTTTTAATTCATAAAAAATACAAAAATAATCCGAAAAATACAAAAATAGTTTTGAAAATTCTCTTTTGTTATTTTAGATTTTTCCAAGTCAAAATTTTATTTTTCTAGCTTTATTTCCTAATTTCTTGTATTTTAGGCTATTATTAAATAGTTAAAAATAGTTTTTAATTAATAATAATTAATTAAATAGTTATAAAAATAATTTTCTTTTTCTAAAAATTTTCTCTTATCATTAGGATTGTAAAAATGTCATTTTCATATTTTTAGGATTAATATTGTTTCAGTTCACATTTTTTTTTGTACGCCACGTAGTTTTTTAATTTAAGTTTTATAAAAGAAAAATCAAAAACATTAGATTTTACAAATAGTGATAGCGTTTATTTAATATAATTTATCTTTTTAATTTTCTTTAATTTGCATTTAAGCCTTTGTAATTATAGGCTATTTCTGTAGTTATAATAATTCAAATCCCTCTTTTCCGTTCAAATCTCTCGATCACTATTCGTTTGGTGATTCTTCGCATAGCTCGCTGGGACATAACGACCCGGGGAAACACTATACTCTCCAGATCTTCATTGTATTCGTTTCCAGACTGTTTTAAGTTTGTTACGGTCGGCCATTCACAAGTGGTTGGCTTGAGTGAGAAAACTTGACCGTTTGGGAGCGAACCACATAACTATTTGAGGAAGCCTTGACAAGCTTTCTTGTTGGAATCTTTTCATACAAAAACATTTTCAAACACAAAATCCCTTGGGACGATCTCGACTTACCAAACTTTGCTATCACGGACGAGTATACTTGCTCGTATGTGTTAATAGATTAGACGGTTAAATCGTGTTTATAAATTTTTAAAACTTGCACCACACTAGCACATCAAGTTTTTGGCGCCGCTGCCGGGGATTTTCTTTGATTTTCTTTGATTTTCTGTAAAATTAGTAGTATTGGAATTGAATTTGTTGAGAAGTAAAAAAAAAGTTTTGGTTAAAAGCTAACCGATTCGGTTGCTCTGCAACCGAATCCGGTTAGAGTTTCTGTGTAATTTTCATTTTCGATTTCATGGTTCTAGTTTACTTAGTTATTTGTGTTATAGTTCCTAGAGTAATTCTTGTCATTTTAGATTTTATTTCCAGATTATGTCTTGTAGTTTAATGATTTCTTAGATTTATTTATATTTTCTTTACATTTGTTATTTATTAGTTAATTAAGTTTTAGATTAATTTCAGTTTTAATGTTAATTATTAGATAGTAATTTTTCAGTTATATGTTTAATTATCTTAATGGTAGATTTTAATTGGTAGTTAATTTAGTTTTTAGTTTAATGGTTTTATTATTAAGTTTTGGTTTATGAAGAGTTTTTATTAAATTAAAGTTTAGTACATCTTAATGATTCCTTAATTGCAATTAAAATTCTGTTTTAATATATATAAAAAAAATAAATAAATAAATAAAAAAAATTTTGATCAAACCGATCGGTTGCAACCCGCAACCGGATCCGGTTCGATTACTTGGTCTAGTTATTTCAATCAACCGATTCGGTTGGTGAGCCAACCGGATCCGATTAGAGTTTCTGGGTAATTTTTTATGATTTTTAGATTTTGAGTTTTAACTTATGTTTTTAGTTTTGTTAAGTATATTAACTTGTTTAGTATATGTTTCTATAGACTGTTCTTGTTTTTACTAACTCTAACGCTAATGATTCGGATTTTGTTTTGTTTTGTTTTGTTTAGTTAGTTAGTATGGATAGTTTGAGTGGAATCTCGGAATACCTTCGTACTTTGGATGAAATGTTCAAGGATACCGGAAGTTCGCTAGAAAAGATTGGAGGTATCTTGGAAGAGAGTAAGAAAGATTTGGGGATTGATACGGTTAATATGGAGGAAACGGGTGAAAACAAGGTTCAACTTCCCAAGAAGGGAAGAGTCTTAGTGTTCACACAAGCACCTTTAACGGTGTATGATTCGCCACTAATGATGTTTGGAACGCCTTGTAGTGTGGTAGGAGTAAATGCTTGGGACGCGCAGCTTAATATGGCTTATGGAGAAAACTACATTTTGGAGAAGGTTCTTGATGAAATTGGTCATGTACGTTTGGACTATGAAGCATATGGAAGAAGGATGGTCAAAAATCTTAAGGTCAATATTCATGGACACATTTTTTAAACGGATTTTGTTGTGTTAGAAGAAGGGAATGCGGATGAACCTAATGTATGTTTTTGTCGAGACTTTCTTGTCACGACCAAGTATCAAGTTAAGTTGCAATTGGTGATTCCTAATGGTAGATGATGTGTTTTTGTGAGTAATAGATGCCACATTATTGATTAGAACTAATGATTGAAGAATATAGGTTTTATCAAGTTGAGTTCTAAGATGATGAATGTGTGATGATTTGAGGTTTGGAAAGCTAATTTAGAGTAATTCAAGGATGTGGAAATCATTGAGGATGATAGAATGCGATCTAGGATTGGATTGGACTTAGAAAATTCGAGTGAATGAGGGTTTAAAAGCAAAAGCCTTATGCAGATTGCATAACCGATCCGGTTGCGCAGTGCAACCGAACGGTTGGATTTGGCCAAAGGAGTAACCGATTCGGTTTCTCTAAAACCGAATCCTAAGCATTTCTGTGTTGAAAATTTTTGAAATTTTGAAGTGGATCTTAGAGGGTTCCATGAACCTTCTTGTTTGTTCTAACACTCTTATATGGTCTTGTATTTGTGATTTCTACAGAGAATTGTTGTAGGTAGCTCAAGCTCGGAGCCGGTTCCAATGATCCCGATTGTTACGAAGTTTTGTCAAAGGAACGAGAAGAAGAAAGTCAAGTATAGCTTGAAGACGGAAGCAAATGCCAATTTAAAGTTCAAAGATCTCACTGACGGGGAGAAGCATGCTTTTCGGGAAAGGTTATCGTAATTGAAAAATAGGACATGTTTGGTTCCGAGGGTGATTGATTGGGATTTGTTTACGGAGTGGGATTGTGAAGATGAGTTGAGAGGAATGGTGCGAACATCTTATGTGTATCCAGGGGATGGGGATTCGTTCAATGATTTTGTAGAAAACTAGAAGGGGGGTTGAATAGTTTACCAATGAAAAACTTTGTTTTGAAACTTATTGTAAAGATCAATTGATATTGATCTTAGATATGTTAATGAAATATGCAAGCAATATGTAAGGAGTAAATAAGGAAAGAAATGATCAAACCACAACAAGTTGTTTATAGTGGTTCGGTCTACAAGGACTCTTTTTCCTTGCCCTACTCCACTCCTCGAGTCTCACACTCGAGAGTTTAACTTCACTAGTCAACAAGCTCCTTTCACCGGCGGAGAAAACCTTTACACTTCGCTTACACTATTTCCGACACTAAGCTAGATGTCGAGTTCTTTCCAAGGGTACAACCACTCCCACACACAACGTATTTTGAGGACTAAAATACTAACCACTCACACTCACAAGATTATGATGGTTTAATGCAACAATGAAGTATGAATCAACACAAGATCATACAACACTAAACAAACAAGACTTCCAACTTCTCGTTTGAAGCTTGAATGTGACTTGATCTTCTTTGCTACAAAAGAGATCACTAATATGATATGAAACTGAGTTAGAAAGGTTAGAGAGAAGATATGTATGAGAGTATGTTAGAAAGGGATGAAAAACTACTTGGCTTGGCATTGCTATTTATAGCCAAAATGGACAGGAGCGTCCACGAACCGCGGAACCCTTAAAAGGGTTCCGCCCGTGTACCAAATTGGTACCGCCGGTCTGACAGTCAAGATATCAAATCTTTGCTAAAGTCAACTCTATCTAAGTGAGATTGTGCAAGATATGAAGAGTACAAATCCACACAAAATATCTAATGAAATCTTCCAATGATTTCCATGATGCATCACATGATGTCATATGTTGTATTTCTATTTTAGAAATATGCAAGTACTTAAGTAGTGTTTGGTTTTAAGAACCTAACACATTCTAAAAACTACTATCATACATAATGATTAGAGTTATATCAAGATGTTACTAATCATAAATGTAAATGCTTGAATGATGAATATATTGTTTGAAAAAGCTTGTTTTAATATCTATTAAACTTGACAAGCTTTAAGCTTTTATACAAATTAAATTTACTTTTGTCGTTAACAAAACTTAGGTAAAGATCAAAAATATAAATAACGTTTAATGAAGATATTTGTATTAACAATCTCCCCCTTTTTGTTGAGGACAAAATATAAATTTTATTTTTATAAAAGATACAAAGTTTGTGCAAAAGTTATAAAAATATTAGTTTTAGAACTTGAAAAGAGAAAGATAATGCAAGTGTATGATGTTTGACTATTTATGAAAGTCAAAGTGTTCACTAGTTGATGTATGATGTTGACTTTTTCAGAAAGTCAAAGTATGCAGTTGACTTTTAAGAAAAGTCAAAATGTAATCAAGTTCTATATTTTCTCCCCCTTTTGTCTCAACAAAAGTAGAGGCGATATGCGGAATGTAATGAGCCTAAGCCATTATCTCCCCCTTGATCAAAGCTCCCCCTAAATTGGGTGCGTAATGGAAAGATACATGGATTGTGAAAGTAAAAGCTACAAAAAATCTTAGTAATAATGATCATTCACAAGCATTTCCAAACACTATGTAAAAGCACCAATACTATAATAAAAACACCATTCATTAGTTAAAATGTTCATGAATAAAGATCATGAAATGGGAACACAATGATGTGTTTTAGTACAAGAAGAAAAGAAAAGAAAATAATCCTAAGAAGAGAAAACTAGAGATGCTAAACTATGACCATCCTAATTTGATGGTGGATGAGAAAGAGCGTTGAGGCGCTCAAGGATATGATTGAGGATGAACCTCATTTCTTCTTGAAAGTCAAGGACCATAACCCGGGTCCTATCAACGGTTTGGCCCGTTTGCTCACAAGTTGAGCAACCATGCCTAGGGGGTAGTATGTTTGGGGAGGTTGTGGTGGTGGAATGGTAGATGTGTTGGTGTTGGTGGAAATGTTTGGGGTGGTCATGATGGAAGCAAGCAAAGCACTTTGCATTTGCATTGTCTCACTCAAGTGAGAGTCCACCATGCCTTTGAATTGGTGGAGGTTGTGGAGTTCCGTTTGAATCTCCTCTCTAGTGGGATTGGCATCCCACATACACTCCTCAATGTCCTCAAGATGAGGGGACATTGATGTGGGGAGTGAATGATCCCCATACAAAGGACCATGAATGTCTTTGTGAATGGGGTGGAAGAGAAGAGGTTTAGGCCCTAATGGGGCGTTTGGGTCAAAGGATGACCGAGGTGACTCATGAGCCATCCGCTCAATTGGGCCAAATGATGGCAATGGTGGTGGATGATTTGGCCTAGGAGGCAAGTCATCCAAGTCCTCAAAGAAAGGATTTGGTGAAGTTGGTGGAGTGGAAAATAACTCCATAGGAATGAGAGTTGGAGACCTTGGTGAAGGTGGTGAGGGTGTTTTGGATGTTTGGATGGGTGCCGGTGGAGGTGAAGTTGGTGTTTTTGTTGGTGGTGGAGTGGTGATCACAATGTGTGATTGAGTAGGTGTGGCTAAGGTAAGGTTTGTATCATCTCGAATGGGAGATGAGATTGTGAGTGGAGAAGACTCGGATGAGGAGCTAAGGTTAACGAAGCAACAAGGCCTCACACTAATTCTAGCGGTCTTCTTGCAAGGTTTTGGAGATGATTTTGTCATTTTGACTTTGGTTTGTCTTTGCTAGATGATAGTAAGAATGAAGAAGGTGTGAGGATGATCATGGTAAAACCTCTCAATTTATAGAAGTGAAAAATCATGGAGAAATGTGTTTGATTTGATGTTAAGCCATTGAAGAGATGAGGTTCCTAATGATTTGGAAGTGGGTTGAATGCTAGTCATATCACCCAAGTCAAGCCATTCAAGAGAGATGGAGTGAAGAAGAAAAGATTTGCAATAAATGTGTTCTAGTGAGTGGAATTTCCTAATATTCAGATCACCCACGGATTTGAAGGTACCAAAAATTTGGTTCCTTCCTTTATGCAAAAGGGCTCCTTGGGTGGATTTTTCAAATTTTTGAATTTTGGTGGGAAATGGATTTCTTATATTCCTAAGTGAATTATACTAGTTCTAATAAGAGTATAAGCAATTTAGGATTGATTTATAAGCATTGGATGGTATTTTGGAATCACGAAATAGTCGAAATTCAGAAAGTTACCTGAAGGATCCACGGCACCAAAACTTACACGGCCGGAACCCTAAAAAGGGTGCCGTCTGGTCACTGCAGTACGGCGGTACCAATTTACATAACGGACGGTACCAAATTTATGGTGCCGCCTGATCCGTGAAGTGCAGAAAAATGGACAGAGTTCGTTTTTAGGTGTCGGGGACTTTTCCGAAACTTGAAATTCTTCTCAAAACATGTTATACTAAACATTTCTAGTTAGGAAAAGCAGATAACATATATATAAACATAGTGGAGCATGTATTTTGAGCAAGGCTTTTTGATTTTCACATTATAGTGAAAATGGGTAAAATTTGATAGCATACTTGCGCTATCCCCTGCATGAAATTGTTAGCATTCACCATTGTTTCAGTTTATATTATCATCCTACATAATAAAAAGCAACTAAATTGTATCAAACATTAACGATAATGCATTGTTCCAAACACTCCTTAAAATTACCCTTATTTGTCCAACTTCTTGTAAATCTTGTTCATCATCCTACCAAGGCACTTGAACATTCCCTTAGTTTGCTTGAACTCCGCTGATTCATTCTCTATTTCGGGAAGAGACGCATAATACTCATGAGGCGGAAGACGAGAGCTTGGAAGACCATCCTCGAAGCTATTTGATGATGATGATGATGGAGTTGGAGGTTTTGCTCTCTTGCCTTTTGTCTTAGCAACTCGTGCGTCACTCAAAGGTACAAAGATGTGAGGGATGAGCTCATAGTGAAGGTGCATCCCTTTTGGTGTTGGTGGAATTGGTGCAAAGTTTCTATAGAGACGGGTGAGGAGCATCCCGTATGGAAGAGCAACCGATCCTTGAGTTGGAATATCAATCATTCTCCTAGCGATGTAGTAAGCTAAATTGAATGGTTGACGGGTGGACAAGTTGTAGAGCATATGACAAAGGCAAGCGTTAATGTGATCCCTATTTCCTATGGTGCTAATGACGTTGGCTCTAAGTAGCTCCTCCCATTTCTTAAATTCGGGCTTAAGTTCATTTAGCTCCATTCCATATGGATCTCGGTTTACCTCCTTTCCCTTTCGGGTAACTCGGGTTGTATCACCCTTTGGGTTAAAAAGGTGTTCACGGATGACATCCTTGTCGGCCAAACGGGTTTGGTAGGGTAGAGAGCGGTCATTGATTGCATCAAGAGCCGTGAGTGACCACTTATCCGTATAGACACAAGTTCCTCGTTTGGGAATTCCTAACACTTGAGCAAAGTTTCCTAAGGTGATGGTGTAGTCGTTTTGATTGATTCTAAACCTAAGACAAAGTTCATCATCGTCTTCATCATTAAAGCCGGTCACACTAGCATAGAATTCTAACACAAACCTAGGACAAATTGGTTCATCGATGTCAAGAAGACAATCGAATTGAATGGCGGCTAGTTCTTCACGAAGGTTGTGTTTTCAAGGAAAGATGAGTGAATGGTTCTACCCTCATGGAAATACCTTGATTCTAGACCCCTAAATATTTCTACTTGTTCCTTGGTAAGTCCTTTGGTTTTGTGGTGTTTGGGAATGTAGTTAAGGGTGTCTTTGTGATCATAGAATCTTGCGGCTACCATGGTTATTCCTAAGGACAAGAGTTAATATGTTAAAAATGAGAATAAGTTTTAACGTTTTTGGTTCTAGTGTGTGCCTATATGAAAACAATTTGGAGTTGCGGTTATCTCGACTCATTTTATGCACAAAGATGGTTTTAGTGGGGTGTTTGGCAAATACCATGAGATAACCCAAATGCTCCTAATTCAATGTGGCTTCATTTGAATATACCCGGAATGCATATTAGTTATGCAATACCTTTAGTATTCAAGAGCATGCAAGTGATGAAAATTTAACGTTTCTATTTGTATTAGCAATGAAAAATTGTTTTCCTACAAGTGAGAAGCTTTTCAAAACTTTTGACATGGGGTGTTTGGTTGTTTGAATAGGGCCTTATATTCATTATCTATCAATTAGTGGGAAGCATGATTTGTTTATGCAATATGATAATGTAGTACCTAATTTCAATGACTAGTTATGCAATTTGCCAATTGAATTCATATTTGGTATAAAAGCATACATAAAACCCCATGTAATGATTTGTGATAGTTTTGTGCATAAATAAGAATCCTAGACTCAGAATTAAGAGATGAAATGTAGTTAGGATACTTACAATGATGTTATCTTCAGTGATTAGTGAGTTGGAAGATGACAATAATGAGCTTGGTTTAAGTTTTACACGTTTTGGTAAAGTGGGTTTTGAGGAAGAGGATGATTTGTATATAGCAGTTTTGCTTCTGTAGACACCACGGACCAGACGGCACCAAAATTTGGTTCCGTCTTTGTTGTCGTTTGGTGTCGTGGCTACAGTAGCAGGTACAAGACAAATTTGTTTAGTTTTGACTATTCTAATGTTTTGGGCTATGTTTATCCTACATGTTTGGTTCCATTAACCCTAAACCAAGTCTAAGAAGATTAAAAGGTTCTCGTTTAAGAGGCTTAGTTAAGATGTCGGCAATGTTGTCTTCGGAGGATACTTTCTCGATTGAAATGTTTCCTTTTTGAACATTGTCGCGAAGAAAGTGATGGCGGATTTCAATATGCTTTGTACGAGCATGTTGAACGGGATTCTTCCTGAGATCGATGGCTCCTTTGTTGTCGCAAAGTATCACAATGTCGTTGAGATGAATTCCGTAATCTACGAGAGCTTGCTTCATCCAAAGAGCTTGTTGACATGCTTTTCCGGTGAGACGTACTCGGCTTCAGTAGTTGAGATGGCCAAGGCCGTTTGCTTCTTTGCAAACCATGAGGTGAGACAATGTCCAACAAAAGTGCAAATACCACTTGTACTTTTTCTATCGACATAGTCACCGGCATGATCTGATTCGGCATACACTATGGTTTCTACACCCGTTCCTTTGGGATACCATAATCCTAAACACGTTGTTCCCTTAATGTATTTAAAATCCTTTTTAGGGCTTCTAAGTGTGATGCCTTTGGGTTTTCTTGAAAGCGAGCACATAGACAAACACTAAACATAATGTCGGGTCTACTAGCCGTAAGATAGAGTAGGCTACCAATCATTCCTCTATATTTAGTGTTATCTACGGATTCACCTTCCTCATCCTTGGTTAGTTTAGTGTCCGAGGACATGGGTGTCTTAGTTGGTTTGGAATCTTCAAGACCAAATTTCTAAAGCATGTCTTTTATATATTTAGATTGGTTAAAGAATATGCCATCTTCTAGTTGTTTTATTTGAAGTCCTAGAAAGAAATTTAACTCACCCATCATACTCATTTCAAACTCGTCGTGCATGATTTTAGAGAAATCATCACATAATTCTTGACAAGTTGATCCGAATATAATGTCATCAACGTATATTTGAACAATGATAATATGTGATTCCTTTTCTTGGTAAAAAGAGTATTATCTACTAATCCCATAGTATATTTGTTATCAATAAGGAAAGTCTTAAGTCGGTCGTACCAAGCTTTTGGTGCTTGCTTAAGACCATACAATGCTTTCTTGAGTTTGAAGACATGATGTGGTTTCTCAAAGTCGGTGAAACCGGGAGGTTGAGCAACATACACTTCTTCGTTAATAAACCCATTAAGAAAGGCACTTTTAACATCCATTTGAAATAATTTAAAATCATAGGCACATGCATAAGCAAGCAATATTCTAATAGACTCAAGCCTAGCTACCGGTGCATAAGTTTCATCATAATCAATCCTCTCTTGTTGATTATAACCTTGCGCTACAAGCCTAGCTTTGTTTCTAGATACTATCCCATTTTCATCCATCTTATTTCGAAAAACCCATTTTGTTCCAATTATAGTTTGATCTTTAGGTTTTGGAACTAATTTCCCAACATCATTTCTAACGAATTGGTTTAATTCTTCTTGCATGGCAATAACCCATGATTCATCTTTTATTGCTTCATTTATGGTTTTGGGTTCAATGGTGGATACAAAGCAAAAATAATTACTTTGATTTTGGGCTTGTGACCTTAAGGTTCTTTGATTAAGTTGTCCTATGACTTTTTCTAAAGGATGACTTTTAGATTCTTTGATGTTGACAATTTCTTTATTTAATGGTTCATCTTCCTTGTTATTATTAATTATTTCTTGACCTTCTATCATTTGACTTTCAACTAAGTCATCATCTACCAAAGGTGATGTCTTAGAGGGAGGTGGACTTTCGTCGAATGTTATGTTCAACGATTCCTCGACTATCATTGTTTCTTTATTTAGGACAATGTAAGCTTTACTAGTTTGAGAGTAACCAAGAAATACACCTTCATAAGACTTTGGGTCAAACTTGGTGAGATAATCCTTAGTATTAAGAATAAAGCATTTACAACCAAAGACTCTAAAATATCCTAACGTTGGCTTTTTACCTTTATAGAGTTCATATGGTGTTTTGTTTAAGAAAGGACGTATTAAGACTCTATTCAAAATATATGTAGAAGTGTCAACGGCGTTACACCAAAACTTTTGAGGAATGTTTTGTTCATTAAGCATTGTTCTACTCATTTCTTGAATTGTTCTATTTTTACGTTCTACTACTCCATTAGATTGAGGTGTTCGTCGAGCGGAAAAGTTATGTGTTATACCATTTGTATCACAAAAGTTTCCAAATTGAGTTTCGTTGTCAAATTCACGACCATGATCCGTTCGGATCGACACAATTTTGACACCTAGAAGATTTTGAATTTTCTTGCTAAGTATTTCAAATTTATCAAAAGCTTCATTTTTGGTTTTCAAAAACAACGTCCAAGTAAACCTTGAGTAATCATCTACTATGACCAAAGTGTATAAGTTGCCTCCATAGCTTCTTATAGCGGATGGTCCAAACAAGTCCATATGTAATAATTCTAGACACTTAGATGTGGACACCATATTTTTAGATTTGTGACTACTATGTGTTTGTTTACCAATTTTGCAAGCGTCGCAAAAGTGTTGGTCATATTTAAGTTTTGGTAAATTCCTAACCAATTCTTTTGAAGATAGGTTTTGTATAAGTCTCATATTAGCGTGACCTAAGCGTCTATGCCAAAGAGATGAGCTATCGTCTAATGTTGTTAGGCAAAGTTTGTCATTATATGTTTTATCTATTTTCATGACGTATATGTTATTTTTCCTAACTCCTTTAGCTATGGTGATACCATCTTTTAGTATTTTACTACCATTTTCATCAAATAGTACTTTATACTTTTTATCACATAGTTGGCTAATACTAAGTAGATTAAATCCTAACCTATCCACATGAGCAACATTTTCAATAGTTAGGGAGTTATGAGCAATCGTACCTTTGCCAATAATTTTGCTTTTGAGATTGCTACCAAAGGTGACATTACCTCCGTCATACTCTTGGTATGATGAGAAGAGACTTTGTTGCCCGTCATGTGTCGTGAGCAACCACTATCTTTAATCCATTCATCAGGTTCCAATCCAACTTTCAAGCATACCTAAGAAGCAAATAACTCAAGCATTTGGTCCCCAATATCTCATGGGTCCATTTGGGTTACACATACCATTTATTTGATTCATGTATGGAAACGATGGGTAAGAGTTCCATGGCATGTAATCTGGAGTTTGATATGGTCTAGGAAAGTTTTGATTCCAACCATTGTGTTGGTAGTTGGGTTGTACGTTGTGGTTGCTCTTAGGAAAGGGGCGTTTGGCAAAAGGAGTTTTATATCGTTGTTGAGTAGTTTTTGATCTAAATTCATTTTTGACAAGTCCTACTCCTGAAGTAACAGCTAGTTTTAGTTTGATACTATTATTGGTTTTCTTTGTTATTTTAACAAATTCAAGATGCGGTCCGTATTGCGAACATTCTGTTCTGCTGAAGTACCCACGGCACCATTTTGCACAACGGACGGAACCCTTATTTTGGTTCCGTCTGGTCCGTGCTTATCTGCAGCAATTTTGACAGAATGTTCGTCCTTTTCGGACGTTTTATTTTGACTCTTTGGAATTAATACTTCATTAAAACCTAGCCCATTCATGTCTCCTGGTGTTTTATGAATTTTAACTATTTCATCGGCAAGAGCGATGTTCTTGTTAAACCTTTTAAATTTAGAATTGTTTTCGATTAAAACATCTTGTGTGAGCTTTAGTTTTTCTATTTCAAGTTTAAGCTCTTGACATGATTTACAATCATCGTCATTTGTTTTTCCTTTTTCTAGTCGTTTTGCTTTTTCTTTTAACTCATAAACTTCATTTTCCAAAAATTCCTTTTTGGTTTTAAAAATTTATTTTTAGTTATGATTTTTAGACTTAGCTCACACAATTGATTATATTGTTTTTGCAAAGTGTCATCATCAATAGAAGAATAAGAAGAGTCGGAAAGTACCTCATTTGACTCATGTGCCATTAGAGCGATCTCTTCCTTGCTTGATTCTTCATCGTCTTCACTATCACTCCAAGCACCACTTACAAAAGCTCGTTGAGTTTTGCTTTTAGGTGGCTTGGGACATTCTCCTATGAGGTGACTTGCATCACCACATCTAAAACATTTTCTTTCACCTTTACCCTTCTTGTCATCCCGATCTTTTTGGAATGGCTTCTTTTCTTCTCGAGGTTGTCTTACGAACTTTCCTCTTCTTCTAAAGAACTTCTTAAAATCTCTAACGGCCATGGCATATTCCTCATCTTCACTACCGGAGCAAGATTCGTCATCATCACTTGATTCCGCTTTTGCTTTTAGAGCAACGGATTTGATCTTCTCCCTTTTTCCTTTGATGATCTCCGAATCTTTCTCCATCACCATTTCGTGTACTTTGAGGTTACCGATCAACTCGTCTAGTGACATTATTGAGAGATCTTTTGATTCCTCAATGGCGGTCACTTTAGCTCTCCATTTGGGATGGAGTGCTCTAAGAAATTTCCCGACAAAGTTCTTACTACGAAAAGATTCATCAAGTGCTTTAAGTGATGTAATAATAGTGTTAAAGCGAGCAAAGCCACAATCAATGGTTTCATCTTCAGGAATAACAAATTGTTCATATTGTTGAACAAGAAGATCAATTTTGTTATCCTTGACTTGTGAATTACCTTGATGTGTAACAATTAAAGATTCCCAAATATCTTTGGCGGTTTCACACATAAAAATTCTTTCATATTCTTTTCTAGGTAAAGCATTATAAAGCATCATTTTAGCTTCATTATTTTTAGCAACTAGTTTCTTTTGTTCATCAACGGAAATATCCTTTGTTGTAGAACTAAAATCCCCTTTAACAATAATAAACCAAAGATCTATATCTTTTGATTTTACATATGTTTCAAAACGGTTTTTCCAATAGATAAATCCATTGGTTTCAAAGAGTGGTGGTCTTTGCATAGATTGCCCTTCTTTAAAGTTTTCAGAATCCATGGATCGTTTCAAGTTTATAAAATACAAGTTATTTTAGAAATTCTTGAGCAACGAGGCTTTGATACCAATTGTAGAAAACTAGAAGGGGGTTGAATAGTTTACCAATTAAAAACTTTGTTTTGAAACTTATTGTAAAGATCAATTGATATTGATCTTAGATATGTTAATGAAATATGCAAGCAATATGTAAGGAGTAAATAAGGAAAGAAATGATCAAACCACAACAAGTTGTTTATAGTGGTTCGGTCTACAAGGACTCTTTTTCCTTGCCCTACTCCACTCCTCGAGTCTCACACTCGAGAGTTTAACTTCACTAGTCAACAAGCTCCTTTCACCGGCGGAGAAAACCTTTACACTTCGCTTACACTATTTCCGACACTAAGCTAGATGTCGAGTTCTTTCCAAGGGTACAACCACTCCCACACACAATGTATTTTGAGGACTAAAATACTAACCACTCACACTCACAAGATTATGATGGTTTAATACAACAATGAAGTATGAATCAACACAAGATCATACAACACTAAACAAACAAGACTTCCAACTTCTCGTTTGAAGCTTGAATGTGACTTGATCTTCTTTGCTACAAAAGAGATCACTAATATGATATGAAACTGAGTTAGAAAGGTTAGAGAGAAGATATGTATGAGAGTATGTTAGAAAGGGATGAAAAACTACTTGGCTTGGCATTGCTATTTATAGCCAAAATGGACAGGAGCGTCCACGGACCGCGGAACCCTTAAAAGGGTTCCGCCCGTGTACCAAATTGGTACCGCCGGTCAGACAGTCAAGATATCAAATCTTTGCTAAAGTCAACTCTATCTAAGTGAGATTGTGCAAGATATGAAGAGTACAAATCCACACAAAATATCTAATGAAATCTTCCAATGATTTCCATGATGCATCACATGATGTCATATGTTGTATTTCTATTTTTAGAAATATGCAAGTACTTAAGTAGTGTTTGGTTTTAAGAACCTAACACATTCTAAAAACTACTATCATACATAATGATTAGAGTTATATCAAGATGTTACTAATCATAAATGTAAATGCTTGAATGATGAATATATTGTTTGAAAAAGCTTGTTTTAATATCTATTAAACTTGACAAGCTTTAAGCTTTTATACAAATTAAATTTACTTTTGTCGTTAACAAAACTTAGGTAAAGATCAAAAATATAAATAACGTTTAATGACGATATTTGTATTAACAGATTTGTCATGGGAAAGAGCATTTAGCGTCAATGAAGAGGTCTATCGAGAATGGTGTATGGAGTTCTTTTCAACCATGTATTTTGAAAGAAAAGTGAATGTTCGGAACTTGATGAAGGAAGTTTGTGTTTGGTTTAGGCTTTGTAGAAGGGATCATGCTTACACTTTGCCAGCTTTTGGCGTGGCTCTTGGTTTGTATGAGCCACATGAGGTTAATCATCGGTTATTTGAAGCTCACTTTTCGAGGCTTCGGAGGTTTGAAAAAGACTATCCTAGTATTCCCACTTATTGGAATCAAGTGGGAGATCCTTCTTGCGCTAGGAGGAATGCCTCGACCGTCAGGAATCCATTAATGAGGATACTTCACAAGTTGATAGTGACCGGGCCGTTTAATAGGTATGGAAGCAGGGACAAATGTCAGAAACCGGACTTATGGGTTATGATGTTACTTGAAGAAACTAAGGACGGTAATGCGGTTTGGCAGATAGCCGAGTATTTGTCTAGGAGGGCCCCGGGAATCAAGAGCAATAGCCACATTTGTGGAGGACATTTTGTGACGAGGTTAGCGAAGAATCTTGGGTATTATGTTGATGAGGAATTGGCTAAGTGTGGAGAGCCAAAGTATAGTGAGATGTGGACTGCAAATGGTTTTGGGAACGCTTTGAATAGGAGATTGAAAACCTTGGGGTTATGGATTGAACCTCAACAACAACAACCACCACAGCAGCAGGAAAGTATACCAATGGAGAACGTGCAAACGGGTACGTCCAGTAGTTTTGATTCAGGTTGGGGAGAGTGGAACCAACATTTAAATGAGATTCAATGTAGGGATGTGTGGAGAGACTCGATGATGTTAAGAAACAACTACATCAATGATTATTCAATGCCTATCTTTCAACACATGGCTCGTGAAGCCGATTACGAGTTGCCACCCTACAATCCACCCAATGTTCCACCATATCCTTTCCCTTACACTTCTTATCCTGGACCCTATTCGTATCCATATCCTGGGTACGCACCATTTCTGATCCAAAGGCCGCATATGGTCGATTACATGAGGTTGGTGGAGCAAGCTACGATGTTGGAGGATCGTCATCAGGAGTTGGAGGAAAGAAGAAGAAGAGGAGAGTTCGTTCGGAGATTATAGATGAGAACTACGTAACCGAGAGTGATGATGATGATGAGTATGATGATGAAGAAGGGGATGAAATGAGCGAGGACGAGGAGTGATCATGGATCATTCGTGATTTATGGTTTCAAAGAAAATGGTTATGATGTGTTAAACAATATTATTTCTATCTCTTTAGCTATTTTCTTTAGGATGATTATCATATTTTGCTTGGTTTTATCTTGTTTTTAGTAGCTTTTGCATTTGGATTGTTTTGTTTTGTTTTGTTTTGTGTATTGTGTGTTGCAGTTTTTTTTGCAGGATGGATGTGTTGGAAGCTTATTGATGGTCAAATATTTGGAGTTGGATAACTCACATGCTTTCTTATGACCCAATATGCGTATTGCATATTCTATCCCGTGGTATCTTTTAACTATTTCTTTTTCCCATTTTCTTTACTTTGAAGTTCATTTTTATTACATTGAGGACAATGCAAAACTTAAGTATGGGGGAGGGAAGAAAATAGGAAAAATGATACGCATTTTTAATTTTTAGATAACTTTTGGATGCAAGTGATTAGAAGAAATTCGCCCTTGATGGTCTAGTTGTTTTCACGCATTATTGATAAATATTAAAAAATAACTTGGGAATTTCAATGGTAAAATGAGGTTTTTGAAAATTTTTGGATTTGAACCAAATTACGGAAGTAATTCATTTTGGATTCGATAGCATTTTCTAGCATGCATAATAGCCTTTTTCCACGCAATTGTGAGGTTTCTTTTTGTATAAAACACATCTTTTGTTTTATATTTGCTATGAAGTGTGCTTGATTATGTCGATTCTTGAACTTGTACTAGTTATGCATTACGGTTAAAATCACTCTCGAGTGATATAAATTTGATCAAGTGATAAGAGGCATCGTAGGATTTAACCCAAATGGCCTTCCGTTTACATCTAATGATATATTAGCTAGCCACATCGGTTAGTTAACCACCTTTATATGGACCCATTTGTTAGTGCTCATCTTTAGCACTAGATACCCTTAGTACACCTTTTGAGCCTATCTTTTCATTTGTTACATCCAGAAAAATACAAAAATATTTTACACTTTAAACTTTAGCCAACCCTTGTCATGTCTATTGGTTTGTTGCTAGTTGTTTGGAATGTTAGATTGTTTTTTATGATTATGAAGAAGCTGCACTTTGTTTATAGTGTGTACCATTCTCCATCATAGATGAAAGAGACGTCTTTCTCGATTTTTTTGTGGTGTATGCTTACACTAAGTGTGGGGGAACTTTGTTATGTTGAAAAAAAATGGTTATAGCCAATGAGCTATATGAAGGATATTGATTAGCCAATGAGCTAAATTGAGTTATACATATTTGCGGAGATCGATATTTGAAGAGGTGAAATAATCATTTACGGGATTGTGGTTTGTATGATGGCTAGCAACATGGATTTTAGACTTGACTTTATTTTCTTTTAACACCAATTTCATTAACCATCCCATGCCTTATCCATACCCTTTATGAACCCTTAGCCTTAACGATATAACCCGAATAAAAGCCCTCTTTGATGAATTTATTTTCTTTGTTTTGATACTTGTACAAGCTTATGGTAAAAAGCATTGATCATGACTAGGCAATGAGTGATTTACATATACCCACCAATACATGAGTGTTGAGTGAATTCTTAAAATCATTTGTGAGGTGTTCTAGTTATGTTATCTAAAGTGATTTGTTCATTTTTAAAAGTTTTCACATATTAAAAGCAAACCAATGATTATCTCTTTTGGGATGATTGTTACATTTTTGGAATCATGGTGTCAAGACCATTGAAATCAATCTTTGCAAATGTTAGACCTACTCGAGGGCGAGTAGAACTTAAGTGTGGGGAATTTGATAACGCCTAAAATGAACATGTTTTTAGTAGCGTTATTGTTGGTTTTGTGCATGATAATCGGCTATATTTACTCATAACTGTTGCAAAAGTGCAAAAGATGCGTATTGTGTATGTATATGTAGCCAGGTATCACGAATGATGAAGAAATGAAGTTTTTATGCACATTTGGAAGATTCTCGAGGAAGGAAGTCGAGCTAGGAAGCTTTTGGATTCAATGATTGGGAAGCACAATTATTTCTAAGTATCTACAGCAAGGAAAGATCAAGTTTTGCCTTGGAAATCATCAGCGAGAGCAAAGAATGAAGCGTATAAGTAGAAAGTCAACAAAAAGTCAAATCAGCAACACCCAGCCGTTCGGTCGTAACCCGTAACCGGATCCGGCTGGGCATTTGGTCAAAACACAACCGATCTGGTTGCCATCGTAACCGATCCGGTTGCATGCACTGCAGTTACACACAGTTGCATTTATTGTTGCCTTAACTCCTCATAATCATTGGAGGCCGATCATTTCTTGATATTAACTTGTTGGGAACGTTTTTGGTCAGTTGAGCAAGCATATGTGGCTATATAATGAACCTAGTCCTAGTTTACTAGGTGTGACACAACCAAAATTGTATTAGTTTACACCTAAACTAATACCAACCATATTATTCAGCCCAAAAGCTTGGTTCTTACTGAAAAACGTCCAGGAGCAAGGAGGGAACAATTCTCATCCATAGTTTTGGTAGTTTGGAGTTTTACGATGAATCTAGGTAATTGGAGGCGCGTGGTTGCTACAATCCACGATTTCTAATTCTTGTAATCACAAAAGTTTAGGTATTCTATAAACTTTGTTATGGATTTCTATTCTCTTGAATTATTGGAATTACTTTGTTATGATTTGTGTTTAGTTATTATTATTATCATGGAGTAGTTTTGGGATATGCTTGTGTGTTGGGATGTAGTTAATCATATTAGTGTTCTCAAAATGTGATGCATGTATATATGATCTTGTTTAAATGAGTTTGTTGGAAAAATACTAGTCTTGGTTTGATTTGTTGATAAAACATGTTTTAAGAAAAAGGACCGAAAGGATTTCTCTTGTGTTTTATTCCAAAAAGTTGAGTGACAAACTAGTATGGGGATATGGTGATTGACAACCACCATGTTTGCTTATTAAAACAAGACTAGGAACATTTTCATCACGAAAGGGTCGAAAGATTCGTAAGAACAAATTTAATAAGAACATGTTGCAAACAAATGGAATTTCTAAAGGATAATCATTAGGATAAGGACCGAAAGGATTACCTATATGTTTTTGTTCTTAGAATGATTTTTACAAACATATACCATGGTTGGGGGATCATTTGCTTATGATTTGTGCATCACATCAAGAGTATACACCAAACCTTCATGAATACTATTTATGATTGATTATAGACTACACACAAGTATATATATTTCTTATTATTGAATTTCACTATAACATAACTATTTGAGGAAGCCTTGACAAGCTTTCTTATTGGAATCTTTTCATACAAAACAGTTTCAAACACAAAATCCCTTGGGACGATCTCGACTTACCAAACTTTGCTATCACGGACGAGTATACTTGCTCGTATGTGTTAATAGATTAGACGGTTAAATCGTGTTTATAAATTTTTAAAACTTGCACCACACTAGCACATCAATTCCTTATTTATCCAACTTGGTGTGGTTGTTTGGAAACCAAGTCTGGGATGTTGGTTTTTGTAGTGCAAAAAATGTTGCATTAGAGTCTACTGGGCTTTTTTGTGTACAATTTGCAACCAAGTTATGCTCATATTTTAAAAGCCTTTTCATAAGTCTAAATTGACAAAATTATATGTCTGTTGGGTAAACTTGATATTAGCCTACTACCAACATTCGTTGTTATCTATAATTAAACAAATTTGACTAAACTGTTTTTTTTTTTTTTTTTTTTTTTTTTTTTTTTTTTTTTTTTTTGGCAGGTATGAAGCATATATGATTTCTTCGGTTTTTTAAGTACATCTCAATATACATTTGGATTCTAATGAAAAATTACTGATATATGCATATTGGTACAAACATATTAAAAGAAAATCTTTAATCGTTATGCATTTTCTTTTATAAAATATGTGACTCGACATGCTTTGTTAACTTGTGCAACATTTGACATATAACTACAAATACCTTGCTTTGTTAACTTGTGCAACATTTGACATACAACTACAAATACCTTACCCGAGAGTCCTTTTAGGAATCGGTACAACTATGTGGCACGACTCTTATAACACCTCTTCCTTACTATGTGCTTATTCTAAGAAGTTTGGAGTGAAGTTTAAAACATGATGAATTCGAATGGCCTGCCTATGCAACTATTGTTTTTCTATGTATATCAACATTTGTTTTCATATTTTTAAAATAACTCACTTATCATTCTTTTATATGTAGTATATTTTTGTTGTACACCTCAACAACGCTATAATCATTTATAAATAATTTTTGTGTTCCAAAATGGTTTTGCTGTTACCTGCATTCGATATGTTGAATTCATAGTTTTTTTATAATGTCTATAGTTTTTTTTATCAAAAAACCAATCAACGAACTTACACAATCAAATAGTGAGATAAATCTATATGCGCATTTAAAAACAAAGACACACACTACAATAATCGGGTAATTTGGCGAGGACATAATTGGTCCACTGGCGAGGACATGTACTCACCAAAAAGCTTTGGCGAAGACATGTCGCTAGAATGTCCTCGCCACATGTGCGAAGCTATTAGCGAGGACAATTACACAATCAAATAGTGTGATCAATCCAATTTTAAAGTCTGACCATCATAACTATACAATTTTTTACAATATTTCAGAAAATTTTATTCATTTCGAAGTATTAACAATCAAATATAAACGCATTGAAAAATAAACCAAATAGTGTCAAACACAATAATTATCAACAAATACTTTTGTTTATGCTAAATGTATAATGATTTGCCAAATATATCACATAAAGTCACAAGTTCATGCTAAAAATAACTTTAATCATAATGCAATTTAATTTAAACTTATAATACTATCAATACGTAATTAAATTAATTTTTGTTAAAACCCCGTGCGTGCACGGGAATTATAACTAGTTTTATGATTATGGTAAAATGATAATCATGAAAAAATTACTAAAATGGGACAATAATGGATTATGAAACAAAAAAGAAATATACATAATACTTTTGCTTTTTTATAAACTAAGTTGTGATTTTAGCTAAAATAGAAATACATTTTCCTTTGCGTTGCAGCGGCAGGTACCTTAAAATAAAAAATTTCGATAGAAAATGTATTTTAGTTTATTATGTTCTTTTTAACAATAAAGTTACGGATATCTAGAATTTCGTATAGCCCGTGCCCGTTAGGGCTCGAACCCGTTGGCCCGTGTCTGCTCAGGCTCGAGCCCGTTTGGTCCGCGCGCGTTTGGGCTCAAGCCCATTTGGCCCGTTGCCCATTCAGGCTTGAATATTTGTATAATGTGCTTTATTGTTTGTAGTAGTGAAATTTAATGCAGGAATTGTGTTCAATTTGGTTGTACAATATGCTTGATAATTTGTATTTCTTATGTAACGGGGT
The DNA here is from genome assembly GCA_910596185.1 of Chrysanthemum makinoi. NCBI lineage: Eukaryota > Viridiplantae > Streptophyta > Magnoliopsida > Asterales > Asteraceae > Chrysanthemum > Chrysanthemum makinoi. The sequence continues at coordinate 94,241,613 of OU343224.1, forward strand.
GTTTTAATAATTTTATTAATTGTATTTATTGTCCAGTTAAATAATTGACTACATTAAATAGCATTAATGTGTTGTTTTGTTGTACACTATGATTTTTGTCTTGTACATCTGAAAATTATGTGCATTAAAATGTTGTACACTATGTTTTTTTTTCTTGTAAGTAGTAGTCATTATAGTCATTAATAACATTGACTACTTTAATAGCATTAATTTTGAAGTCTGAAAATTACATCATGCTTATTTTGTTGTACACTATGCTTATTTTGTTGTAAATCTAAAAATTGGTTGCAGCTATTATACATTGTGCTTAAATGGTTGTAATTTTTTGTGAAGGAGTGTTTTTAAAGGCATTAATGTCGTTTGATTGAATTTTGGTCTTAAAATGACATCACGCTTTATTTTGTTGTACAATATGCTTACTTTATTGTAATTCTCAAAATTGGGTGCATTAAAGTGTTGCAAAACCATGCTTAATTTCTTGTACGTCTTAAAATTAAGAGTGATGTACCTTCATGCATTATAAGTAGTATAGATAACAAAACAGCAAGGGTCAATATTTAAAGTGTAAAAAACATGCATTGATTCATTCATTAATTTTAACAAGCATATTTGCCCGCGCGTTGCTACGAGAGTGTTTTGTTGCCAAGTCTTTCATATGATAGTGTAATTCATTAACTTATGTGTAATAAATTACACTAACCACAGTAGATAAAAGAGGCCAACGAACAAATTATACATTAGGGTTGAGCATCGGGTCGGATCCCGACCCGTCCCGACACGACAGAGCCCGATACCGAAACAAGTGAAAAAACGAAACCGACTCCCAACCCGAATGTTAGTCGGTCGGTTTCGGTATAATTCGGTTATAACGGGCCGGGTGTCGGTATATGCTATATTGGCCCGAAAAGCCCATCAAATCTGGATCCAACATTACCTGAGCAAACCTGGATCAAATCCTAACCTGAGCAAATCATAAACGGCCCATCATAACTTTTGTAATACAAAGTGAGAAATACAAACCTGAGAATTAACGTGGCATTACAAATCAAACAGAGCAAATTTAACTGAGAAATACAAATTACAAAATACCAACTGACAGGAGGCGACTTGGGTGAAACTTTGGATTGGTGATTTTGAGATGAGATTGATCCATTTGGATTGGTTAATCTTGATTTTGAGATGAGAATGAAGAATCAATCGTTTTGAGATGAGATGAGAATGAAAAAATTCAAGCGACTTGGGTGAAACTTTCAGGTAGAATAGAATGAAGAAGATAGGGGCGCATAATTTTTGAGTATACCTAATAAGTTTCGGGCCAGCGGGTGAATCGAGATAAAGTCGTTTTTTTTACCGACCCGACCCGATACCGATAAAAGGTGATTTGTGAAACCGACTCCCGACCCGAATGTTAGTCGGTCGGTTTCGGGGGCTAGTCGGGTCGGTCGGTTTGTCAGGCTAGTCGGGTATCGGTCGGTTTTGCTCACCCCTATTATACATGCATAATGAATGTGCATTAAGAGTAACCATATTCTATAAGAATATATAATTATGCCACATGTAACTTCCTTGAGCAGTGGAAAGAGTAAATGGGATCATCCGCAATGAAGTCAGGGTTTGAGCAATTTAATAAGTTAGCAGACTTGGATTTCTTCAACAATCAATGACAACCTATAAATTGCACATAAGGTGACCATTTTATGGAAAGCCCATAAATTCCGCACTTTGCTGTTGTGTGATCTGCAAAACTTATATTCATGTTGTACATTTATGATACAGTAACAGCTTATTTACAATGCAAAGCCACCAAAAGCTTTATATAATTTTTTGGAACCACAACATAAGGACTTCGATAATTGACAGTGCAAACTTTGAATACACTTTCAAGCCCAAAACGACATTACTGTTTTATTTACTTCGGAACTTGAGTATAACCTAATCACATACAATGTCACCTTACAATGGCACCTTATAATTTGTTGTATCTGTTGGTTTAATGGACAAAATATTAATAGATGTGTGTTAGGATCGAACTCAAGACCTATGGGATTGCACGCGTTGCGTATGAGATTTAATTATATCACGAAATATTTATATGGTCGAACTAAGAAAAATGAGGGGGTTGAGTGTCGAGTTTTGAAACTTAAGGAGATGCTTGCAATGACTTGTTAGACAAGATTTAATGCTATATATATACACACCCTTTTGGTCTTTTGAATTGATTTGGTTGAACAAGATAAGAAAAACTGATCAACACTAACCTTTAGATATTGTATATATTGTATATTACATTGAGATATCTTTCACTGTATATGCCATGCATGCAAGTACAATACGCATGTCATGTGCACTTACTTTTATTTCTTCATTGAGTTGATGAATCGACTATATATATACATATCTCTACTATGTAAAATGGAAAAAAGGTCAATGAGAAAATGTGAAAAGTTGAAAATTGAAATTGAAAGTCAAATTAGAGAGAAAATTAATACACAAGCTTGAAGAAACCTAACCGTCTCTGTTAACCTAAATATTTCATCTCTATTCTCTCTCTCTCTCTGAGCCGAACCACTGCCGCCGCTTTAGCCGCCGCCATATGCTTAAATAGCCACCACTTAAAGGTGGACTGGGGGTTGTTTCGATTGACTAGGTGGTTTCAATTGGTGACTTTGGTGGTGTTTTCGGTGGTTTTATTGATGGTTTGGTTGGTTTCGGTTGATCAACACCGCCATCTCTCGGTGGTGTTTTTGTGGTTTTGGTGATGCTGTGAGTTTTTTATTATTTATTTATTTATTTTTTTTTTGTTTTTTTGTTTTTTTTGTAATGTTTTATCAGATCTTGCCAGATATGAAAGGTTTGTTGGTTTGGTCGGTATGTTTGCTGGTCATGAGGTATGTTAAGATCCATCTCATATAAGATGGTTTCTTATGTGGTTCGAGGTTGACCAAGTTAATGGTGTTTGAGACCATCGTGATATCAAGTTAGTTTTGATGTGATTAAAATAATGATTGTGTCTCTTTTTTTGCTAAAGGTTTTTTTGTAAACATGAAGATGTTCATGTTACTGTGGATGATGTTGCTCTGCGCAAAACACTGAAGTCGATTCATGAAGTCAAAAGGTATCTTCATTCATTCTTTAAATCCACATATTTTGTTTCTTTATGATAAGCATAAGTGTAACAGTGACTGAGTTAGATGAAAAGGTCATCATGCGTGAACAATCGAATCACTCTAATAAATTGTTATTAGTCTACTTCTCTTTTATGTGGCTCAAATACAGAATGTATATGTGATACTGAAACGAAAGTGGGTAATTGACTTATTCTGAGTTTTTTTAGTATGGACAAACACTATTGTACATGGTTGCTTAATATGTTTGCAATGAAGCATCGTATGAATCTCTTATCCAACACGTCATGCGTTAAGAAACTTATTTGTTATACATGTTGTATTAGATCCTTATACATATATTAACAAACATCAATTGGTCTCTACCATGTGTTTTAAACTATTGAATATTGTAGTTGGAGTCAATAAATTTTGACAAAGGTTCATATCCATCATTTATATAGGTAAAATGGGGGTGTTACAAGTTCGACAAACTGTCAAAACATGTAAGCTTGAGTAATGTTTAGTGTGGGTCTCTTATCGAGGCTATGGGTTATATATTGCAACATCGAAGCTCTATTAGCCACTAAGGGTACTGTAAGAAACCCACTTGATATATTGAGTGGTTTTTACTTTAGGTTACTTGAGTCTACTCTTAAAGTATGATAGAAGGTGCAAGAAGAATTAATGAGAAGCTTCTAATATTAGGAGTCGATGGGATCCTAATGGATTTAGGAATGTCATCCATGCAGGTATGTAAACTGTTAACCTTTTCACCTATGAGTGCGAACAAATGATTTATAATTAGTGTTTACCAAGCATTATTGTAGCCAGTCATGTATTATATTTCCTTTTTCATAGCGCTGTTTACCAATTTATAGTGCCTTGCGCATTTTTATATGAAGGTGAACAACTCGATTAGAGGATTTAGTGTGCTTTGTGATGGACCCCTTGATATGAGAATGGATCATCAGGTAAGAAAATTGGATGTGGAATTGCCTTGCACCTTTATTTATGGCTCTCTAATCATTAGTTATTAATATATCAACTTTAAAATTTATAAACGAGATGGTGTTCACTAGAATATTGCATTATAATAGTGCACGTTAATTTCTCAAAATGTTCATGGCTGTTTATGTTAGAACCAATGGGTGATTAATTGTTCAGTTTGATAGCTGACTTGTTTCTCCTCATAAACTGACTCATCTCTTTCTAGAATTCCTTCTACCTTTACTAACATTTAAGCTTAAACTTTATCGGCATGGTTTAATGATATTGCATTAGATAAGGACAATTAGCATGTCATCCAATAAGGACAATCATGCCATCAGAAAGAAAAATGTTGGCATGATGATGAAAAACTAAGCATAATAAACTATAAATTTCTTTCTTTATGATCAAGTTCAATGCTAAAAATTTCACTTGATGTTGCAGACTTGCAGGTTAAGAATGATTTGAGGAAAGAAATCACAAAGACGAAAACGGTTGGTATGCATTAAAAGAGGCCATTTTGATTATTTACTTTTAGATATATGGATTGGTGTGGATTATTATCTTAATCTTAAATGGGCCAGATTGTTTTTAACTTTATTTGTTGGTAAAAATGAAATGGTCATATGGCCTGAACAAGTCTGGGTTAACGAGTGAAATAGTATGACAACCTTTGTTGTGAATTTTCTATGCAACATTTAGTTACAATTTTGATCAAGGAAATAGTGTATTTTTATTTGTTGTTGAATTTGTTTTGTACAAGTTGGTAAATGTCTTTAAGTCTGATATTTTTTTAATTCTTTCATAGGTGGTACAAGATTAATAATGATTTGAGTTTGTGTGTCTCTTATGTTAGCCAATTGTTTAGTAAATTTATTTACGATGGAATAATATAATTTGAGTCACATAAACTTTCATCGGTGTTTTAAGAGATTTCGTGCTTAAAGTTTATGTCCTAATACTTCAAGGTTGCCTCTTTTGTTGTTTGTTCAGATATTGAGAGACCACTGATTTAAATAATACAAGTTTCTCTTTTATTCTTCTAATCATGAGAAACTCAAGAATCTATTTAAAGGATAAGCAATTGATCACTTTCTTTGCGCATTAGAATCTATTTAAAGGATAAGCAATTGATCACTTTCTTTGCGCATTTGTGGAATAGTATATGCTTTATGTTGATTTGTCTAGAAGAATATTACGTAGAACTACAAAGCTATTAGGGAAGCCGGTCAAAGAGTTCGGTTAAGAAGGAGCCTACACCTCAAATGTTGTATATCAAATTGTTGTGTATCAAAATGTTTTACGCGACGAATAACGTGCATTGTTAGTTAGTATCTCACAATTGATGTAATTTTTTTTGGACTCACTAAATATTTTTATACGTCGTTTGACACATGTTAAGAATTTTTGCTAGAGTTGAATGACCACATGTTACAACCGTTTGCAATTACATTTTGATCTTTTCACGTTCTATTTTGAACGTTATACGAAACAATTACGACAATATCGCATATCGTTAACTGTCTGCCGCTAGGAACCGCTGCCGCTAGGCGCGGGTACTCGCCTAGTAAAATAAAAGGGTTTGACATGAATTATTTTATTTAAAGCTGAACATTGTTTCGTGCTTTAATCGTAACTTGAACTAGCATTCTAATTAAATCGCTAACAATACGCGCGTACATGATCGTAGAGAAATCCTACTTTGGATTTTGGTGATTTACACTATTCGACTTTATTAAGTCGACTAGCACTCTAACCCTAATTAGGGTTCATCTAAATTGCTAGTTTGTGGATTTGATTCTTGTTCGGCTAGAATCAAGAAAAGGTACGCATATTCTTGTTTATGTTAATTAATTATTCGTTAATCTTTCCTATACGCTTCCGCATGTGTACTTGATGTTTATTGTTTATATTTATGATTAGTCATGTTATATAATTCCAAAAGTGGCATCACGAGTCATTGGTTTTTAATGAGTAATTAATTACATAAACGCGTAATAAAACAAATAATTGTATGTTGTTGATATTATCAATCTAGGGTTTATGTTTTAATTTTTGTTTGGTCGATTTTTTTTTAGTTAATTGGGGCGTACCCCTATTTTTTTTGGTCGACACATACATAAATTTTTAGGGTTTTGAAAATTGTTTGCTAACCTTATTAAAACCTAGAATTAATATATTAGTTACGTGATTAATTCATGAATAATTTGTTATGTGTAATGGAATTTTTTATATGCGATCTTGTGACTTATTTGTATAATTGTTATGATATCCATGATAATACATGCATTTTTGTCATGGATAAGTTGCTTTGATAATTGTTTAATTGTTGAGACATATTTAATTACGATAAATCTTGAATTGGGGAAGACTCCAATTATGTAAATTAATGAATCAATTATTTGCAATTTGGTATATTATTAATTATGGGTTTACGCAATCGATTCGTCGATGTATGTGGCTCACTCTCAATTGAGAGAGTGAAAGCCCTAATTAATATATACATTAATTTAACCTAGACATTGATTATTAATAGGGTTTTATCGAATAAGTTGCATGTGGCTACTTGTTTACACGTATAAATTGTTTATTTTGTGCGCATTGTTTTTTAGTTGTTTATTTTTTATTTGTTACTTGTTTGTTTATTATGTTAGACAGTTTTAAGCAAAGGGTAATTTTGAATAGAAAAATAATACGGACTAAACAATGGCGAAATTTGATTTGTTTTGGAAGAGTTAAGTTTTCAATAGTTTAATTGATTGGTGACTTTGGTACAAATGGTCTGAGCGGCTCACCCACTAGAATGAACTATAAAGGGGTTAATAAAGAAGTGCGCAGTCACACTTGAAATGATGTCTAAGGTTATGCTTTGCGCTTACACTGGTCCTCGCCCTCTGTAAGTTCGACTGGAGCTACTTAGTAAGCCATAAAATGTGCAAACTCATCTTAAGGGCGAATTAGTTTTAATTACATGCGTCACTTCGGTGGTAATTACCCGAAACACTAAGTGTTTACACTTATGCAAAAGTACGGTATAATGGACGATAATTAACACTAAATTCCTTGATTGGTGAACCCAATACCTCAATCAAAACTTTGATAATTTGATCTTTATAAATTGGTAATAAAAAGTTTTTTTATTAAATTTATGCTACAAGATGAATGCATGACATCTTTGTACATATTTGATTTGACCACTTAAAATCAAAAACTAGTACCCTTTTAAATTAAGTTATATGCCATCTAATTAAAAGGAACACTTGAAGTTGCAATTTACGTCATGACAGTACTTTGCTAGATTGTAATGGAGAGGTAAATCTCTATGTAAAGTCAGACCTTACATGGACATATTTGCAGTTCTTTAAGTTAGACACTTAAGTTGAGTAGGAAGTGAGACCTGGACTCAAGGCATAAGATGGGATGAAACATGTTTATATTTGCAATAGCGTTGGAAAATATTAATCCCATAATGATCTAGGAATTGGAAATTGTTTGCCAATTATTGTTCGACAGATTACCTTATTGTGTGCTTTCGTTACTAGCAGATCAACTGATGTAATGGAACTACGATAATTTGGATCATAGTTTTCGAGAAAATTCTATGGTTATATGAATATTACCTTGGGTATTTTATTTTCTTGAAAAGTTATATTATCGAAAATACTAATACTTGAATTTTGAAAATTCTTTAAATGTATTAATGCAACATTAAACCGTAAACGTAGGTTATTCCTGTATTGGTAAATTGATCTACACCTGTAAGGGTTTTTGGTATAGTCAACTTTGCTAAAAGGATAAACCTAGTCCTCTTTATATAAGAAAGAGTGAGATTCAATCCTATTCCTTTTCATGAATGAAGAAAGGTATGATATGACAAATTAGAATTGTCTAAATTCTAAATACATAACTTGTAAGCAAATTTTAATTGTTAAGAAAATTGCATGTTTTCTGAGTTATTAAATTAGAAGCTAGACTAATTACTGTATAATTGGTAAAAGACAAACTAGTATATTTTATCTAGTTGTTGTGCTTTCACCATTTAAAAGTACTACTTACAATTGTTGGAATAGTAGAACTATTAAGAAAGAAATTGCATGCCGAATTTTTCAAGTTAATAGCATTGATGGATAGTTCATCATCTACATAGTAGAATACATTCTTTTAAGTACATAAGTAATTGTTATGTATGGACTTTCTCAAATGTGTAGGAAAGTAAATAGAACACTATTTTCTTTCACTGGTTAATGCAACTCTTACAATGTTGTCAAATCCAGTGGGAGTATTTTGTTCTTATTATTGAATAAGGAATTAATGTAATGATCTTTAATTCAGTGGGAGTTACAAGCTTTGTCATCTTGGTAGTAACCCATATTATCTCTAGAATGTCTTAAGATAATTACTTTTCACTTGTAGACACTTATGTTTTTAAGGATAGTCATGTACGTTTCCTTATTAGACAATGAAGTGGTTCTATATCTACTAGTTATGCTAATATCAATGTGTCACACCCCCAAATTACCTGTTTTGCAGCGGAATGGAATTCCTGGAGATTGACTGTCATAGCATCACAATCACAGTTATATTGAACGACCTAAAGTGTCGTTTGGAAAATACATCGTTTGATTTAATAAAATAATCAGAGTTTACAAAGTATAGGTCCCAAATGAAAATCAACTTGTGCGGAAATAAGTTTGTTACAATTCAAACGATGTTTTTAAAGTGTATAAATCCCATGTGAGACGCGTCGTCACCACGACTCTATGATATGCCCATATGTATGCCATGAAGTGAATGCCTTAGATACCTGAGATAAAACATGCTAAAAAGTGTCAACACAAAGGTTGAGTGAGTTCATAGAGTTTGTGTTGAAATGTAAAGCCTTTCAAAATCGTTTATGCAGCAAAGGCATTGTAAATCCACTCAGTTCAAAGTTCCGCCCATACAAAACTTGCAACTTGTGTTCACAACCTTGCCAAAATGTATATAGTTTATGTTCAAACACATGATGTCAAATGAATTCACAATAGTACCTAACTCGACGTAGAACAATAGCACTTAATCAATAGGACTAGACTCAATGTATCAGGTAGTCAACGATTTAGAACATTATCTGACGTAGAAGCTGTAGCACATAATCAATAACACCTAACTCAATGTATCAGTAGTCAACTGACATAGTACTTTATTCGACGATGTATCAGTAGTCAACTGATTTAGAACGTTATACGACGTAGAACTATAGCACGCAAACAAGAACAATTGATATAGTACAACATTTGATTTAGAAACAATGGTGATCATGATAGAAGTTACCCTTAAAAATATAAAGTACTTGTGAAAAATAATTGAGCATGTATCTCCCCCAAAATAGTACAAAACAATTGAAAGTGGGGCTATGAGAACTCACGGTAATCAGTAAACGTTTAGAGTATTTGCGAAAGTAAATGAAAATAGTTTGAGCATGTATCTCCCCCAAAAGTAGTATAAAAACAATTGAAAGTGGGGCTATAGAACTCACGGTAATCAGTAAACGTTTAGAGTATTTGCGAAAGTAAATGAAAATAGTTTGAGCATGTATCTCCCCCAAAAGTAGTATAAAAACAATTGAAAGTGGGGCTATAGAACTCACCTGGTGTGATTGATATGCTAACAAAATGAAGTGCAAGAAAATGAGGCTCGGAAACTATCCGCGACCTAAAATGAATGATATGATACTCAATGAGTTATGATGTAATGTTATGCATGCATTTCGTATGCTATTTATACCATTTGCGAGTTTTGAAAATAATACTCTTCGTCGAAAAATACTCCTTTGACGTCTTGACCATTCTTAAAATCACTTTACAAGTATTTTCGTCAAAATGTCATCCTACAATAGTTTCGTAATGATTTATCGTGAAATTATCACTTTTCGTCGTAAAACAATGTCGTCGGAAATTTCATGAAATTAACAAAAATGGCTTCGAAAAACTAGTCGTAAAATAGTGTACGTCGAACGTTAGAGAACGAACTCGACGGTTTTGGAAAGTTTGTATCGAAATCTATAAGTTCAGTTCAGGAGTTTTCGTCATAAAGGTCTCGAACATAAAGATAATAAGGGTTAAAGATGGTGATTTTGGCTAGAATGTTGGTTAAAAATGAGTTTCGGCCAAGTTTAAACATCCATAAATAATTTATTACAACTCCGCTATACAAACGGTTGATCGTTTTGAAAAATATGCTTGATGATCTTAATTTTACTAGAAAACATCTCGTTACAAAAAGTTCTACATCATCGTTAAAAACAGCCTTCAACATGGTCGTTTTAGTTACCGTAACACTTGTCTCGTAAAAATAATATAGTTTTTCGGAAAATAATAGTTACGGCAAGTTTATGAAAACGTGCATATCTTTGTCGTTTCAAATCCGTTTTCTACGTATATCGTCCTTAGCTTCGTATTAAAGTATACTAATAGATTTTTGATAAGTCGAAATAATTTGTAAAGCTTAAGGCTCGTTTTTGACTCGTACAAGATAAAAATAGTATGCTGAAATTTCTGAAAAATATATATTTCGTCGTCAAACTTGTAAAATCCATAACTTCTTCGTTATAACTCCGTTTTACTCCGTTCAAGCGGCCACGGATTCGTTTTAAAGTATATTTTCTAAATATCTAGGCCAAAAATTCGTGCCTACTGTCGGATTTTCCAGAAAAACAAAATAAGGACAGAACACTTTTTATACTTGACGAAAATAGTTTTTCTCGTACTAACCTATTCCAATCCCTTCAAATCAACTCCAAAGCTATTCTAATCCTACCATACACCTTCTTAGGGTGTCATGGGTTCCTAATCATCATCAAGACCAAAATATAACAAGGGAATAATTATAGGATGACTTTATATATATAAACTCTAAAATCAATGTAAAAATGGTATAAATAAACACAAGTCTTGCATGTTTTTGCTCAAAAATGATGAGATGAGTATGAAATGAATATGTAAGATGAAAAATAAATATGAGATGCTTACAAGTGATATGATGAGGTGATTAGAACAAAGGTTTAACCTAAACACCCTAGGTTTTTATTTCAAAACCTTAATGAGAGTGTAATCTAGATTGTGAATACTTGAGCTTGAGAAAAATTTTGTGATCCCTTGCTAAACACCTTGATGGCCGGTTTTGATGGAGAAGAAACAAAGAGAGGAAAACTTGTCTACTTGATGAATTATTGTAGTGAATGAGATGTGAAGTGAAATGAAGGAGTTGAGTACATATATATACAATCAAGAAACTACTACCAACTTTGACTTACTCCCCCCCCCTATGGCCGGTTTTTAGGGGGGGATGTTTTCCCAATATCTTTTTTTTTTCTCCTCTTATATTGTATAAAATTGTTAAAAAGATGTAAGTAATTGTATAGTTAAGAAAAGTTGTTGTAACTTGTACATAGTTGTGAAATTTGAGTAGTATGGACTAAAGTAAGTTTTAAGGGATCAAAGTAAAGTATATTGAGATCATAAGAATTGTAAAAATACATTTCTTGTGAAATTTGAGTGATATAATAATTAACGTGTAGTTTTTAAGAAAAGCGTCGTAATAATATAAACTTAACGATTTATATACCAAATAAATTTAAAACACTAGGTAAACTCAAAATATAGTTTTTATAAACTAAATGTAAGTATAAAAATATACCGGGATCATTTTTGGAAGTAGCGGATTAAATGTTCAAAATAATAATTTACGCGATAACGTTTATTTAATATTAAAAATTACGCGTTTAATATGAAATGAAATGTCATGAATGAATTAATATGATGCAAATGATGCTAATGAAATGTAGACTAACTTAGTCCATATGAAATGTTCGTGATGATATGATCATGAATTCGCCGCTAAACCATAAAGGTTATGCGAATTTGGAACACGTAAACCTAGTTTACGATAAATGATGAAATAGTGAAACGTGAATTGTTTTGAGAAATGACCAAAAATTGAGAATTGTGACATTCTTCCCATGTCAGAGGAATCACGTCCTCGTGATTCAATCGATGATACTATGATTCGAACCTCGACAAGGGTTCTAAAAGTTTATGCTTGTGTATGGTCTAAATGATTATGTCAATGCTCATGCATATGAGTTACTCGTCCCACAAGATACGTTCCTGTGCTATCGTGAGCAATTCCCGTCCTAAATACACGCTTTCTTATGATTAGGCTCGATGAGACAAGCTTTCCCATTCTCAAGCAAAATTTTTAAAAGACTTTTTGGTAACCGATTTTTACTTAATCCCAAAACTCATCAAACAAGAACTGTCATACGATTAGGCTAAATCGGTTTAGGTAACGACTTGTTTCTAGCTCGATCTTTGCAACTCATCAAACAAGAACTGTCACTCGGATCAAACTGGAAACAAGTGGTTTGAAGAAAATCTTTTGAAAATTTGGCTTGATTACAGAATTGCTTACACATATGAGACTACTACTCCCTTCATTGCATGATTCTTCCTGAATTAGACATAGGTGATCAGGCTATGTATAATTTAGGAGTAACTATGCAATGCTTGAACTAATCGACTCATATGATGTTTGATGTTGAGTCATAAGTCCGCATGTATAAAGAATGTGCACTTATGATGAAATGATGAGATGCTATGATAATGTAGTTATAGTCTAGGGTCAATGATGCAACCTAGTTCTCTATAACTGCTCGATGCCAATCTGTCATACCCCCAAATTACCTGTTTTGCAGCGGAATGGAATTCCTGGGGATTGACTGTCATAGCATCACAATCACAGTTATATTGAACGACCTAAAGTGTCGTTTGGAAAATACATCGTTTGATTTAATAAAATAATCAGAGTTTACAAAGTATAGGTCCCAAATGAAAATCAACTTGTGCGGAAATAAGTTTGTTACAATTCAAACGATGTTTTTAAAGTGTATAAATCCCATGTGAGACGCGTCGTCACCACGACTCTATGATATGCCCATATGTATGCCATGAAGTGAATGCCTTAGATACCTGAGATAAAACATGCTAAAAAGTGTCAACACAAAGGTTGAGTGAGTTCATAGAGTTTGTGTTGAAATGTAAAGCCTTTCAAAATCGTTTATGCAGCAAAGGCATTGTAAATCCACTCAGTTCCAAGTTCCGCCCATACAAAACTTGCAACCTGTGTGTTCACAACCCACTGCCAAAATGTATATAGTTTATGTTCAAACACATGATGTCAAATGAATTCACAATAGTACCTAACTCGACGTAGAACAATAGCACTTAATCAATAGGACTAGACTCAATGTATCAGTAGTCAACTGATTTAGAACATTATACTGACGTAAACTGTAGCACATAATCAATTGCACCTAACTCAATGTATCAGTAGTCAACTGACATAGTACTTTATTCGACGATGTATCAGTAGTCAAGTGATTTAGAACGTTATACGACGTAGAACTATAGCACGCAAACAAGAACAATTGATATAGTACAACATTTGATTTAGAAACAATGGTGATCATGATAGAAGTTACCCTTAAAAATATAAAGTACTTGTGAAAAATAATTGAGCATGTATCTCCCCCAAAATAGTACAAAACAATTGAAAGTGGGGCTATGAGAACTCACGGTAATCAGTAAACGTTTAGAGTATTTGCGAAAGTAAATGAAAATAGTTTGAGCATGTATCTCCCCCAAAAGTAGTATAAAAACCATTGAAAGTGGGGCTATAGAACTCACGGTAATCAGTAAACGTTTAGAGTATTTGCGAAAGTAAATGAAAATAGTTTGAGCATGTATCTCCCCCAAAAGTAGTATAAAAACAATTGAAAGTGGGGCTATAGAACTCACCTGGTGTGATTGATATGCTAACAAAATGAAGTGCAAGAAAATGAGGCTCGGAAACTATCCGAGACCTAAAATGAATGATATGATACTCAATGAGTTATGATGTAATGTTATGCATGCATTTCGTATGCTATTTATACCATTTGCGAGTTTTGAAAATAATACTCTTCGTCGAAAAATACTCCTTTGACGTCTTGACCATTCTTAAAATCACTTTACAAGTATTTTCGTCAAAATGTCATCCTACAATAGTTTCGTAATGATTTATCGTGAAATTATCACTTTTCGTCGTAAAACAATGTCGTCGGAAATTTCATGAAATTAACAAAAATGGCTTCGAAAAACTAGTCGTAAAATAGTGTACGTCGAACGTTAGAGAACGAACTCGACGGTTTGGGAAAGTTTGTATCGAAATCTATAAGTTCATTCAGAGTTTTCGTCATAAAGGTCTCGAACATAAAGATAATAAGGGTTAAAGATGGTGATTTTGGCTAGAATGTTGGTTAAAAATGAGTTTCGGCCAAGTTTAAACATCCATAAATAATTTATTACAACTCCGCTATACAAACGGTTGATCGTTTTGAAAAATATGCTTGATGATCTTAATTTTACTAGAAAACATCTCGTTACAAAAAGTTCTACATCATCGTTAAAAACAGCCTTCAACATGGTCGTTTTAGTTACCGTAACACTTGTCTCGTAAAAATAATATAGTTTTTCTGAAAATAATAGTTACGGCAAGTTTATGAAAACGTGCATATCTTTGTCGTTTCAAATCCGTTTTCATTATATCGTCCTTAGCTTCGTATTAAAGTATACTAATAGATTTTTGATAAGTCGAAATAATTTGTAAAGCTTAAGGCTCGTTTTTGACTCGTACAAGATAAAAATAGTATGCTGAAATTTCTGAAAAATATATATTTCGTCGTCAAACTTGTAAAATCCATAACTTCTTCGTTATAACTCCGTTTTACTCCGTTCAAGCGGCCACGGATTCGTTTTAAAGTATATTTTCTAAATATCTAGGCCAAAAATTCGTGCCTACTGTCGGATTTTCAAGAAAAACAAAATAAGGACAGAACACTTTTTATACTTGACGAAAATAGTTTTTCTCGTACTAACCTATTCCAATCCCTTCAAATCAACTCCAAAGCTATTCTAATCCTACCATACACCTTCTTAGGGTGTCATGGGTTCCTAATCATCATCAAGACCAAAATATAACAAGGGAATAATTATAGGATGACTTTATATATATAAACTCTAAAATCAATATAAAAATGGTATAAATAAACACAAGTCTTGCATGTTTATGCTCAAAAATGATGAGATGAGTATGAAATGAATATGTAAGATGAAAAATAAATATGAGATGCTTACAAGTGATATGATGAGGTGATTAGAACAAAGGTTTAACCTAAACACCCTAGGTTTTATTTCAAAACCTTAATGAGAGTGTAATCTAGATTGTGAATACTTGAGCTTGAGAAAAATTTTGTGATCCCTTGCTAAACACCTTGATGGCCGGTTTTGATGGAGAAGAAACAAAGAGAGGAAAACTTGTCTACTTGATGAATTATTGTAGTGAATGAGATGTGAAGTGAAATGAAGGAGTTGAGTACATATATATACAATCAAGAAACTACTACCAACTTTGACTTACTCCCCCCCCCCCCTATGGCCGGTTTTTAGGGGGGGATGTTTTCCCAATATCTTTTTTTTTTTTTTTTTTTTTCCTCTTATATTGTATAAAATTGTTAAAAAGATGTAAGTAATTGTATAGTTAAGAAAAGTTGTTGTAACTTGTACATAGTTGTGAAATTTGAGTAGTATGGACTAAAGTAAGTTTTAAGGGATCAAAGTAAAGTATATTGAGATCATAAGAATTGTAAAAATACATTTCTTGTGAAATTTGAGTGATATAATAATTAACGTGTAGTTTTTAAGAAAAGCGTCGTAATAATATAAACTTAACGATTTATATACCAAATAAATTTAAAACACTAGGTAAACTCAAAATATAGTTTTTATAAACTAAATGTAAGTATAAAAATATACCGGGATCATTTTTGGAAGTAGCGGATTAAATGTTCAAAATAATAATTTACGCGATAACGTTTATTTAATATTAAAAATTACGCGTTTAATATGAAATGAAATGTCATGAATGAATTAATATGATGCAAATGATGCTAATGAAATGTAGACTAACTTAGTCCATATGAAATGTTCGTGATGATATGATCATGAATTCGCCGCTAAACCATAAAGGTTATGCGAATTTGGAACACGTAAACCTAGTTTACGATAAATGATGAAATAGTGAAACGTGAATTGTTTTGAGAAATGACCAAAAATTGAGAATTGTGACACAATGACACAATCATATTAGTCACATAAACAAACATATGTCGTGTTGTTTATCTGCTACATGATGTTGTTCCATGCACAAGTGGGAGAAATCTATATTGTGTGCAAGGTACAACATATAGGTATATGATTTAATGGATTCTCTTGACTGCAAGGTAAGAGACTAACATTCTAATATAACTTGTACATATCTAATTCAAGAAACACTTGGTGTTGCAATTTACGTCATGTGAGAACTTGGCGAGATTGCAACAACAAAGTAAATCTCTATGTGAAGTCAGACCTTGCATGGACATATTTGCAGTTTCTAAATTAGACAAGTATTTAGAATATGTGTCAAGATGATAGATATAAGACTACTTCAACTTAAATATTTATGTATTATTAGAATGACATAAATAAATGAAGTAATCTAATACTACTTTAATTTGTATATTTATGAATTTTTGGAATGACATAAATAAATGAATAAATAATGTAGTCCTACATTATTGTGAAGTAAATAAATTAACTTGAAATTACTATTGAAACCAATAGTTGTATTCATAATTACTTTAGTTAAACATGTTTATGATTCATTGTAAAGACATAAACATAAAGTCTTTTAAGACTTATAATAAAGTAAGACGTTAACTTGTTATGTTTTTAATTAAGACATATACAAGAAGTCATTGAGTTGATCAATGATTTATAACGTATAATGGGATTATAACTGTTTATGTTTTCTTGATAAGACATGGATATAAAGTGACTTGGTTAAAGAGTACTTGTGTTATAAATCATGCAATTGGCTTGGAAAGTCTATTATACCATTAAGTTGACTTAGTTGGTAAATAAGTAAGCCAAAAGTAATATGTTTATCTTATATATTGTTAGATTGTCTTACAATATTAATTCTAATGAATACCATGTTCAGTTAGGAGAATCAAACTCTATTTGATTTGTTTGATTCAAGATAACCATAACTTCTTTCTTAAAAAGTAACAAGGTTAGAAAATTGAGTATGGATTAAATATACTCAATATGATTCCAACCTAGAAGATTAATAAAACACCATTTTATTATGGAATGTGATGAATCACATTAAGTTTTAAAATTGAAGATTCTGAATTTGTTAAACTACTTATGAATAGGTTATTAACAAACTTAAGTCAGGAATTATCAATGTGTATTTGTAATGTCCCAAAAAGAGAACAATGTAGTTTTGCTCTAATTGCTAAGTATATATAGATAGTCTATATATTACAAAAGGAAGTGGGAGTTTTTTTTTTGAAAGATAAAATTACGAAATACAAAATCTTCTTAAATACACTAGTAAATATCATGATGAGGCTAGATATGAAATGTTAACCTCAAGATGATGGAATTTTCATTCATAGATCTGCAAGAATATCTCAGATATTTGATTTATATCTTTGAGAAGAACATGAGTTATAGGATTATAGTAAACCTGATAATCATTATGATGGATTACCAAATATTAAATTGGGTAAATTACTCATACTATGAATGTTAAAGATGCTGTCCATAAAGATAATCAATTTTGGAAATTTGGTTTATCTTAATAGTTAGACTAGAGAATGGAAATGAGTTTCTTCAAAGAGATGGAAAACTCTAGTGGTTTAAATCTCTGTGTAGAAATCATATGGACAAAATTATACACATATTTAATGCATATTTTATGACAAGATTATTAATCATACTTAAGCAATTAATTATGATTGAATATTCTTTCCTAGACACATTAAATATATAAAGATGATAATTGTCATAATTGTTTTCATTAATATGAAATATGACAATGGAATATCAAAACTCTTTCTTGAGAAATTACTTAAGCGAGGACGGTAAGTAATCGAAAGGTTTTTTGAATTCATATAATCTTTGAAAGTGTACGAAGTGCAATAATTCATGAATGGATAAATGCATGCATCTATGAAATTATTCTTATGTTTAATTATTAAATCCTAGTTTCGATTTATAATTGAAATAAGATAAATTTTAAGTATTCCTAAAAGCTAGTGGGAGTATTATGTTAAGGTTTTAAATCTTATATGTTGTATAACATATAGGAAGTAACATTCCTTGAAAGCTAAATGTTTAGTCTTAGATTGGAATGAAACTTCATTTGTAAGATTTAAGAATTAAAACATACAACCTTGGAATATATGTTTATTATTAATAAACATGTGCAGTAAAATAAATGATTCTAATATAGCATGATATATCATTTGGGAAATTGATAAATATCTTTTGATAAGATAGAACGTGAATGAATTCTAAGTTTGACCTGTAGATTCATCATGTACATCATGTTGTGTATTAAAATTGTTGTATCATTCTTGAATAAGAAGTGATTTGACAACATTGATATCTAACTAAAAGTTATTAGATAACTTGTGTAATGAATATTCTAAAAGAATTACATCCTCAGCCTGGAATTGCTCCTAGATTCTATGGATAAACAATATGTCAAATGTTGTGCAAATTGTCATCAGCTTTAAACTTGAAAGTTAGGAAAGCATCAAACATTACACAATAAAATATTAAAGTTTACGGAGTTTTAATGAGCACATTGTTGTTTGTATACAATGATGTTGGTTTAATTGAGATGACACTCAATACTAGTCATGGTAGGATTTCATCCTTGTTAATAACCATGTGAACTAGTTGTGCTAATAAGAGCACAGTTGCATTATACATTAAAAGAATAAGAATACTTTAAACTTTAAAAAAATTTGAAAGTTTAAATTGTCATAAATTGGTGAAAGAGGATGTCACACATTTTATGAATTATTATGTGGATTGGTGAATGCCCACATACAAGGACTTCATTAATTGAATTCTTGAAATAAGTATTCTCAAAATTACGATAGATCAAGTTGGTTGATTTATGTCTTGTCAACAAGTATGATGGTCATTACTTGAGGCATAATTCATCAACTGAAATTTTCATGCATTGATCTATTTAGTATTTGGATAAAGGATGTTAAACAATTATTATGATAAATCAAATACTTTGTATGTTTGATTTTATAATATATTGTATCCTATATTTGCATGTTTAATCCGTGAATAAATTTATTTATTCTAAATCGTCCGTTGTCAATTAATAATATGGGAGTATCATTAAATTAAGACAAATCTGAGAGATATGGTAGAATATACTTGAAAGTATATTGATGAGAAAGCATACCAATTTCAGATTATATTCAATGAATTGAATATAGGACTTATCCCAACTACATGATTTTACTTTATGGATATTGTTATTAAGTAAATCATAAATAGTTATCCTCAGACTTGAGATACCAGATAAGAGTCATGAATGTAGTGCACTTCTGTGGAGCAACTTAACGCTATACGTAACTGGTAGTCATAAGGGTTGTTTCCTGAAGTGTTGCAAAGTTCGTGGGTTATTCTCATAGTCAAGATAGAATTTGTTCCTTCAAATTTATTTGGAGTTTAATACTGCTGGGCTCCTCGTAGGGTTGACAAGATGTTTGCGTGGCCACGCCCAAAGATCTCCCCTGAATATGTTCAGAAGATTTGGTAATCTTGCTCAATCACTATAACGAGAAACAGAATGGTTGAATAAAGAATGACTTAATTCCATATCTTTATTTAACATGGTATTAGAAACAAAAGGATAATAATAATGAGAAATCATTAAAAGATTTTTTCCAGGAGACCTTACTTGAGTTGTGCTAGAGGCATCGAAGTGTTGCTAGACGCTAACCGATGTGATCACACTATTAAGATATGTCCAAGTGGGAGCTGTTGGTTTAATGGACAAAATATTAATAGATGTGTGTTAGGATCGAACTCGAGACCTATGGGATTGCACGCGTTGCGTATGAGATTTAATTATATCACGAAATATTTATATGGTCGAACTAAGAAAAATGAGGGGGTTGAGTGTCGAGTTTTGAAACTTAAGGAGGTGCTTGCAATGACTTGTTAGACAAGATTTAATGCTATATATATACACACCCTTTTTGTGACAATCCGTACTTTCAGGTCATTTCTCGACACGATTCATGTCTCATTATTTCAACATTTATAGTAAACTTGGTTTACTTGTTTCAAATTCGCGTAACCTTGGAGGTTTAGCGGCGAATTCATGATCATGACATCACGTACATTTCATATGGACTATGATTAGTCTACATTTCATTGACATCATTTGCATCTCATTAGTACATTCACGACATTTCATTTTACCTTCAACGCGTAATTTTTTTATATTTAATAAACTTTATCGCGTGAGTTATTATTTTGAATAATTAACCCGTTACTTTCAAAAAATGATCCCGAGGTATTTTTAAACTTACATTTAGTTCATAAAAACTATATTTTTAGTTTTCCTAGTGTTTCAAAGTTATTTGGTATATCAATCGTTAAAGTTAAATTATTACGTCGTTTTTCTTAAAATTGTACGATAATTATTTTATCACTCAAATTTCACAAGGAAAGTATTTTTACAATTTTTATTATCTCATTACAATCTATTTTGATCTATTAAAAACTTACTTGCACCAAAAATTTCCATTTACTCTACAAGTTACAATTATATACACTTTATTTACACATTTCTTAATACTACACAAATATATACATGTTTATACATTATAATTAAAAAAAAAAAAAAAATATCTTGTGGACAAAGCCCCCCTAAATCCGGCCTAGGGGAGTTGTTTTCATTAAAAATGGCATGGTTCAATTAATGAATTGTCTATACAATAATACAAAGTCTTACTTGATATTTTTCTCATTCATCTTTTTATCTCCTCAAAGTGTTAAACAAAAATCCTCTCCTCTCTTTTGCACCATAGAACCGGCCAAGCATCAAGAAAAACAAGGGGATCAAGTTTTGCAAAAAAAATCAAGTGTTTACAACCTAGATTATATCCTTTGTATGGTTTTGAAATAAAAACCAAGGATATTTAAGTTAATCCTTGTTACTTACACCTCTTCATTTTCACTAGTAAGCATGTTTTCATCATTTTCATGTTTCCTTGTCATTTTCATATGTTTCTTATCATTTTTGGAGATGATATGCAAGTTATGTGATTTATACCATTTATTTCAAGATTTTAGAGTTATATTTATATCTATGGTCATCCTATAATTATCCCCATGGTATTCTTTGGTCTTGATGGTGATTAGGAACCCATGACACCCTAAGAAGGTGTATGGTAGGATTAGATTAGTTTCGGAGTTGATTTGAAGGGATTAGAATAGGTTTTGTCCGAGAAAAACTATTTTCGATAACTATATTTTACGTTCTGTCCTTAATCCGAATTTCTGGAAAAACCTGCTGTTGGTACGAAACTTTGGCCTTGATTTTTAGAAAATATACTTTAAAACGAATCCGTGGCCGCTTGAACGGATTAAAACGGACTTATAACGAAGCCGTGGTGAATTTTTAAAGTTGGCGACGAAATATATTTATTTTCTGAAATTTCAGCATACAGTTTTTAGTTTGTTTGGGTCAAAAACGAGCCTTAAGCTTCACAAATTATTTCGGCTTCTCAAAAATATATTAGTTTACTTCGATACGAAGCTAAGGACGTATAATACGTAGAAAACGGATTTGAAACGACTACGATATACACGTTTTCATAAACTTGCCGTAACTATTATTTTTAGAAAAACTATATTATTTTTACGAGATAAGTGTTACGGTAACTAAAATCACCATATTTAACCCCTATTATCTTTATGTTCGAGACCTTTATGTCGAAAACTCCTGAACTGAAACTTCTAGATTTCGATACAAACTTTCCAAAACCGTTGGGTTCGTTCTCTAACGATCGACGTACACCATTTTACGACTAGTTTTCCAAAGCCATTTTTGTCACTTTCAAGAAAATTCCGACGACATTGTTTTACGACGAAAAGTGAAAATTTCACCATTAATCATTATAAAACCATTATAGGATGACATTTTGGCGTAAAAACTTGTAAAGTCATTTTTGAAGGGTCAAGACGTCAAACGAGTATTTTTCGACGACAAGTAATATTTTCAAAACTCGTAAATGGTATAAATAACATACGAAATGCATGCATAACATTACATTGCAACTCATTACATGTCATATCGTTCATCATAGGTCAAGATTTACGTATCACATTACATCTCGGTGTACTCACTTTTGTCTTCGCACCATTCCACCAAGTGAGTTTTCATAGCCCCACTTTTAATTGTTTTATACTACTTTTGGGGGAGATACATGCTCAAACTGTTTTCATTTACTTTCACAAGTACTTTAACTTATATGAATTACCGTGAGTTCCATAGCCCCACTTTTCTTGTTTTAATGCTTTCATAACTGTTTTGGGGGAGATACATGCTCGACTATTTTTATTACATTCATGACTATTTGCAAATCATATGTTTAGCCGAACTGAATGCTTAGTCATGCGTAGTAACAGTTTTGCCATACTTAGAATTTCCATATTATATTCATTGGTCTAACAGTCTTGGTATATTCATTGGTCTAACGGACTTGGTATAATATTGATCTAACGGACTTGGTATACGATTATGGACTAACGGTCTTGGAACGATTTGAACATTAACTCTACATATTCTGGCAGTGGGTTGTGAACACACAGGTTGCAAGTTTTGTAAGGGCGGGACTTGGAACTGAGTGGATTCACAATGCCTTTGCTGCATAAACGATTTCGATACATTGAGTCATGCACTATTATGTGAATTCATTTGACATCATGCACTTGAACATTTACTCTACATATTCTGGCAGTGGGTTGTGAACACACAGGTTGCAAGTTTTGTATGGGCGGGACTTGGAACTGAGTGGATTTACAATGCCTTTGCTACATAATCGATTTTGATAATCTTTACATTTCAACGATTTACAATGCCTTTGCTGCATAAACGATTTCGAAAGGCTTTACATTTCAACTCAAACTCTATGAACTCACTCAACCTTTGTGTTGACACTTTTTAGCATGTTTTATCTCAGGTATCTAAGGCATTCACTTCATGGCATGCATTTGGACACATCATGGAGTCGCGATGACGACGCGTCTCACTTGGGTTTTACGCACTTTAAAACATCGTTTGAATTGTAACAAACTTATTTCCGCACAAGTTGATTTTCGTTTGGGACCTATACTTTGTAAACTCTGATTGTTTTATTAAATCAAACGATGTTCTTTTCAAACGACACTTTAGGTCGTTCAATATAACTGTGATTGTGATGCTATGACCGTCAATCCCCAGGAATTCCATTCCGCTGCAAAACAGGTAATTTGGGGGTGTGACAGATTGGTATCAGAGCTTCAGTTATAGAGAACTAGGTTGCATCATTGACCCTAGACTATAACTACATCATCATAGCATCTCATCATTTCGTCACAAGTGCATGTTCACTTCACATGCGGTTTATACGTACATTTTTCGAGTTATTTACTTTCATTTCAAAACGATTGTCACATGGATGCCCTTAAATGCCCATCCCATTATCTTTTCCCCATACTCTAACGTGGAGAATTCCTTGTCATTCCCTATCACAATTTTTATATCAGCTGATTCATCATCGATAACGTCGAATGCCGAGATAAACCTTTAAATAGGGTGAAGTCACTCTCACTCCTTTGTTTCACCACTAACATGTCGAGTTACACTTTATTCACACATTAGGTCTCTAAACCATTATACATTGAAGCACTTACAACACCTCATAACCCATCTTTTCGGAAACCGTCGATCATTTTGAAAAATAACTTCAAACTTATCGTTTCTTATCACATCTCTTTGAAGCGCTTATTATTAACATCGGATTTTGCTACGTCTCACATTTCCTCTTGTTTTGAAGAAGATATGGCACCGAAGAAAGCTACAGTTGAAATGACTCAAGCAGCAATTCAAAAGTTGGTGAATGATAGCATTGCTAATGCTTTAAGAGTTGAACGGGAAACAATGGCTGCTGCTGTTGCTGAGGCCGCGGCTGCTGCTGAAGCCGCTAGGCTAGCTGCTGCTACTGGAAATACCGGAGGATCCGGAGTTAAGAAATGTTCGTACAAGGACTTCAAAAGTGGTGAGCCCACGAAATTTAGAGGTACCGAGGGAGCTACAGCAATGGTTCGATGGTTTGAAAAATTGGAGTCAGTGTTTTTGCTTTGCAACTGTCCGGAGGATAGTAAGGTTAAATTTGCTACGAGCACATTACTCGATGGAGCATTATCGTGGTGGAATTCTTATGCTCAACCGATTGGAATAGAGAATGCTTTCAAGCTTACTTGGGAGCAATTTAAGAGTTTGGTGACTAAGAAGTTTTGTCCTCGAACGGAAGTGAAAAAGTTGGAGACGGAGTTCTATGAACTAAAAACTATTGGGTATGATATCGACACTTACATTCGGAGATTCCAAGAATTGGCCGTGTTATGCCCATCTATGGTTTCAGATAATGAGAAGCTACTGGAGGCTTTCATTGAAGGACTTCCCGAGATTATTCAAGGCGATGTGACTTCTTCTGACCCGCAAACGATTGAGGAAGCTATTCGGTTGTCCCAAAAGCTCATGGCTCAGGTAGTGAAGAGAGGCAAGTACACCAACACCAACCAAAACAACAACAACCCCAACAACCGCACCAACTACCATAATAACCAAAACAACAACAACAACGACGATAACCAACTCAACAACAACAAAAGGAAATGGGAAAACGACCAAGGAGATTATAACAACAACAACCAAAACCGCAACACTAACCATCATCAACAACAGAAAAGAGGGCAAGAAACTGCAATGGTATATGTTGCTGCACCAATAGAAGGCAGAGGTTATGCTGGAACCTACCCACTATGTAATCGATGTAAGTATCATCACACGGGTCCTTGCCCTGTTAAGTGCTACAAGTGTCAAAAACTAGGACACCATGCCAGGAATTGTAGAGGCAAGACCATAGTTACGTGCTTCGGATGTGGGGAGCAAGGACACTATCGAAGTCAATGTCCTCAAAACCAAGGTCAACAAGTCGAAGGTGCTAATGGGAATGTATATATGTTAGAAGGTGGAGGAGGAGCTCGTCAAGGTATCAACGACGCGGAAGACTGAAGAAGTTCGGAAACTAACAGTCTTATTTCTCCTTATGTTCTATGTCGTACTAAGTTTATGTTTTTCATCGTATCCGAATCTTTATAACCTAAGATGTACTACTTTTGATAAACCACTCGTTGTAAAATATTCTCATCTATCGTACTTTATTTTCTTTCCGATTTGTTATCATTTACGAGGATTTTAATTCTTTTTACTTTAACTATCATTTTAGCGACACTTCTCCATGTCTTCTCTCCTCGATATTCATCACAATTTTAACATCAGTTGACTCAACACCAAACAATATATGAGTCGATTAGTCCAAGCATTGCATAGTTACTCCTAAATTATACATAGCCTGATCACCTATGTCTAATTCAGGAAGAATCATGCAATGAAGGGAGTAGTAGGCTTATATGTGTAAGCAATTCCGTAATCGAGCCAAATTTTCAAAAGATTTTCTTCAAACCACTTGTTTCCAGTTTGATCCGCGTGACAGTTCTTGTTTGATGAGTTGCAAAGATCGAGCTAGAAACAAGTTGTTACCTAAACCGATTTAGCCTAATCGTATGACAGTTCTTGTTTGATGAGTTGTGGGATTAAGCAAAAATCGGTTACCAAAAAGTCTTTTGAGGATTTTGCTCGAGAATGGGAAAGTTTGCCACATCAAACCCTAAACCCGAGAGACCAACACGAACTGAATTCAGGGACTGAATTCCTTTTTGGATGGGCGAATGTGACAATCCGTACTTTCAGGTCATTTCTCGACACGATTCATGTCTCATTATTTCAACATTTATAGTAAACTTGGTTTACTTGTTTCAAATTCGCGTAACCTTGGAGGTTTAGCGGCGAATTCATGATCATGACATCACGTACATTTCATATGGACTATGATTAGTCTACATTTCATTGGCATCATTTGCATCTCATTAGTACATTCACGACATTTCATTTTACCTTCAACGCGTAATTTTTTTATATTTAATAAACTTTATCGCGTGAGTTATTATTTTGAATAATTAACCCGTTACTTTCAAAAAAAATGATCCCGAGGTATTTTTAAACTTACATTTAGTTCATAAAAACTATATTTTTAGTTTTTCCTAGTGTTTCAAAGTTATTTGGTATATCAATCGTTAAAGTTAAATTATTACGTCGTTTTTCTTAAAATTGTACGATAATTATTTTATCACTCAAATTTCACAAGGAAAGTATTTTTACAATTTTTATTATCTCATTACAATCTATTTTGATCTATAAAAAAAACTTACTTGCACCAAAAATTTCCATTTACTCTACAAGTTACAATTATATACACTTTATTTACACATTTCTTAATACTACACAAATATATACATGTTTATACATTATAATAAAAAAAAAAAAAATAAATATCTTGTGGACAAAGCCCCCCTAAATCCGGCCTAGGGGAGTTGTTTTCATTAAAAATGGCATGGTTCAATTAATGAATTGTCTATACAATAATACAAAGTCTTACTTGATATTTTTCTCATTCATCTTTTTATCTCCTCAAAGTGTTAAACAAAAATCCTCTCCTCTCTTTTGCACCATAGAACCGGCCAAGCATCAAGAAAAACAAGGGGATCAAGTTTTGCAAAAATCAAGTGTTTACAACCTAGATTATATCCTTTGTATGGTTTTGAAATAAAAACCAAGGATATTTAAGTTAATCCTTGTTACTTACACCTCTTCATTTTCACTAGTAAGCATGTTTTCATCATTTTCATGTTTCCTTGTCATTTTCATATGTTTCTTATCATTTTTGGAGATGATATGCAAGTTATGTGATTTATACCATTTATTTCAAGATTTTAGAGTTATATTTATATCTATGGTCATCCTATAATTATCCCCATGGTATTCTTTGGTCTTGATGGTGATTAGGAACCCATGACACCCTAAGAAGGTGTATGGTAGGATTAGATTAGTTTCGGAGTTGATTTGAAGGGATTAGAATAGGTTTTGTCCGAGAAAAACTATTTTCGATAACTATATTTTACGTTCTGTCCTTAATCCGAATTTCTGGAAAAACCTGCTGTTGGTACGAAACTTTGGCCTTGATTTTTAGAAAATATACTTTAAAACGAATCCGTGGCCGCTTGAACGGATTAAAACGGACTTATAACGAAGCCGTGGTGAATTTTTAAAGTTGGCGACGAAATATATTTATTTTCTGAAATTTCAGCATACAGTTTTTAGTTTGTTCGGGTCAAAAACGAGCCTTAAGCTTCACAAATTATTTCGGCTTCTCAAAAATATATTAGTTTACTTCGATACGAAGCTAAGGACGTATAATACGTAGAAAACGGATTTGAAACGACTACGATATACACGTTTTCATAAACTTGCCGTAACTATTATTTTTAGAAAAACTATATTATTTTTACGAGATAAGTGTTACGGTAACTAAAATCACCATATTTAACCCCTATTATCTTTATGTTCGAGACCTTTATGTCGAAAACTCCTGAACTGAAACTTCTAGATTTCGATACAAACTTTCCAAAACCGTTGGGTTCGTTCTCTAACGATCGACGTACACCATTTTACGACTAGTTTTCCAAAGCCATTTTTGTCACTTTCAAGAAAATTCCGACGACATTGTTTTACGACGAAAAGTGAAAATTTCACCATTAATCATTATAAAACCATTATAGGATGACATTTTGGCGTAAAAACTTGTAAAGTCATTTTTGAAGGGTCAAGACGTCAAACGAGTATTTTTCGACGACAAGTAATATTTTTCAAAACTCGTAAATGGTATAAATAACATACGAAATGCATGCATAACATTACATTGCAACTCATTACATGTCATATCGTTCATCATAGGTCAAGATTTACGTATCACATTACATCTCGGTGTACTCACTTTTGTCTTCGCACCATTCCACCAAGTGAGTTTTCATAGCCCCACTTTTAATTGTTTTTATACTACTTTTGGGGGAGATACATGCTCAAACTGTTTTCATTTACTTTCACAAGTACTTTAACTTATATGAATTACCGTGAGTTCCATAGCCCCACTTTTCTTGTTTTAATGCTTTCATAACTGTTTTGGGGGAGATACATGCTCGACTATTTTTATTACATTCATGACTATTTGCAAATCATATGTTTAGCCGAACTGAATGCTTAGTCATGCGTAGTAACAGTTTTGCCATACTTAGAATTTCCATATTATATTCATTGGTCTAACAGTCTTGGTATATTCATTGGTCTAACGGACTTGGTATAATATTGATCTAACGGACTTGGTATACGATTATGGACTAACGGTCTTGGAACGATTTGAACATTAACTCTACATATTCTGGCAGTGGGTTGTGAACACACAGGTTGCAAGTTTTGTAAGGGCGGGACTTGGAACTGAGTGGATTCACAATGCCTTTGCTGCATAAACGATTTCGATACATTGAGTCATGCACTATTATGTGAATTCATTTGACATCATGCACTTGAACATTTACTCTACATATTCTGGCAGTGGGTTGTGAACACACAGGTTGCAAGTTTTGTATGGGCGGGACTTGGAACTGAGTGGATTTACAATGCCTTTGCTACATAATCGATTTTGATAATCTTTACATTTCAACGATTTACAATGCCTTTGCTGCATAAACGATTTCGAAAGGCTTTACATTTCAACTCAAACTCTATGAACTCACTCAACCTTTGTGTTGACACTTTTTAGCATGTTTTATCTCAGGTATCTAAGGCATTCACTTCATGGCATGCATTTGGACACATCATGGAGTCGCGATGACGACGCGTCTCACTTGGGTTTTACGCACTTTAAAACATCGTTTGAATTGTAACAAACTTATTTCCGCACAAGTTGATTTTCATTTGGGACCTATACTTTGTAAACTCTGATTGTTTTATTAAATCAAACGATGTTCTTTTCAAACGACACTTTAGGTCGTTCAATATAACTGTGATTGTGATGCTATGACCGTCAATCCCCAGGAATTCCATTCCGCTGCAAAACAGGTAATTTGGGGGTGTGACACTTTTGGTCTTTTGAATTGATTCGGTTGAACAAGATAAGAAAAACTGATCGACACTAACCTTTAGATATTGTATATATTGTATATTACATTGAGATATCTTTCACTGTATATGCCATGCATGCAAGTACAATACGCATGTCATGTGCACTTACTTTTATTTCTTCATTGAGTTGATGAATCGACTATATATATACATATAAAATAAAAGGGTTTGACCTGAATTATTTTATTTAAAGCTGAACATTGTTTCGTGCTTTAATCGTGACTTGAACTAGCATTCTAATTAAATCGTTAACAATACGCGCGTACATGATCGTAGAGAAATCCTACTTTGGATTTTGGTGATTTACACTATTCGACTTTATTAAGTCGACTAGCACTCTAACCCTAATTAGGGTTCATCTAAATTGCTAGTTTGTGGATTTGATTCTTGTTCGGCTAGAATCAAGAAAAGGTACGCATATTCTTGTTTATGTTAATTAATTATTCGTTAATCTTTCCTATACGATTCCGCATGTGTACTTGACGTTTATTGTTTATATTTATGATTAGTCATGTTATATAATTCCAACAGTATCCCAGTTAGTGTTGACCGAAGGACAGATCGCAAACCCATAAGTCAGATACATCAAAGTTAATATGGTACGGTCTAGCAAAACAATACATACAATTTTTTTGGTGTGTAACTTTATATCTCTAGTGACATATTTACATTAGGCGTATACGCTGTTAATTGGCCTTATATACCTTTTATTATTAGGCAATATACCAAAATATTCAGCTCACGGAGAAGCAAAAGCCAAAAATTAGTCGATCAATTTAAAATTTGTTCTCTCTACCGAAACCCGCAAAATTAGTTGCATCTTGCTCTTAGGGATATGATAAGCACTTACTTTGCAGCTATCTCGGGATTGATCTGAATGCGGTTCTTCTGCCTATCAGACCGTGGTTATGGCAACGCTCCCTAAATCAAGCCAGTCACGCTTCCATTCTTGGATTGTGGAACACCTGTTGCAATGAAAGATGTTACTAACAATTAAACATCATTTAATTGTGTCCCCTTATTGTTTTAATCTTCCTCAACTTGCCACTGATAATTTATACAATATGTATTATATATGAAGTTCTTATGTTACTTCATAACATTTTGTTATTTACCATTGTTGTCCATTTACATCAATGTTGACTAAACTTGCTGGATACACTGATATATATATATATAAATATATATATATATATATATATATATATATATATATATATATATATAATCCGGATCGATTGAGAAGGTTTTTATTTTGAGAAAATTGAGAAGGTTTTCAAAAACGATAGATTTTTAACTTTGATTCATGTATTTCAACCTTAAAACTCATTTTAATGTGATTAAAATTAAAAATGTGTAAAAAAAAAATTGAATCAATGTTAAAAATCTCTCGATTTTGCGATATATGTAGAATACTGAATCATCTGTACAAATTTAATGAATCATCATCATAACTCGATTTTAACAATGATTTGTGAATCAAATTTGTGATTTATAGATTCGATTCACCATAAAATGATGTTTACTTGTGAATCAAATCAAAAACATGAATCAATTTGCTCAAATAAATATTTCTCAATCTTCTCAAAATAAAAACCTTTTCAATGGAACCGGAGCCTATATATATATATATATATATATATATATATATATATATATATATATATATATATATATATATATATATATATATATATATATATATATATATATATATATATATATATATATATAGGCACGTTCAATGCAGAACCACTATTTTGTACAGAACTTAACAGAACCACTTTGGACCGATGATAAATTAGTATTGTTAAATCTTTTTATTTAATTCAAAAAGGCATAATGGTAAAACACATTTTTTTTGAATTTTTTAAATAAAAAACGTTTTTTAAGCCCCTTGTTTTCCGATTATTATTTTTTTTTTTTTGGTGGCATACATGTTTTTCAGAAAAATTGAGGTGCATGTGTGTTTTATTTTAAATATGTTTTTTAAAGTACACTTGTTCAAACATCAAACTTTTTTGCTTAAAATAGTAATTACACATTTGTTTTTAGTGTACATTCTTTAATCTTCGAAATTTATAACTAAAAACATAAACATATGCATATAACCTCTAAATTCATAACCAAACAAAAAGATAAATAGTATACACAAAATTTGATATTAAATGAAATACAATTCGAATACAAATGTATCTTGGTAATATAGATGTTCACGTCATTCAAAAACATGTGTGCACTCTTTCAAAAAGATAGGTGCACTCTTCCAAAAACATGTATGCAATCTTCCAAAAACATATGTGCGCGTTTTCGTATCTCATTCTACACTTGTGTCTTGACATCTTTATCATGCTCAAATTGGTCTTGTGCCTGAATTCAGAAAATGAGATTCCAATTTGTCATTTATAACATAATGATAGCAATCTTAAATAACTTTATTTCATATTACTCTTATCATATAAGCGGTAACAATTAAAGAATGTGCGATATGTGCACTTACATTTTCCCATCAAATATGAAACTGAGGTAGTTCTACTGGCTTCACTAAATACATGAACCAAAGCTTCATATGTTTCAGATTTAACGATCATATCATTAATAGAGTATAATTAAAGTCTTGCGCACCAAATAATCATCCAAAAACAATCCTTTTACTACTGACTTATCACCGAATTAACATTTTATTTACTACTGACTTATCACCGAATTACCATTTTAGCACATATGCACAATTAAAAGCATATATGCACACATCTTTCCGTAATTCTATACGAACTATAAAAACACATATGCGCGCCTTTTTTCATTGGTTTTGAACAAAATAACAAACACATATGCATGATCTAAACAAGAACATCATCAGTTTCACTGTCGCTAATCCAAGAGACTGAACGAGTATGCATCGCACACAAATCTTAAAAGATAATTTACAAACAAAGAAAAGCCACGAGTTATATAAAACTAATCACTAATACTTGTAAGTAACTCAACTATTTTTTCCCAAGATTTGAACTATCGTCACACTACTAAAAATAATCGATAGCGCTCATCAATATCCCACTCTTATGCTAATAAACCAACTAAATCATACTCAAACTCACAAAGATTTTAACTTTTAATTCGACAAACAAAATGGGGCACGAATAATGAAGCCCATAACTAACCCATCAAATCTTTACCTTATTATGTGGCGTACAGGATTACTTATTTTTTTATATGCTTATTTTGAAAGAATAGACTAAAAATATCAGTTATGAACCATTGATTTGCAAGGATAAACTAAAAAATCAAATCTAAATAGACAGTGAATTAATAATGACAACAGAATACGGTTTCATTTTTATTTAATAAACATCAAAAACTATAATGAAGAGAGGTTACATGTCAAGTGTTTAGTTAAATATTTAAAAGTATGTTGGATCCACTAATTTGTTGTTTGATTGGTAATAGCTTTAATTTATAATGGCAACATATTTATGCATACCTTCTCGATTCGGCCACTTCTGATCCGCATATCTTGACTGCATCTATAAATTGTAATTTTTTGGTTAGGATTTGTGTTTATAAACAACCTGTGTCATATGGAAACCAAATTGGTAACTCGCAAATCGCCGGATTTTGTTTTCTTATCATATATGACGATGAAGGATGATAATAGCAAGGTTGTCCAAGATCGGGATCCTACCCAGGATCGATTTTGTCTTTACAAGATCGTGATCGTAAGATAGAATCGGGATTTTAATATCATACTCTAATGTTATTTCTTAATAGTTTATGTAATTTTATACAAATCTACAAATTCTAATACATTATAATCACAAAATACTATGAATGTTTCATATAAATGTTGTCCTAAATTATGATTATAAAATGTTTAAAAAGATTAATATGTTGTTTTTTGAATTCTACAAACAAACAACCCATAAATTTGTAGTTTTTTAGTTTGTAATCCGAGAAGAGTAAGATCGGATCGGATTAGATCGTAAGATCGTATGGTCAAGATCGGGATCCTATAAGATCTTAAGCTTGCAAAGATCCTATGTAGGATCCGGATCGTTTTTGCTTTACAGTATCGTAAAATCATAAGATCCTAAGATCAGGATCGGGATCCTGACAACCATGGATAATAGTATTTTTGATGATGATCTTAGATCTGGATACATGAAGGTAAAAAAGTCGGTGACTAGGGGTGTCAAATGAGTTGACCCGACCCGACCCGAACCCGATAAAGCCTTATAGGTTCGGGTTCATTCGGGTTCAACTCGGCTTATCGGGTCTATCGGGTCAACCCGACCAACCCGATAACCTTATAGGGTCGGGTTAGGGTTATATTTTTCATACTTTATCGGGTTCGGGTTCAACCCGATAAATGTATAAGCCTTCCTTGTTTATATTTTATTTTAAACCCAATAACACTTAACATCCTAGTATCCTACTGCAATTTAATGGTAATATTTTGTTTCTAAGCCTACTACATTCCACTCCAATTTAATGGCAATATGTTAATGTTTTGTTTTGTTTTGTCATATGTTTTGTTAATGTCGTTCAGTAGCCTACTACAATTTAATGTCATATATTTTGTTTTATTTTGTTTCTCTAAGCCTACTGCTCATGTACATAATCCTAGGCTCCCAGCTTTAGATACCATCTTTACACAACTGTAAATGATATAAATTTGTATAAAAGTTTTGTGTACACTGTAAATGATATAAATTTTAACTGCACTTCTTAATTACCTAAACTTGTATAAAAGTGACCAACTGTTACTAACGTG
This sequence comes from Chrysanthemum makinoi, assembly GCA_910596185.1. Lineage (NCBI taxonomy): Eukaryota > Viridiplantae > Streptophyta > Magnoliopsida > Asterales > Asteraceae > Chrysanthemum > Chrysanthemum makinoi. The sequence continues at coordinate 94,275,834 of OU343224.1, forward strand.
AGCCTATTATAAGAAAAAAGAAAGATTGATTAGTTTTAAATCTTGTGATATTATTTTCACCAATCCAAGATTGTGTTTGTGAATCAGTAAGACAGTTAACTCGCCACAACCCGATAACAACCAGACAACCAAACCCGATTCAACCCGACCCGTTATGACCCGAAACCTGATAACCCGATTTCTTTTTTTTTGAAAGGCAATATATTATAAACAGACGACCCCAAAAAACAGGGCCTCGCAAAACCAAAAGAACAAACAAACCAAAAAGGGGCGAACCAGCCCAAAGCTAGAAACCTAAAACACCAAGAGCAAAATTACAAGCACATATACATTTAAGAAAATAGATTGAAAGGCCTAGCAACCCAACTGTTCCAGTCCACCTTCGGCTTCGACCCAATACGAGCTGACATCCACAGCTTAGCAAAACGTTGAATGCTCGGGAAAATGTCTTCGTTCTTTACAGCATCAATAACTTCCTCCGAGGCATGAACAAGCCGATTTCTCCAATTCCATATAGCCCATAACAAGATTTGGAAGACACCATTCAAAGCTTTAAATAGGGTCTGGTTAGGGTCAATATTTGAAACACCCAAACCCGAAACAACCCGACCCGACCAACCCGATAACCCGACAACCCGACCCGATAACACCCCTATCGGTGACAATGAGAAAATAATTCCTTAGATCCTATAAATAAGTGACGGTTTTGGAAAATAATAAATAAAAACTTCTTATAATACCCTTTCACCTTTAACCAATTAAATGCATCATCTTTTGTTTAATTGAAAAAAAAAAACCTTCATCTTTTGTTTAATTACAATTTTGGCACTTTTGATCTTAGCCTTTGATTTAACTCATCTAATGGCCCAAATTCATTTTAATGGTTCTGTAAAGTTCTGTACATAAAAGTGGTTCTGCATTGAACGCTACACATAATATATATATGGGGCAATTGCATATATACCCACTAAAACTTGCATATTTGCATATATATACCCAAAACATGTTTAACTTGCATTGTACATCATGCATTGAAAACTTGTATTTTGAGGAAATATGCATGTTTTTAGTTTTAGTGGGTATATATATATATATATATATATATATATATATATATATATATATATAGATATATATATATGATCCGGTTCCATTGAGAAGGATTTTTGATTGAAAAGATTAAGAAACAATCTTGGCCTTAGAAATATTTTTAACTTCCATGCATTAATTAAACTATTATAATTGTAATAAGGGTAGAAAGGTAATTAGATCAATAAAACAATCTACTAATGAATGCATCATAAATTCATATACGTCAAGCGTCAATACATCCGAATTTGTTGACACCAAAATAGAATGACAGTTCTTATCTTCAAACCATAACCATTCAAGTATTCTTAATTTTTTTTTTAAATATCCATGCTATTTGTGAATCATTCATTGTTTAGCAACCTATTTCGACCATTAATGTTGAATCGTAGATAAATTTTCGAATATCCAAACTACACTAAAAAATCTTATTCACATACACGATTCATTTTCTTTATGCAACATGACTTATAGTTTTCAAATCATCATAATAATAGATTTAGAGAGTGAATTGTTTTGAGTTTTGAATCATCAAACACTATATTTTTTTTTTAAATAGTGAATCATTGAAAGAAAATTGCTTGTTTTTTTGAATCATTTTTCGAAATTCTTGAATCAAAGATCAAAGTTCGAAAAAGTAGTTTGAGTTGATTTTTTAATTCTTGAATCAAATATTAAAACTGGATTTCTTAATACTTTATTTTGAATCATAATTCAATAAGTGAATCATTATCTTAGTGAATTTTGTTTATTTGGATAAGTGAATCATTCGTAAATGGTAATAATATTAGTGAACCATTGAAAATATTGTTAATATTTTAAGCGTTATTAACGTCGCGTCTTGCGGGTTGAATCAGTAGATACATTTTGGTATTTAGTGAATTATAAAAAAAGATTGACAATATTTCTTTCGTGAATCATATGTAGTTTAGTGAACCGAACCAAAAGTGAGTGATTTCTACGAATCGTATGCGAAATTATGAATCAAAATCATGTCACTGAATCATGCATGTTAATTATTCTATCGTAATCAGTTAAATGAATCGTTAAAAAGATAATGAGTGTTTTTAGTATGAGTCTTGTTTTAGGATGAGAATGGAGCAATTATTTAATTGCGTACAAACTGGTTTGACGAAAGAGAAGAAAAAAGAAATCCAAAAATGAGAATGCACAAAATGAATAAGGTGGTTACATTCTATAGATTTTGTAGGAGTTGGAAAAAACGAATAGGAAGTTAAATCATCAAATTTTAAATACCCAATATACCCTTATTTTGATTTAAAGAGATTAATGGCCAAGATTATTTCTTAATATTCTCAATCTAAAATCATTCTCAATCGATCCGGATTATATATATATATATATATATATATATATATATATATATATATATATATATATATATATATATATATACCAATAGGTTCCGGTTCCATTGAGAAGGTTTTTATTTTGAGAAGATCGAGAAATCTTCGTTTGAGCAAACTGATTCATGTTTTTTATTTGATTCACAAGTAAACGTCATTTTATGGTGAATCGAATCTATAATCACAAATTGATTCACAAATCATTTTTAAAATCGAGTTATGATGATGATTCATTAAATTTGTACAGATGATTCGGTATTCTACATATATCGCAAAATCGAGTGATTTTTAACATTGATTCAAATTTTTTTTTACACATTTTGAATTTGAATCACATTAAAATTAGTTTTAAGCTTGAAAAACATGAATCAAAGTTAAAAATATATCGTTTGTGAAAACCTTCTCAATCTTCTCAAAATAAAAACTTTCTCAATCGATCCGATTCTATAATATATATATATATATATATATATATATATATATATATATATATATATATATATATATATATATATATATATATATATATATATATATATATATATATATATATATATATATATAGGGTCACGTTCAATGCAGAACCATTATTTTGTACAGAACTTTACAGAACCACTTTGGACCAATAAGAATTTAGTATTATTAAATATTTTTATTTAAATAAAAATGGTATAATAGTAAAAACTTATATTTACTTTCTTTTTGAATTTTTTTTATTAAAAACGTTTTGTGCACGCTTTGATAACATATATGCTATCAAAATTTGTGCACGCTTCGATAACATAAATACAATACACAAAATTTGCTATCAAAAACATATGTGCACGCTTCGATAACATATATGCATGACTTCAAAAAACATATGTGCACGCTTCACTTTCTCGTCAAGTTCATTAAAACATATGTGCCCGTCTTCCGAAAACATATGTGCACGCTTCACTTTCTCATCTTCTTCATCAATTATCTCCTACAGATCATGGTTCACACACCGATATAATAAGATAATAAACTGTAAATTTGAAAGAAAAAAAGGTGCTTCTCTTTGTGGTAGTATAACAATAAGAGGATTACTAACTTGCTACGTATGTGATCTGTCCATAAAGATTGCAGGATTGGCAACACTTTGAGGAACATTTATGTTTTAGAAAAAGTTCTAGTCAGATTGAGTTAGTTAGCGTACAAATCACTGAAAACGCAAACATGATGCATTGCAGCCACAAATATACCTTAGTAGCTATCAAAGGTTGCAGATCTATTCGGACAAAGGGGTCTTATAATAGATGAAAAAAAGTATACTCAAATTGATCATCTAAGATATGGAGACGAATATTGACAAGCTATTAATAAAAAGATAAGGGCTAAAAAATAAAGATTTAACATAAAACAACAGATCGAACTACAAATGACCAATTAAGATTCACATTATCAATTTTAATCATTTTATGCAATTTTATCAAATGAAGGAACATCTAATGGATCCACCCCCTCAATTCATGAACCCAAATTACAAGCCTTCTGGGAAGCTTCAAGTTGCGTACTCTTAACTTTTCAATAATTAGGATTTTTTTTTTTAACTCAAGAATACTTGTTTTAAAATATTTTGCTAATTTTTAATATTATAGTATCGTAATTTTGTGAAATCAAAATAAGGTTCTTCACTAGTTCACTTTCTTCTTAACAAATTACAAGTATGTTAAAAATAAGATGATGATGAAGTGAAAAAGAATACCATTTGAGAGTAGATCCTCTTCCAACTATATTGGTTTCACAGATCGGAAGTCTTCATGGATCAACAACAGTTTTTATTTTTTTCTTCATTTCAAAGCAAGCAACACCACATAATCAATTCGGTTACAAAAATTGTAAATTCGGTTCGGTTCCAAAAAAAGGCAGTTCGGGTGTGTCGATTTAAGAGATCGGAATGTTTTAGAGGTCAAGTGAAGGAGAGAATTGTAGATGATGTATGGTGATGTCAATAAAGTAGATCTGCTTATCTAGATCACAGTGAATGTCGACTAAAGTAGTTTTTTTTTTAGAAAAAATAAGGTAAGTGGAGAGTAAGGTGGTGTTTGTTTTTTAAGAGACTCTGAATCTGAATTTGAACCGCACATCTGAATTTGAATCTGAGGCGTAAATGTCTGAATCTGACCGCATCTGAACGGGAAAAAAACTCATGTTTGAACCGCACATTTGCTTACTCGTACTAAATTTTTTTTGGTTATTTTTGTGTCAACAAGAGGCAACCAGAGGCATTAAGACACACCTCTCAGGTCTAGACCATTAAGATCTTACTGCCTCTGACTGCGTCTGAACGGAAAAAAAAAACAAACGGTCTGAACGGCCAAAATGTCTGACCGCGTCTGAACGAGTCAGATTAAGAGGCTGTTTTCAAAAAACAAACACCACCTAAATGTAGGAGAGATTTAATTTAATTATGGTTTTTAAGAAATTTTTTAGGGAATAATACAAATTACTTAATTGCCCTTCTTGATTATTTTTAATTATTATATAATTCAAATTATTTACAAAGATGCCATTATGCATAAATATAATGTACATCATGCATTATTAGGAGTAAAAAGGTTGGTTCTGTAGGTTCTGTACAAAAAATTGGTTCTGCATTAAACGCTACACTATATATATATATATATATATATATATATATATATATATATATATATATATATATATATATATATATATATATATATATATACATATACATATATACACCATTCGTCCTTTTGGTATACGTTGACCATCAAGTTTCGTCCTTTGACCAAAAAAATTGCACCGTTGGTCCTTAACTGCGAAACGTTACTCAGCGTTGGTCCCTCACCCTAACTAGCATGAGTAACGCGCGTTAAGCCTATTTAAGTCGATGGTATTTTTGTCTTTTCCCACCCTTTTTCACATGGGTCCCACCATCTTCAATTATTTTCTTCTTTAATGTATCTTCTTCTCCTTCTTTAAACCATCACCACTATCGTTTTCACCCACCACCACCAGCGTACACCACCACTGTAACCACCTCCAGCCATGTCATGTTTTCCAGCTACTTTCCAACCACACCATCATGTTTTATAACGACCTCACCATGCTGTCACCACAACGTCCTTTTCCAGTGATAAAACAATAAACAACTTCAAATTAAACCACTATCATAGATCAAATCCATCAAAAAGAAAACACTCACCTTCTTTGTCTCTTTGCACACCCATATCATAACTTATCAAAATCAACAGCTATGAATAACTACAATAAAACAGCACCATATAAATGTTTAGATATCCTTTTTGGCCCTCATTTCCATTTCTTTAATTTTTCTTGCAATAAATAACTATTTTAATTCAAAACCCATTCTAAAAAACAATCACAAGTCCACCGTAGACTTTAATCTAACATTCTATAAACAAAAATCAATTTACCAAAAAAAAAAGTTAATACTTTTTACAAATCAAGGTTCTGGTAGTGGTTTTTTTGGTAATTTTCAATGTTCTTCGAATCAAACCCACACAACCGACTACGAACTACCGCCGTCGTCCCTTCTCCAGCACCAAGACCACGGGCCACCCCGACCAACATCACGCGTCTTCAAATCATACATCTCAGTTTGTTTAATTTCGAAGATCTGCTATTTTTAGTATGAATATTGATGGAGGAGATATCGCTTCTCGACATGCAATTTTGGGTTTTTTCGTTAAAAAATAAAAATAAAGGGTTTGTTGTTAATAATTTGAATATCAATGTAGTTTAATTTAATCCGTGGGTTTTGATTTTATGAAAATGAGATGTTGATGTTTGTAAAGAATGAGCATAAGATATTCATTTGTTGTTTATGGGTCTTGATTTGGGGGTTTGTGAGGTGGTTGGGTATGGTGAGAGTGGTGGTGGATGGTGGTTGGTTAAGATATAGATGAAGAAGAAGAAGAAATGAAGATGACTGCTTTTAGTTGGTAGTTGGCAGTGAGTAATTTTGTTGGTTAAGATATAAATGAAGTGGGTCTTGATTTGGTTGGTTAAGTTATAGATGAAGAAGAAAAATAAAGAAGATGAAGTTGAAAACAAGGGGTACAAGGACCAAAATACCCTCACATGGGTATCACGTGTTGTCACTTAACGCCCGTTACTCAGTCCAGTTAGGGTGAGGGACCAACGCTGAGTAACGTTTCGCAGTTAAGGACCAACGGTGCAAATTTTTTTGGTTAAAGGATGAAACTTGATGGTCAACATATACCACAAGGACGAATGGTGTAGTTTACTCTCTCTCTCTCTCTCTATATATATATATATATATATATATATATATATATATATATACCAATGTTTTAAAGTAATATATGATTTAGCTTGTTAGTATGGACAATTTAAAATATGATTTTGAATGCTAAAAGAAAACTTTTCGGAAGTTTGATTCAGCTAGAAAATTCTTAAGTTCCATTTAGATGGAAGAAGACTACTCTTTATATCGCATATGCCATTATGTCAACCGTTAACATCTATAAATGGTTATAGCTTCCAATAAGATGTGTTCTTATAGCTTCCAATGGAATTTTGTGTGTAACTGCAGGCTTTTGTCTACCGCTACCTGGTTCAACCATACCACTAACATTATGATATGACCATAAGTTATAGGATTAGGATGGCATAGACTTGAAAAGGCATAGACTTGAAAGAAAAAAAAACAACATATACTATAAATGAGTTTTTTTTCCCAAAATAAAAATAAAAAATAAAATAAAATTAAGAATCTAATCCAACATACCTCAGAAAATATTCTACATACATGCAGTCAAAAGCTCAGTGTTGTAAATATCGGTCTTGGCGGCCGATATATCAGTGATATATCACTTATCGGCGACCGATACGATATTTCACTTATCGGTCAAATTTATCGGTTTGATCAAAATCGATCAAAATCGGTGATAAATCGGTCAAAATCGGTGATAAATCGGTCAAAATCGGTCAAAAATCGGTCAAACTCGGATTTCTTTTTAATTTTTTATTTTATTTTTTATATAAATTGATAAATACTTATGGACTTGCGGCTTTTATTTTTCAAGGATGTTAAACTTTTTAGTTTTTTTGTGGTTATTGACTTATTTTGTTATGATATTGCTAATATTTATTTTTTTTAAATAAATTCCTTTATAATTTATGGTCTCCGATATATCACTGATATATCACCGCCAAGACCGATATGGCGCTTGGCGGTGGTCGACCGCCGAGCGATATTTACAACCATGCAAAAGCTACCGTTCTTTGACATCCATTAGATCACTCGTCAACGCGTTATCTGGCTGCTGGTATGAAACTTTTCAGACATCCAAGTAAGATGAGGCGTTGTGTGGCCTCCGTTCTTGTGCTGTTAACTGCACATGAACAAATGAATCAGAATTTCCACTTCCATGTCAACGGGTCAAATCAAAATATTAGGTAAAAGGTTAACGGGTCAAACAGGTATGATTACAAACCTAGAAACTGCCATCACCGATGCGAGCAACGACCCTTTTTCAGGGAAAGACTGAGCATAGCCAAGAAGTGCACCAACACATCAATCGATGGAACTATAGTGTATCTGTACTCTACCCTGGCATTAAAAGACAAATTTTTCCCTTTTTTTATTTGCAACGATTACACTAAAGTCATGCACATGAAGTAAGAAATACTTTTGTTGGCGTCAACAACCTTCACATATATGTGGATAAGATAATAGAGTATTTAAATTGGATAATATATATAAGAAAAAAGTTCATTAAATAGATGAGATTATCATGCATACGTTTTTTATGAATTTCCATAAATGTACCTTTGCCATTGCTGAAAACATTGTTCTTGAGACCTCTCGTGGCAAAATAGTTGTGATTTTGCGCCTTTTTCCGGTTGTCATATCCTTGTATATCACTACATGAGTATCCCCATCCTTGAAAATCACAGATAACCACAAACTTTTCCTGGCCCGAAGGCATCCTGATGTCCACATGTGAGATACTGATTAACGACCACTATCTCATTATTGAAAGCAAAGGCTGCACATAAAGTACATACATCTGGACTAAAATAGCTACATTGAAAATAATTAAGCTTAGATGTCATTTTGGATATAGGAGCAGAATCAAAGAAGCATGGAAAAGAGTCTTGGCAAAGCAGTCGCTGAGGAGAAAATATATGTATTCCAAGACTATAAGCAACCAAATGATTAAGTCTTATTATTTCTACCCTTATCCAACCCATAATACTTGAAAATAATGCAGACATCATACCTATATCTAGACACTCAGCCTTTGAAAACTGCTGTGACTGTAAATTGTCAGGTAATTTGACATTTGACATTATGAGTTTGATGTCACAAAGTATCCAAATTAGCAAACTTCTTCTCATCTTCGTCACCATCAACTCTTGGAGTTCTTGATCATGATCACGGTTATGTTATTATCCCAAATCTTGAAACTTTATTAGAAATTTATCAATTTATTGAACACATATAAACTATTATAGCTACCTTTATCAACTATCGATCTCCTTTATTAAAAATATCAAGAGGGGTGGTAATGCAGTCACTATATTTATCATTATCAAATATACTTATCCCATTGGACCAACCTTGACCGTGGTCGAGGTATAACATCACCACCGTAATATCCTCATGGATGCTTAATTCAGTTGCATAACCTTCTCATATTTCAATTATTTGTGCTACACCTTATCAAAATACTTTATATCTATGACTAAAATAATATATGTTGTAGATGTTTTCACCTAAAAGACATTATCTGTTACTCAAAACACATATCAAAGCATGGCATTTTGTTTTGACAAACTCTTATGCAAAATTCAATTTAAAATAAAATTGCACCTGTATGTCTATCAGTTGCAAGATAACTTCATATGTGCTTATATTATACTCATATAAACTACTTTTTTATAAAAAAATTTACTTAAGACATTTCCTCAAACACTTAGTGTACAAACAAACATAACCCAAAATCGCAAATCTTATACCTAAAAATGATATTGGCCATTTGTTTCAAAATAAGTCGAGCCTTATCAAACATAAACACAAATCATATTAGTTTGAAAGCCCAAAGATAAGCATGAACAAAAACTTGTCAACCAATATAAATCAAAGGCCTTTATCCAATAATAATGCGTGACCAAATAAAAGTCAAAAAATTTCAAAACTAATTCCATAGTATATGTTCATGATTACCTAAACACAATAAGTTGTTTCGAGTATCCAGATTTAAGCCACTTATTAGCTTATTGTATCATCTATACAACAGGAGGGGGAAAAAAACCTTAACACAATCTTCAATATTAGTTATCATTATTCAGTTTATTCATATATCTTGAACCTGCAAATAACAACCGAAAATACCAAGAGTAAATAAAGTACTCAAATCAATGAAGACCAATACTTACAAATTAGAAGTCGACCCATGGAATTTCAGCCGTATGACTCTTTTTTTGTGTGTGTGTTTGATCGGTGATGATTATGGTGAATAAAAACATGATTTAGGGTTTATGTTCTTGACTTATTTGGTTTGTGTTTGATCGGAGATGATTATGGTGGATAAAAAAACGGGGTAATGGTTTGTTGGTTTTGTATATGGTTTAATGAAAGGGGCGGTGAGATAATTTGATGAATTTGGAATATGGGTTTGATTTTGTTAGAGAAGAAGAATGAGAGGATCTCGAAATTTCTAGGAGTCCTGCTATTAGAGCATTTACATTGATAACGCCTTAACGGCGTTAACTTTAACATTGCCCCGCGTTATATGGCGTTAGCCAATGGGAGTCCCGCGTTAAAACGGCGTTATTGGGGCAAAGTTAAGCCACCAACGCCCGTTATTTGTTTTCTTTTTTTTTTCTTTTCTTTTTTCATTTATGCCCCTAAATGAGGGGTTATTTTTGTAATTTGTATCTGTATCTGTAATGTATTCATACAGTGAACAGTAAAACTTGCAACACACAATAGCCAATGTTTACGTGCCACATCTTTTTTTTTGTACTACAATTTGTATAAAAATAGAATGGGCCAATAAAACGATGACAACATATCATGTATTTATACTTTTTGTATACACCCACCCAATGCCTAATAGTATATATATATAATTATTTTATAAACATATCTCCACTGCAACTGAACTTTTTAAAATTTTATAAACATTTCAAATAATTCAGATATATCAAATTATGAAAAGGTTCAATTTATATGCCTTTTAATATTACACTAGCATAAAATGAAGGTTTTTGTTCGCAAAATTGCAACAAAATTTTTTCAAAGTTTCGTCTTGGTACGTTAATTATAAAAAGTATCATTAAATGCAACGGATTTTCATAAAGTGTTCCAATATGGACATTTTGTTATATTGTTATACCAGAAAAAACTGATACATATCACTATTTTTAATGTGACAACACATTTTATAAGGTACATATCAGAACACTTTATAAAGTTTGTTGCATTTAATTAATGATACTTTATATAGTTCACGTATCAAGACGGAACTTGATAAAAGTTCGTTGCTATTTTGCGACCAAAACCCTAAAATGAACTCTTTTTTACAAGTTTTAGGCTTCTCCATCTTTTTATAAAACTCCACCCTAAGATAAGGAGTTTTCAATTAAATACCATTAAAATTATTAAGTTAGCAAAATTTGTGTTGTTATAAAGAACATGACCTCTTATTACCCGGCGATGTGGTTAAACTCCCAAATGTGTTTTTCTTGCTGAGTAGGTCTTCTTTTTCGCCAATAATCCAGCTAAAACAATTTTTTGAGAAGATTATAACTATTTTTCCTCTATCTAAAATCAACACTGAAAAAATATTTGAAAGTGCTTTTAATAGCATTGGCTCATTACTTTCTCTATATACTAACATCCCTATAATATTTAACACTTTTTTCAATCTTGTTGTGTTTTGTTTATTTAGACACACTCACGTGATTTTTTTACGTGCTTTGTAAACACATTTTTATTCAAGAGAAAGTTTGCACCGGAGGTGCAAGAAGGCGCGATCAAGTATACAATTTCAAATGATAAATTCTCTCTTAAATTAAACGGCTTTGTCTTTGACAATTTCAAATGATAGTGAAAACAGATAATTGGGTATTCTTAAGAATTTTGTAAGATGATGATGATGAAGTGGCGGTGAGTACCTGGTTTCAGAGGACCAATTGTGTGTGGACTTGATGTACGCGTAACTGATTCCGGTTTTATTTTTGAGAAAATTTCTTAAACGAACACTTTCTGCTACTAGTTTACACATATAAACCTCGCCTATACATTTTTCTAAAATGAACTTTTCAATATTATACGTTAGATTTCTACCGTAATTCGTTTTAAACCGTACACGTGTATAACCAATTCCTAGGCGAGAAGTTTGGGCGTGATACAAACCAGTAAGAATTGAGAGCGTGTTCTGGGCGTGGCCTGGGTGAGAGGGTGAGCTGGGCGTGGAGGCAGCCTGGGCGTGGAGTTGGGCGTGGAGGCAGCCTGGGCGTGGAGCCTGGGCGTGGAGGCAGCCTGGGCGTGCAGCAACCAGACTCATCACCACCATGTAGATCTGATGATGGTGATGGTTTATCGAATTTGTTTTTTGTTTGTGAAATAAATTTGGGTTTTAGATCTATGAGTTTGATGGTTGAACTTGTTTAGTTTTACAGTTTCATAGAAGAAAGACGACGACAAAAGGTATGACGATGTCGTGTGAAGTAGATGCAGCAGTGGCGGTGGTATTGATGGCAATGGGTTGTTATAGTTGACCTTTTATTAAGAACTTGTGTCATACTACGATGACATGATATGGGCCAAAATTAACTTGTGTTAAAGAAATAATTTGGACCAAAAAGTTGTTAAGTGAACTGGTATGTATTAGCGTGGAAGACAATGATTTGGGGTTTGTTAGAAATGTATTGGTTTTCTTTTTCTTCTATCTTGATCCAAGGTGTTCCCAAAGATGACTTGATTTGGGGTTTGTTAGAAATTTCAGTTGACATTTAATTGTGGAAGGTGTAAAGTATACGGTAGTTTTTGAAAATGGAGTGTTGTGGGGAATGAAAAAGGATAAAAGATGCTTTGTGTATATGGTATGATTGTGACAGAAAATGGTTATTTTGATAAAGTGAAAGAAAAAGGTTCACTTTGGTATAATCACTATCTATATGGTTCATTTTCGTAATTTGCTTTTTATTTTTTCTTTGTAGGTTCCCACGTGGTCCCCCGAGTCATGATTGTGTAACTTGATGTACGTTTAATTGTGAGGACTTGATGTACGTAATTAAAAAAAATAGTATAATCTACACATCTTTTTCCCACTTTTAGAATGTGTGTAAAGTTTATTAATTTAAAAACTTATTAGTTTATTAACATTTAATAATGTTTAAAAATTGGTTACACTTATAAGTATAACAAATTATCAAAACAATAGATTTTTCACATTAATAATTATACAAAATAAAAATTTACACTTTTAAATGCAAAAAAATCTAAAAAGTATTCAAACTTATAGATGTGGAAGTCATTTGTAACACTCAAATTCTTTACACTCCTCAAATGTGTAAAAATTTGGTGTCACAATTAATTTTCACAATTTTAAGTGTGGATAAACTTAGATTACTATACACTTTTTTTTTTTCTTCAAATAATCATATAAGTATGAAAAATCTATTATTTTACAAATTTTTTACACTTATTAATGTAACTAAGTTTTACACATTATTAAGTATTAATAAACTAACAAAAATTTACACGCTTCTTAAAAGTGTGAAATAAAAATGTGTAGGTTAACCTAGTTTTTTTAGCGACACTTATTTGACTAAAATAGCAATAGATAAATAAGTTTCTCAGCTTTTTAGTATTTGCCAACATTTTTTAGGCTGCAAACGCTGATAAAGTTTTAAATGACCTCAAGTTACGGTGAAGTTATTAATGATAAAAACTACAAATACTACTTTAATATATATAAAAGTAAATTAAAAAAAAAAAAAAAAAAAAAACTCGATGGTATGCTGGTGATATTGTTAGAAAAGAAAGAAGGCTACTAGAATCTAAAAATGAACATCGTGTTTCTGTTCTTTTTGTGAAAGGTGTGGCAACTGATGGGCTTATTATAAGTTCAAAATTTACAATTAAATTGGTAATTTGAGCTCTAAATAAAGGTACTTATGCATGATAAGGAGAAATTTTTTTAAATAAACACTTTATCTCAATCTTTACCAAAATAAACAATCTAAATCCGTTTTACTAAAATTGACATTTTGAGCGAGCAAGCATTTGCTCTCCATGTTCTTTGTCTTGTAGCAAGCCAGAGAGCAAAAAATTTGCTCCCCATGTTCTTTGTCATGTAGCGAGGCAGAGAGCAAATAGGAGGCAGAGCAAAACATTTGCTTCCCATGTTCTTTGTCTTGTAGCGAGGATATGTTGGTGAAATGAATTGAAGAGCAAATGATTTGCTCGCCCAAAATGTCAATTTTGATAAACTCCTTTGAAAATATTTACTTTTGTAATTGAGTATGAAAAATATTTGTTGCGGTAATTGATTTCATCATAAATGTTTTTATTTTAACCTTTTATAGATCCTCGACTTAAATAAGGTTTCTTCCATCTTTTATAAATCCTCCACTTAAAACCCATGTAAAAGGTTATGTTGTACATGTCGAAAAGTTCTTATTAGATTCAACAATGATTGTGTAAACGATAATGTTGGATATTGATAAGGATTTAAAACATGCATTTTTAGAGGGTCATTTAAGCTCTAAATTCGTACATTTGTGATCAATTATTACCTTAAATTGTTTCTTTCACATTTTAGGTACTTGGGACGCGAAAGATGAACAACGTGTTTTGGGCTACTTCGGACAAGAAAACGAACAAGTCACGAAAAAGTCCGAAAAGGGCTCCACGGCGTCACAACATCAATGTAACGGCGTCACTTACATTTGGACGTGATTATTTGATGGAAATTTTACAAGTGACGGCTCAAAACTTTTGAAGACATTATAACCTGACGCGCGTCACTTGTATTTGAAGACCAATATTCAGAGTAAATATCGCACGAGACCGCTCGACTTTCTCAACAAATGACGACGCCGACACCGGACGGCCAATGACACAAGGCGACGACGTCACAACGGCATAATGCAACGAAGAAACCCTAATGACGGCAAGCTGACGGCGTCACAATCATAAAGTGACGCCGTCACAAGTGTAAAACTGTATATATTTTCGCATGTTTTCCATTATTCATGTAACAATTTGGAGAGGTGAAACCCTAGACGATTTTCTGCAGTTTGTAAGGCTTTTTACAACCAATTTATCCATGTTCTATTGAAGATAAGTAATCCCTCTTTAATCATTCAATATGTTTATGTGTTGTTTGATTATATGCTTTTCTTTTCTTCACTTTAACATGCTAGGCTAGATTTATTAGTGTTTGCTTAGATCTAATGAAACATGGCTATTAATTATTGATTGTCGTCTCTAGTTTAATTGGTTGTCTCGTGTTAAGGTAAGAAAACTGGCCTAATTCTTATATGTAATAGCTTGTTCATCTTATTAAACTCAACCCTATAGTGCGTTAGGAGAGACTTATACGTTCATAGATTTAGGGCATTTGACACCTCCCTACGACCAATAATAAGAAATACAACTCTCTAATTGAAACAAGGAAATGATAATTCGATTAATCAATAAGAGATAACTATGGAGTAAATAAATCTAAGTAAACACATTCTCCTATCATAAGAGTTACCACCAATTTACTTTTCTGCATATTAGTTTAATTTTATTTTATTTAGATTTGTTTTAACTAACTAGTAGTTAAAACGCCCACTCTTCAAACCTCGAGATTTTATTTCTAAAAATATAAAAATACAAAAAGACTCATCCCTCACCTTTAGAACTATCTCGACATACACTTAGGCATTCACAACAATATTCCCCAAGAGAATGACTAATGCAGGATTTATGAGCAGGTTCAATAACCGGCCTAACAATCCCTGGCCCTTGTTCCTATCGCGTCAAAGCGAGGTATTCCTCGAGGGTAAGCGTATCAATGTGAACTTCACCCATTATACCTGGAACTAATGAAAAAGAGATCGTGAGATGAAAAAGTTTTAATAAAAATTAAAACTCAAATAAAATCCTAAAATAGCTCCCCGACAGCGGCGCCAAAAACTTGATGCAGGATTTCCGACTAGGTTTTAATATTTATAATTCTCGTCTACCTAAGGTCTACCTAATGCACTAACGGGATGTGTATCCGGTCATGTGTAGTGTAGTAATTGGTTGATAAGGTTTTAAAATGTACCTTTTTGAGGGGTCGTTTAAGCCCTTATTTGATCACTTTTGTATCCGTTATTACTTAATATCGTTCCTTTTCACTTTTTAGGTCTCTTGAAGGCAAATGGCTGGAATGGCACTTATTTGGACAAAAAGGCGCGGATATACGAAGAAAATGGCCAAAGTCAAGAAATCGAGACACTCAAGTTGCCGAAATACAAGGTGACGGCGCCATCGCTTAACCGCGACGCCGTCGGAGACTTTTGTGACGGGACAGAAGTCAAATTTCTTATTTTCAAGTGACGGTGTCAAGCTTTAAAAGAGTAGGCCGTCGTAACTCAGACGGCCTAGATTTGATCCAGACGGCGTCATAAGCTGAAGAGGACGGCGTCACAAGCACAAGGTGACGCCGTCGCAAGACTAATGTGGCCAAGACGAAACCCTAATGACGGCGACCCGACGGCGTGTAACACCCCCAAAAATGACTCAGCGGAAGCATACAGGTATTGGGGTGCTACTAAATTGGTATCACAATATAAGCATAGAACAATTGGTTTTTCATAAATAAACTTTTATTCATTCTTAAAAACAATGTTTACATTATTGATTAGTGCGGAAAATGGCCCATTATAAACGAATGGTCCCAATACATAAATCAGAGTCATCTATGACCATGCCATGCCTTTGCCTTTGCGCCTCCAAAGATAAGCTATCACTTCAAAACCGAAGATACATGCTTAAAGGGGTCACTTACTGGTGAGTTCATAGGTTTATTTAAAAAGGAATTCAGTACACAGTCTCAAATTTAGTTTTTGATGATCATTACGTCTTGCATAATGTCATAAAGTTTATGGTTTCAATTCATAACAGAATTTCATAAAAGAGATTTCATTAGTGGACCATAAGTAGAGTATATGTACATTACAACGAATATAATGTCATATATTGAATCTATTACGCTAGCACTAAGTTCATGCAACCGAAATGCATGTTCTTGTATGCACAAAGAAATCATACAAATAAGGAGCCCATGGCGAGTGTTTATCCCAATACACTCGGTCCCGACATGTTATATGTTTCGCCTTGACCCAAGCGGGGTCAACCGAACAGAGGAGTCACCCTCAATAGATCTATTTATAACATTCGCGCTTTCCAGCAGGAATTAACGGTTCATGAAGAGGGCAATTTGGGATCTAAGGACTTAGGCTAAGCTGCGTAATATTCTAGGTCAAACATGTTGGTATGCTCTATAAAACATCTATGTATGATGAAATCTTTAAACATGTAAAGCATAGTATGCATGGAATGCACAAGTGAAATGATTTTAGTAAAATGAGCATGTATCTTCCCCCAAAACAAGTATAAAGCATTAAAAGTAGGCTATTAAACTCACCTTGGTATGCAGAAATGTAAGACATCACAACTAACATCAAGTAATAAATGTGCACGGCTCTGACACGCAACCTAGATAAGTATGGTGTGGTTTTTAGTCTAAGTCTTGTATTCAATAACAACGTTTGTAAGTTTACAAATATTTATGTTTTTGAAATGCTTGAAGTTCAAAAGCAAAAGTATTTGGATCTTTAAAATGCTTGGAGTTAAGAACAAATATTTTAAATATTTGTTTTATAACATTTTATGTAAAGCTCCATAAATTATTTTGATTGTCGATAATGATCGAAAAGTGTAGTTGCGAAGATGATTCACGTTGGCTCTTGGAAAAGATGGAGGAATATCAGATACCTAAACTTTCGTATAATAGTTGACTCGTATAGTGACTCAATTATACTCACGCCAAATAAAGAATATATGATCGACACAGTCGAGAAAAGTATTGACGAAGTACTTGAGTGGAAGGAATGACAAAAGAAATCAAGGATATAGCGAAAAAGACAAGGTCGATAGAGAAAGTCAATTAAGACGCTTTCTGCTTTACCCTATGTTCCCAAATAATTTGTATAAAACATACATGTTTTATAGATAAAGATAAGTTTGGATTAATTATTCAAACTTCAAGGGTTGCACGATATTCTAGTATATTGCTCATCATTTGATGAGTTCAAATTAAAGGCGTTATTAAAAATAAAGTTTAAGTGTAGAAATTTTACAAAATTTCGTCATGACCCCTTCATTTATAGAACGTTCCCAAGTCATTTCGACTTACCAAAACTCATGTTGCGAAACAATATTTCTCGACAAGTTTATATTTTACAAGCCGTTATAGTTGAATAAGTGTTTATTGCATATTTTAGGTTTGTTACGAGTCTAATATATTAAATTCTTTACGAGTCTAATATATTGTACCGTCTCAAGTCCAAATTGTTCAATAAAGGCTCATACAACTACCAACGTTTGTCCGAAATAATCCAAATCCAATTTTTAATAATTTACGTCCAATAACGTCCAAATCCAATGATCAAATCCAAGCATAGGCTTTAATGAATATTTCCAAGTCCAAAATATTTAATCCGTTAAGTATTTGTTTTGTCCAATTATCCAAATCAAAATCATATCCCATATCAATCCCGAGTAGTGATCCAATAAGTATCCGAAACGTCATCGACTAAAAATATGGAAGTTACGTTAATAAACGTAGAACGAAGGAAGTAACAACAAATAGAAATAAATAACACATATCGTTGGGCTTTTGGGCCCAAAATGATGCTAATGGGCTACTTAGCCCATTACCACAACCAAACAACAATTATACTAGTTTTGGTTTTAAATCAAATAAGTTTTAGCAATTATGGCTAGGACTAACACGAGATTTCCGTAACCTTGTAAATGCTTCAAATATATTTCGTTTAGGCCAACAAGTAAATCCAAGTCCCCACGACACTTCGTGTGTCGTGGTACACATAACGACACTTACCGAACGACACTTCGTGTGTCGTGGTACACATAACGACACTTACCGAAAATGTCGTTTACCAATTATTGTCTCCGCAACAATTATCATGGCCATAATTTATAATCCATATCAATAACGAGTTGCCAAAAATGTTTATGACCATATGACCCTGGCTATATGCCTTAGTTACCAAAGTTTGTGGTCGTGACTCCCCGTGAGTCACGGTTTATATTAATGACGCCAAAAATAACAATCAAATCGGCCCCATATCCATATAAACCACAACAACACCATATTGTGACTCTCGAGTCGCGGCTCAACCTATTCGAGCCTATAACTTAATCGACCAAGAAAAAAAATAATCATACCAACTATGTCGTGACTCCCATGAGTCACGACTCTCAACCATACGAGACCACTGCCAAAACAGCTAGTTGATAACTACACAACGAGTATCAATTCAATTTCAAACTTGATATAAAACTTGACATACATGTCAATCGGCTAATATAATATCCCAACCAAAATTATCAAAATCCGCTTATAGAACTGCAAGGACGAAAATATATGCTCGGACCATAACAATAACAGGGAATAAATATGAAACAGGTCCGAGTCAACTCAACTCGTGAGTTGACTCAGGTGAGTCACACGACTCGGAGTGAGTCGAAACGAGTCAAGAGCCAAAGTATAGATCCACGCGTTTTTGTTTATAAAACATTATGTTTTATTTAGTTCTTATTATAAAAACGTTTTTATTAATTAAACCCGTTTAAGGTTTCGAATAAAAATGATGAAATAACGAGGGAGGGGGCGCGTGAGCTTACCAGATGGGAGGAGGAGGCGAGAGATGATGGTGATGAGCGGCGGTGAGCGATGGTGAGCGGCGGTGGGGCTACAAAATGAACCGAACACGCTCCTTTTTAACTCAAATTATCCAGAATTGATCCTCGTATCTTGATCTACGCACCGGTAACAAAATTTGAGGTGGCCGGAATTTTGGCCGGAACTGGCGACGGCGCCGGAAAAGTTTTCCGGTGGTGGTGGTGGTATCTATTAGGAGAAAACCTAATTTTTGGGCTTTTTATACCCCCTGGAGGGACCTAACGTGGACAAAAGAAAGTTCAGGGGCGGATGTGTAAATTAACCAAGGGGCTGTTTTGAAACTTTTAATAATCTTTTATAGAAAAACCTTGTGGGCCCCATTTGACGTAGCAAACGACCGTTCAAAAATACTGGACTTGCGCCATTGCGTCCAAAATAATTTTTCTGATAAAAATGAGTATTCACATGTATAGTTTTCTCGAATTTAAATTAATTAATAAATCAAATTAATTCAAGAGTTTAAAGTCACGCAAGCTCATTTATTTCGTAGTTTTCACGTTTCACGAGATACCCTCTCGTTTTTAAGCTCAATTAGGATTGGGAAAATTCGAAAGCAATGTCTTGAAAATAATGAATATAATTTATTATTAACATCATCCGAAAATTTCGGTTTGTTGCTTGAATGGAGATAATTCCATAACGAGAAATGTATATACGTAATACGTATAAAACGGGTTAGATTGTGTATCGTTGTATAAAATGCGACACAATGAGAGTAGAAAAGAGTTGGAAGTTAAAACATGAACTTCCTCGAAGTTTCGGTATTTTATTTACGTTTTAAAACGTGAATTGGAATATTTCGTTACACGTGGAAACGGTTAACGGTAAAATATGTTTTCGAAAGTGTGTTTTATAAAAGAAATATAAAAACATCAATATTGATTCTAAAATGTGTTTATTAGACTAATACCATACTTTCTATTGGTTCGGCGAGCTCGTGTTTTTAATAAAGTGAGATAACTTGAAACAATGGATTGCTTATGTATGCTTAAATTTTAACTTAGACAATAATAAATTCCACATTTATTTTACAGATACTTAGTGGACAAGTATCATGTGTGCGGGGTCAGGTTCTTAAGGAAACAAGGTGACCTCTTGTTTTTACATTTAAATATTGATAACTGTCAGAAAAATAACCGATTTGAATTTTCTAACGTAATAAATATTATTATAATAATCCGAAATTTTACGGGTTGTTATACGGCGTCACAAAACATAAGGTGATGCCGTCGCACATGTAATCTTATATATAGAATCCGAATTTTTCAGTATTGGAGTGTAGTCTTTTGGAGTAAAAACCTAAACCGAACCAAGGCTGTCTTGTACAGTATTTTAGGGTTCCAAACCCTATATTACATCAAGATAAGTGTTTTACTTCATTAATCCAATTATGTCTTTGATTATTTGTGTGTATGCTTGCATGTTCTCCATGTCCGGCTAATTTACTTGTGTGTTTGCTTAGGGAATATGAAACTTAATTATTAAATATTGATTGGTTGTCTCTTATCTTAATTGTTAATGACCTAGTAATGCGATAGGTCATTCGTTGTGTAATTAATGCTTGATTAATCTTTGTGAACCTTAGGCTATAGCACCTAGAGTGGTTGTAGGCTAAACTATCCAAAGAGGCCTTAGAGTTAGAGTTTATAATCCCTAGTGGGTTTTGTAGACGAGACCCTTTGGTAAGTTAGAAGAGTTAGGGATAAACGCATACCCTACGACTTTAGACACACAACGCGATTAAGAATAAGGACGTGACAATTCAACCATCAATAGGAGATAATTAAGGAGTAATAAAACATAAGTAAACACATCTTTAAACTATCATACGAGCACACAATAATTAGACATAGACTACATACACTTTAGATTAGATAATTAGATAAGTAGAGTAATCGGTAGTGATATGTCAATTATAGTAGAAAATATACCAAATACACGATACGTGAGAATCGACAAATCAACCTTTTAGAAAAAGGGTTAACGTGCCAAAACTCACGCGAATACTCGATAAGTGATACCGGGCAAGTTATTACCCGGGTCGTTTCCCAACGAGGTGTGAATTGACGGTGACGTTTGAGGCTTGGAATTAAAGTGCTTGAATGGTTAGGGAATTTATGTTTTGGATTACGTTATTCTACAAATGAAAGAACGGGAATGTAAATAAAGCACGGGAACAAATTAAATAACAAAATTAACTACTACTAAGCATAAGAAATAATAAAATGAAACTAAACTATGTCCTAGGGTGCTAAAACTAAAAAACGTGAAAACCCGGGCTAATCCCGAGCTTCAAAAAGTGAAAATAATGCAATTTAAGACCTACGGGTGCAAAAGTAATTTTCCTACTTTCTAAATGACTAAAAATGATTTTAGGAAAAAGTCGGGTATTTTTTTGACTTTTAAATTATTTATTACGATTTAAAAAACTAATTTAATCTAATTAATTAATTAAAAATACTAACTGACTTTGGAAAAATCTGAAAATTTTATGAAAATTACTTGATGATATTGTGGATCTGAGAAAAATAAAATGGGCACCACAACTTATGCTACTAAGCTGTTATAAGCTAAATGAGTATATTAAGCTAAAAGAAAAACAAACTAGTTAAATAGACAACAAGTGAGACTAGTAACGAAAAGACCCAAGGCTTAATTGGTTACAGGTACACACTATCACTACCCCATAAGGGAGAGGTCTCGTGTTCGACCCCGCCTCCCTTTTTGCCAAATTATTTTTCTTGATTTTTTAGAACTTGATAAATACTAACTTTTATAAAACAAACTTTTTAAAACTTAAAAATAAGCCAGTTTATGAGCTTATTTCAGCAGCTCTTGTAAAAAAAAAAAAAAAAAAAGGGGTAAAGGGCTGTTAGGTTTGGACAGCTACAAAAGGGACAAGCTATCATAAGCTACAACTAATGAGTCCTAATCTAATTTATCTTAAATGCACTAAGGTGATCTAGATAAGCAACAAAAAGGAAGTAAAGAAAAAGCTATTAAGCCTTTGAAAGGCTCCATTGCAACTGCTGTAACAGTGCAGAAAAATAGCCCAACGTGGCGTCTTTTGAGCTTATTCTAACTAAGCTACAAGGGGAGTGAGCTTATGAGCTTGTGGAATTTTGAAGACAAGCTAGGGGGCAAGCTTTTGCCCCCACAAATACCTAGTTAAAAGCTTTAAACAATCTAAAAGAAGGGCTGCTAAGGGGGTCGCTAGACTGCTCACGATCTCAGATATAAAAAGGGCTAAGGGGTCAGTTATGAGGGCATAATTAAGCTACAAAACAAGCATAACAATGAGCTCTAAAAGCCACAATAAGCCTAGACATATTAAGCTAGTACTACGAGCTATCTAAAAAAAACAAATCTTAACAAAATTGGAGCTGTCTAACATCTGAAAAAGAAGCATGTAAAGGGCTGTTGGGACACACTTGGACTGTTATGACAGATTTCTAGCATACTACTTTTAAAAATCATTTTGCAATAGAACACTACTTGTAATGCCAAAATAAATTGAGCTAACATCTAACTACAACTACTTGGAGACTCAACATGGGTTTTGACCCATGAAACTTGCTGATCCAAACAGTCCTTTAAGGACAGAAAATGGTTTTTTATGAAGCTGATTTACTTGGAAACTTAAAGAAAACTGATTTGTTAATTTAAACTAAAGTTCTCATGAGTTTAAAACACCTTTAGCAAACACTTAAACAACAAATACACTATAAATTTAATGACAGCATAATCAGAATTTAACTTAGACAAATACAAACTGGAAATTTTTAAATGGAAACAGAACTTGAAATTAAATTGAAATTGAAATTACAATAAAGTAAATGACACAAATAAAAATGGACTAGAAATAAGAATTCTAGACAAGTTTTTCACTATCACTAAAAGCCTATTTATAGAAAAATTGAAACTGGTCTTCTGTCTCTCTCTTGTCTTTGTCCTGTGTGTTTGTTGTGTGAGACAATTGAGAGAGAGTAGCTTGTTTGTGCTTCTGTGAATCAATCTCAACCCTTGGTGTCATCTTGGGCACCAAGCAAGCAATCACGACCATCCATTCTTCATTTGCACCTTGGATGGATGACATGGAGGGGGGGACCAAAGGATGAGCACTATCTTTTGTTGGCTTCTGGAATGAGAGTGATGGGGAGAGAAGAAGGATTTGGCGCCAAGAATTTTGAGGTTCTGGGTTTGTGAATTTTTGGGTGAAAAGGGTAAGGCAAATGGGTAAAGATGGGTTTGGGTAAAATGTTTTAAGGGTGGGTAAGGTTAAATAGGAGGGGTTTTAAAAAGGGTAGTAAATGGTTTGTTTTGTTTATAAAAGAGTTTTATTTTTATTTTGTATTTTGTAAAAGAGGTTTAAAATAAATTGTATTTTTTTTTTGAGAGAAAAATTTTTTTAATAAAAATTGGTTTTAGTAAAAATAATTGTTGTAAATAAAAATGGTTAAAAATAAAAATAATTGTTTTAGTGAAAAACGTTTTAAGGGTAAAATGATAAATTGGGTTCGGGTAAAAGGTTTGGTTACGGGTTTTTTTCCCACTCACTCCAAACATGCGCCTGGCTCCAAAATGTAGAAAGATCATTCTCGGCTCACCAAAGCACTTTTTCCAATCCGAGCTCATATCCGTCCGCTTTTGCCCTATTTTCAATCCTTTGTACCAAATACATAAAACACAGTCCAAGGATATCTGCAGTATATTTGGTCACATTTTCGTGTTTTTAGACGTTTTAGTGGTCTTAGATGGGTAAAAATGATGAGTGAATAAGCACTCATCAAATCCCCCACACTATTAATTGCTAGTCCCTAGCAATCCGATCATATGAAGTAATGAAAGGATCAAAAATACCAAGAATACCCCGCTTCAACTTTTTTATTCACTACGAGAAATTTAAAACTTGAACGTAAATAAATAACATGCTTGATTATCAAAACATGGCATCACGGAACGGGATTCACGCAAAATGGGTGTTTCCGGGAAATTATAATCGTCATCCTCTTTTTGATACTCTCAAACCAAGCTTAAACTTATTGTGCAAACGCTTTTGTAAAATGCTAACACTACTTATATCAATAATCTATGTAAGTCGAGACTTAACTTTTACTCCCGCAATTTATAGAATTTAAGTGAGTGTGCTCATTTTCACAAGTTTGACCATTGAAATCGACATTTGTTATGGTTGTTATCCACTTAACCAAAGTACTAACCCACCGAAAACGATGAAAGTCTAAGGATCGAAAGGGCCTCTTCCATGTAGCGGCTTTCTCTAAGCACATCCCAAAACATTAGTTTTAAGTGACCGGGCTTTTGACACCTCACAGAGAATAGTACCAAATTAGCGGAATTGATTCCAAAGATTTACAAGGCTACCGTTAAGTTAAAACTAAACCTAAATGGATTACAACCGACGATAATTTAGAAATTCGAGATTCAAAGGTGAGATCACTCCATGTAGCGACTTTCTTCTCAGCTTGTCCTTTTGAGGAGGCTAGGTTTCCACCCTCGAGAATAGTATCGAGCGGATCTTTGAAATCAAGGATTTCAAATTACCGTCAAACTTTTAGACAACTTTGACGAATACGAGTTCAACTTCCGATTTAAATTTAAGAAAATGCAAGTTTCGCACATTTATTCATAAGCAACATAATGCTTTTATTCACGCAACTCATATTTTTCTTTTTTTTTTTTCATTTTTCATTTTTGACATTTTTCACTTTTTTTTTTTTTTTTTTTTTTTTTAACTTTTGACTTTAAACTTTAAACTTGCAACTTTTCGCATCATTCAAGCAACTTTCGATACTTTCATTTTGCAACATTATTCATATTTAAAGAAAGTATGCTTTCTCGGAAATTTAAATAAAAAGTTGAACTCGGACTCTAAATCAATTTTGCTTAAAACTTTTTATTGTAACAAGACGATTTGAATGTTCAAAAGTTTGACAACGAGCACGTATTTAAGTCCAATTAGTTAGCTTCTGGGAGAAAAGCCATAGATTACTTATATAAGCTCTAAAGAGAACCAACTACTCCACGCTTAGCATTTTCATTTGCACAACGCATAAAACCTTAGCCTAATGTTAAGAGAGCAACTAGATCAACACTCTAGCAGTCGGATTCCCTTGTTCTAGCCGAATCAAGACTAAACTATCACTAATACCGAAGCATTAATGCCTTATTTTTGTGCAAAGCACTTCTTGTAAATGTAAATACTTGACTTAAAGCGATAAAATTTTAAAATTTTTGGTCAAAACGGGGGTGTTAGGGTACTAGAAGGTACAATGTGATCAAAATTCGCTTAGAATTCCCCCCCACACTTAGAATTGAATATTGCCCTCAATATTCAAAGTACCGGCCGTAGTTAAACTATAGAACGGAAAAAGGTAATACTACTAGCCAAGTGTGGAAGCGAAAACGTTTTTCACAAAAAGGATTTTATAAAGATATCCCTAGATAATCGTTAGCAAAAAGATCGGATATTGGGCGGCGGATTGAAAACAGCATCAATCATCACGATCTACGGAATCCCAAAACGAGAGCAAGCACATAACAAGCAAACATCGGGGGTTTCCCCACACTTAGTGTTAGAAAAGAGAAAGAAGTCAGAAATATGGGTGGACACCCATGAAATGCTATGTTTTTGTTCACCGAAGTCGCTAGCTTGACTCGACCAATTCATTGGTCCATGGGGGAGCAAGTGGAAGAGAGAATCTCCATCAGACTTTCATTCAAATGGTTTGGATAAACATTGAATGTGCTGAAAGTTCCACCCCGATGAGATATAACCGGCTCAAAAGAATGAGAAATGCCAGGGTCAAAGATGGTATCTTCACTCCCGTAGGAGATAAGATATGGAGAAGAAATGGGATAAGAAAGAAGAGTGTCAATGGATTGACAACGGTGGGATGGGTGGGCAAAATATTAGATTGAGGAACATTGAGCGAATGTTCAACAATCTTATCCACCATCAAGCAATGAAAACATCCGTATCGGGCTTAGAAGAGGTTCCATTATCCGGCGGTTTAGCAGGCGGACGGGTGGATGATGGATCTAAGCCATACTCATCACTCTCAAAACTCGGAGGCATCGAGTCATCCGGAGAAAGAAATGAGTCGACCTCCTCCATAAGAGTGTCACTCGACGAATCAGAAGGCGAATTGTATAAAAGTTTTTCCAATTCAGTGAGGTCGGCTTCAAAGTCGAAGTGCACATTATCATCTCCCGTGGAGAATGATCAAGGAGAGCGAGTTCATCGGCGAACTCCTCGAGAAGGTCTAAAGTCGAAGTGGGATTGCCACTATTCTTTTCTTTCGAAGTAGAATCATCGAGCTCGGGTAAAGAGGTAATGGGGTTTTCCAAGTAAAGGTCACTATCCTCATTCTGAATGTCAAAGATTGGGTTATCTAAAACTAGAGTGAATTCAGAATCGAAGTCAAAAAGAGGATTAGTGAATGCCATAGTGAAAGGTTCCTCGGACACAACAAGATTATCTTCATCATCCGCTTTCAAAATCGGTGTCAATTTCTCGATCTTCCGATTCAAAATCTTCACTTCTTCTAAGCTGATGAGCTCGTAAGGAATTTCCTCAACATACTCGATGTCTCCACACGATAAGGAATCGCCTAACGACGATAGTCATTTTCGCACTCGGAGATCATCTCAACAAATCATTAGGGGTGGGAGGAGAAGAATCATCATCAAGTGCTCATCACACATCATATTAGAGACACCCTCGCACTCACTTGGGGTTGGGACAAGGTTCTCAACACAAGACGGTTCCGCTTCCGTAATAGTGCGAGATGCTCGCCCCCATACTTAGAGAGTTTACTGCTCTTCGGTGTGGTTTCGGCTGACAAATCATCATCGCCACTATCATCATCATCGCCAATGTAAGTCGCGAGCCATCGGGCACGCTCTTGCAAGTGCTCGTTCTCGATTCGTATTTCTTCAAGACATTTTTGAATCTTAGCGCTCGCTCCTCTTCTTCAAGTAATTCTAGCATAGATTTTTCGCTGCGAGACGTTTGGTCATCGGCAAGTTCTTCTAGCATACTTTTCTCACGAGGATGTTGATCAATGACGGGATATTGTTCAATGACGGAAATTGTGGAGGTTGGAAATTGTCAAACAAGGAGTGTTATAACAAGGATCAAGCCCATAGTAATTCTGATTCCATGATTGACATTGGTAATCATAATGAGGACCTCCATAATTTGCACAATAAGGAATTTGAGGGGAGAAATTATGAAATGAAGGATCATTGAAATCTTGATAGTACGGTTGTGGTTCGTATGAATTCTGTGGAGGGTAGTTGAAATCGCTTTGAGGATAATTGAAGGAATTTGGATTAGAATCATGTTTAATGAATTCTCGGCACAAATCGAACAAAATCCATTAGTAAGATAGTTTCCACACCACTCACACATACATTTGTAGCAACGAAATCCTTTTGGTAACACGCCTCCACAACCGTAGCAATAATCTTGATCGAACGAAGATATCTCAGGTATGGGAGTAGGAATCGAGGGCTCAACAACATCACAATTGGTATTTGTAGCGGTACTTCCTGAAGTTAACTTTAGACGAAGTTCATTAAGGTAGTTATCAATCATGTTCATTCCGTCCCTAAGGAAATCTTCAAAAACGCCTTGAAGATTCCGGAGGTGGGACAAGTGGTGTGCTCTCGAGCTAGCGCTTCCATCACTTCCGGTTTGGTCTCCGGTTCTTGCTCTTTTCTCTTAACCTTAACCGTAAATCGCGAAAGATTTTGATCAATTCTAGACGGTTTGGGCTCAAAAACAATAGAACAAACATCGGGTTGTGGCGGATGGTCGGAAAAACTTGGAGAATCATCGAGAGATTTTTTATCGGATAATTCGCACCAATAGCAATATTTGCTTGCACCCATCCTTCCACATCGCTTACATAAACAATCCTGATTTTGACAATAAAGTTGATCCTCTTCCATACGGCTTTTGCAGTAGAAACAACGACGATAATCGATCGTCGCCATGAGAATTATAGTAGAAAATATACCAAATACACGATACGTGAGAATCGACAAATCAACCTTTTAGAAAAAGGGTTAACGTGCCAAAACTCACGCGAATACTCGATAAGTGATACCAGGCAAGTTATTACCCGGGTCGTTTCCCAACGAGGTGTGAATTGACGGTGACGTTTGAGGCTTGGAATTAAAGTGCTTGAATGGTTAGGGAATTTATGTTTTGGATTACGTTATTCTACAAATGAAAGAACGGGAATGTAAATAAAGCACGGGAACAAATTAAATAACAAAATTAACTACTACTAAGCATAAAAATTATAAAATGAAACTAAACTATGTCCTAGGGTGCTAAAACTAAAAAACGTGAAAACCCGGGCTAATCCCGAGCTTCAAAAAGTGAAAATAATGCAATTTAAGACCTACGGGTGAAAAAATAATTTTCCTACATTCTAAATGACTAAAAATGATTTTAGGAAAAAGTCGGGTATTTTTTTGACTTTTAAATTATTTATTACGATTTAAAAAACTAATTTAATCTAATTAATTAATTAAAAATACTAACTGACTTTGGAAAAATCTGAAAATTTTATGAAAATTACTTGATGATATTGTGGATCTGAGAAAAATAAAATGGGCACCACAGCTTATGCTACTAAGTCGTTATAAGCTAAATGAGTAGATTAAGCTAAAAGAAAAACAAACTAGTTAAATAGACAACAAGTGAGACTAGTAACGCAAAAGACCCAAGGGCGCAATTGGTTACAGGTACACACTATCACTACCCCATAAGGGAGAGGTCTCAGGTTTGACCCCTGCCTCTCCCTTTTTGCCAAATTATTTTTCTTGATTTTTTTTTTAGAACTTGATAAATACTAACTTTTTATAAAAACAAACTTTTTAAAACTTAAAAATAAGCCAGTTTATGAGCTTATTTCAGCAGCTCTTGTAAAAAAAAAAAAAAAAAAAGGGGCTAAAGGGCTGTTTGGTTTGGACAGCTACAAAAGGGACAAGCTATCATAAGCTACAACTAATGAGTCCTAATCTAATTTATCTTAAATGCACTAAGGTGATCTAGATAAGCAACAAAAAGGAAGTAAAGAAAAAGCTATTAAGCCTTTGAAAGGCTCCATTGCAACCGCCAGAATAAAGGCAGTAAAAATAGCCCAACGCTAAGGTCTTTTGAGCTTATTCTAACTAAGCTACAAGGGGAATGAGCTTATGAGCGTGTGGAATTTTGAAGACAAGCTAGGGGGCAAGCTTTTGCCCCCACAAATACCTAGTTAAAAGCTTTAAACAATCTAAAAGAAGGGCTGCTAAGGGGCTGCTAGGACTGCTCTGCTGATCTCAGATATAAAAAGGGCTAAGGGGTCAGTTATGAGGGCATAATTAAGCTACAAAACAAGCATAACAATGAGCTCTAAAAGCCACAATAAGCCTAGACATATTAAGCTAGTACTACGAGCTATCTAAAAAAAACAAATCTTAACAAAATTGAGTCATCTAACATCCTAAAAGAAGCATGTAAAGGGTCATTGGGACACACTTGGACATTATGACGATTTCTAGCATACTACTTTTAAAAATCATTTTGCAATAGAACACTACTTGTAATGCCAAAATAAATTGAGCTAACATCTAACTACAACTACTTGGAGACTCAACATGGGTTTTGACCCATGAAACTTGCTGATCCAAACAGTCCTTTAAGGACAGAAAATGGTTTTTTATGAAGCTGATTTACTTGGAAACTTAAAGAAAACTGATTTGTTAATTTAAACTAAAGTTCTCATGAGTTTAAAACACCTTTAGCAAACACTTAAACAACAAATACACTATAAATTTAATGACAAAGATAATCGAATTTAACTTAGACAAATACAAACTGGAAATTTTTAAATGGAAACAGAACTTGAAATTAAATTGAAATTGAAATTACAATAAAGTAAATGACACAAATAAAAATGGACTAGAAATAAGAATTCTAGACAAGTTTTTCACTATCACTAAAAGCCTATTTATAGAAAAATTGAAACTGGTCTTCTGTCTCTCTCTTGTCTTTGTCCTGTGTGTTTGTTGTGTGAGACAATTGAGAGAGAGTAGCTTGTTTGTGGTTCAGGAATCAATCTCAGCCCTTGGTGACATCTTGGGCACCAAGCAAGCAATCACGACCATCCATTCTTCATTTGCACCTTGGATGGATGACATGGAGGGGGGGACCAAAGGATGAGCATGTGACTATCTTTTGTTGGCTTCTGGAATGAGAGTGATGGGGAGAGAAGAAGGATTTGGCGCCAAGAATTTTGAGGTTCTGGGTTTGTGAATTTTTGGGTGAAAAGGGTAAGGCAAATGGGTAAAGATGGGTTTGGGTAAAACGTTTTAAGGGTGGGTAAGGTTAAATAGGATGGGTTTTAAAAAGGGTAGTAAATGGTTTGTTTTGTTTATAAAAGAGTTTTATTTTTATTTTGTATTTTGTAAAAGAGGTTTAAAATAAATTGTATTTTTTTTTGAGAGAAATTTTTTTTTAATAAAAATTGGTTTTAGTAAAAATAATTGTTGTAAATAAAAATGGTTAAAAATAAAAATAATTGTTTTAGTGAAAAACGTTTTAAGGGTAAAATGATAAATTGGGTTCGGGTAAAAGGTTTGGTTACGGTTTTTTTTTTTTCCACTCTCACTCCAAACATGCCTCTGCTCCAAAATGTAGAAAGATCATTCTCGGCTCACCAAGAAAGCACTTTTTCCAATCCGAGCTCATATCCGTCCTGCTTTTGCCCTATTTTCAATCCTTTGTAACGAAATACATAAAAACACAGTCCAAGGATATCTGCAGTATATTTGGTCATATTTTCGTGTTTTTAGACGTTTTAGTGGTCTTAGATGGGTAAAAATGATGAGTGAATAAGCACTCATCAGGTAGCAATACCAACCCCCAAATCCAAACCCCGAGATTCGTACCTTTCCATTTCCTTAAAAAACCATAAAAAGATAAAAAAAAATTAATCTTCCTCAACCCCAACTTTAGCGTAGTAACTCCTCACTAGCATTCCTATTCCCCTAGAGAACGATATCAATACCCGTGGCTTACCCTAATACTACACTACAACGATTAGGTTCACTGCCTAGGGTGTTATAAAACTTGCTCAAAAGAAAAGGAAGTTCCTTTGACCCCGAACGACGCGTGTAGCGTTATCAAGTTTTGCCACGGGAATAAAATAGCTAGTTAGTAGTCCACCTCGTTTAGGTTTCTTTGCTTGATTCCCATCAAGTAAATTTTTCTCATTTTTAGCTTCCTCGTAGTCTATCCCCTTCTTTGTGTTTGTGTTCATAAAACCCTTTTCATTTGTCGCTATGGCAAGTGAAATTGCATTTGAATCATTAACAAATGAGGAACAATTGAATTTCGCAGATTGGATTCGTTTTTCTTGTTCTAATGAATTTGTGAGTAAACTTAGAGATATCCAAAAGGAGACGGGTGTAAGGTTGGATGGGTTTGATAAATTTTGTGCTTGTGTGGCTTCTATTCAACGATCATTGTTAGAATCAACTCCTTTAGTGAGACCCTCCGAAATTTTTAAGAAAAGCCTCCTAAATATAAACCGCCGCTTGTCACAACTTGAGGTAATGGATAAGGAGGATTTATCTAACCTTAGGCATCATGATCAAAAAGACCTAGTTTTTAAGAACATGGAACCTAAACCCGAACAAGATTGTGAGATGGTTGAAGCTAAAATACCTAGTTGCATGTGTGGGATAGATTTCAAAACATATGATACACGTGAGGAATCCTTTAGGCAAATAGAACATAAGTTTTTGAGAACAATTCTTATGAATCGGACCAAGAATTTGAAATGGCCAAAGAAGGATTTGAAATGCTTAGGAGTGTATTTGGGTCAGATCATACTAATGAACATTTAGGAGATCTAGATATAATGGAGAATGAGGTGGAAACTCCAAGCCCACAAGCCCTACCATCACTTGAGGAACACACATCGCCTATAACTTACCCGGAAGAAGTAGAAGAGACTATAGGAATCTCGATTGATATAGAACCTTTGGACCAAACGCCACTAGAGAATGTAGGTTTAGATGCTTGTTGTCATGACCTCTCTCTTAGTCCTAGGGAAGTTCCTAATTTTGATGAACCAAAGCCTCAACCAAAAACATTACCCAATATTCCGTCTTTAGATGTGAATCTTAGAATTGAATTAGGCCCCAATCCACCCATCAAAATAAATAGTCCGGGTAGTTGCTTGATAAAGGTGGTAGACTCTAGGCCATGTAGAGTGGAAGCTAATATAGGAGTAACCCATGACCTTACACACTTATATCACCCATTCATGTTTGATAACAAGAAACACTATGGGTTTAAACCGGGTTTATTAGGTCAAGATGGATCCTTAACTAAGAATCTTTTGAAGTTGATAGAAGATGATCCATTTTTAGGAGAGAGATTTGATTCACCCGCTACACCAATAGACTTAGGTAAGGTTATAATGAATGGAGCACACTCCTTTGAACATATAAATCACCCATCACCCTCTCCTCACATAGCAAATTTCCACCCTAAGGGTGTGTATCGCTACTATCACCCGCACTTAAACTTAAGTGTAGGGAAAACCTCCCCTTTATCCGTTAAATAAGGGTAGAGTCAGGCTCGTGACTCGAACAAAAACAAGCCCTTCTTGGGAGGCAACCCATGTGTATTTGTTTTTCATTTTTAATTTAGTGTCGTATATCTTTTATTAATTGTTTATTCTCATGTTTAAATTTGTAAAAATGCTTTATTTTATTTTTAACCTCGTCTTAATTGCATAAAAAGGTATTTTACATAAAGGATAAGTGTAGGGAGGATTACACACGTTTTCAAAAGAAACGTAAACATGAGAATAGCAATTCATTAAAAGATATATATGTGTGTTTGTTCGAGTCAAATGCTTGTATCGAGTCATAATGGATGTTTTGCGTAAATTTTTCCGGATTCTAAAGATGTAAATTTTCCGAATTTTTTCGAAAATCGCACCGCTTTTGTCGATAACTGACGGCCGAAGGAGTAAAACAACAGATTACATTTTTTTCTCGTTTTCGAGCTACTTATAAATTTTTGGAATTTTCCAGTGTCTTAATTTTCCGAAATTTCAGAAACATCCATTCCACATGCATTATATCCTAGTTTAGTAGAGTCTTATATATATTATTACCGCCGATTTTACGTGAAGGTTTCGTTTGTTTTCTTCGAATGTGCATGTTTTATTTATCAAGAAGAAGAAACAAAAGATTGGAAGGAGCTTTTCACGCATACATTTTTCTTGGAAAGGATTTAACCACCACTTTACACGGATCCTACCGAGCTAATCGGGGGAGTACTAGTTTCTTTCATCTTTTATTACCTTCCATTATCATAACTTTGATACTTTCGGGAACATTGGGGACAATGTTCAGTTTAAGTGTAGGGAGGGAAAACAAAACGGAAACTTTGAAACTATGCTTATCCTTGATTATTTGCTTTGTCCAATTGTATTTGTGTAATAAACCATGAGAAAATGTCGGTTAGGGTAATTTTGGCACCAAATTTTAATTTTTCATGACATATAGGAGTGGGCCATTAGTCTTAACAAAAGCGTCTCACGGATAGGAAGTTGCATGACTAGCACAAAAACCCTTTACCACCTAAATTCCACCCAAAATGTGAGGATCGCCCTTAGATTAGTAGGAATTAAAAGCATTCATCTTTAATGCTTAGAGTGTGAACCGGTAGTATATTAGATTCTAGAACTTGTTTTGTGATGCATTCCGAGATCGCTAGTAAGACTACACTTGTGTAGTTAGGAATAACTAAATGATAAGAGGCATTAGGATAACCCTTGTTTGATACCCGTAATATAATTACTTCTTCCACAATCGGTTGAGTAATTCCCCTACACCCTTTACGTTGTACTCATCTTTAGTACACGATACCCCTAGTTAACCCCTCAGAGCCTATCCTTTTTGCGGTTCTCGTGATATTTCGGTTTTTCCGGAATATCAATGAAGAGCATTGTTTACACCCCACCCCCCAAATGTACAACCAAATCGCCTTAGCCTACCTTGTATGCACTCACTTTTAGTGCATTATTGTTATCACCCTAAACCCTTAGTTCTATTATCTAGTTGCTTGCATGAGTTGCTAAGTCAAGTCATATCCTTTGTACACAGTTTTGGGACTCATGGGAAAAGTTAAAGTTTATAAAAAGATTGGAAGGGAACGCTAAATTCCCTTATTTGCGTAATAACATACCCCAAGTGTTTTGATCTTTTCAATTCGGGTCAAATTAGTGTTAGAGTAATAAAAACTCAAGTGTAGGGATGTGCCTATAAATCCCTATCATTTTGATGTTACCGTAGAGAATGGTAGAGTAAAAGTGTATGAAAAAAAAAAAGAAACATACGGGCTACCATCTTACATCTATCCTTTAAATTTATGTTTGTTTGTTTCAATTAGCTAGAGTCTAGAGTGCCGAGTCTTGGCTTAGCAACGCCATTCTTCGTATGCTAGTAACATAAAGATTTTTGACTTGCCACCACTAAATAGCCTATCCCACCAAACCCTTTGTTTCCCTACCGTAAGCCTAACATTACAACCCTTTAAAGACCTCTTTGATAGTCTTTCCTAGGTGCTTACGCCAAAGCGATGGAGGTTTGATCTATTCTCAATCCTATGGTAATCTATGTACTAGGACCGGTTAATGAGCGTTTATCTTCCATTTCCAAGTTGTTATATTTCATATACACCCGAGAGAGATGTGAGTATCCAAACACCTCATGTGAGGTGCTAGTATCTAATTTCCGTGCTTGTTATGACTTTTGCGGGGCTTATATGTGTTGTGGACTGTTTTAAACCAATGCTTCATGACCAATAACTTATAAATTAATTGGCTAAAAGCACATTTGCTTGAGGACAAGCAAATACCAAGTGTAGGGATATTTGATAAGGTTTTAAAATGTACCTTTTGAGGGGTCGTTTAAGCCCTTATTTGATCACTTTTGTATCCGTTATTACTTAATATCGCCCTTTTCACTTTTAGGTTTCTTGAAGGCAAATTGCGGAATGGCACTTATTTGGACAAAAGGCCAGATATACGAAGAAAATGGCCAAAGTCAAGAAATCGAGACACTCAAGCTGCCGAAATACAAGGTGACGGCGCCATCGCTTAACCGACGCCGTCCGAGCATTTTGTGACGGACGTAAGTCAAATTTCTTATTTTCAAGTGACGATGTCAAGCTTTAAAAGAGTAGGCCGTCGCAACTCAGACGGCCTAGATTTGATCCGCACGGCATCATAAGTCGAAGAGGACGGCGTCACAAGCACAAGGTGACGCCGTCGCAAGAATAACGTGGCCAAGACGAAACCCTAATGACGGCGACCCGACGGCGTCACAAAACATAAGGTGACGCCGCACATGTAATCTTATATATAGAATCAAAATTTCAAGATTGAAGTGTAGTCTTTGGAGTAAAAACCTAAACCGAACCAAGGTCGTCCTTGTACAAGATTTTAGGGTTCCATACACTATCTTACATCAAGATAAGTGTTTTACTTCATTAATCCAATTATGTCTTTGATTATTTGTGTGTATGCTTGCATGTTCTCCATGTCCGGCTAATTTACTTGTGTGTTTGCTTAGGGAATATGAAACTTAATTATTAAATATTGATTGGTTGTCTCTTATCTTAATTGTTAATGACCTAGTAATGTGATAGGTCATTCGTTGTGTAATTAATGCTTGATTAATCTTTGTGAACCTTAGGCTATAGCACCTAGAGCGGTTGTAGGCTAAACTATCCAAAGAGGCCTTAGCGTTAGAGTTTATAATCCCTAGTGGGTTTTGTAGACGAGACCCTTTGGTAAGTTCAAGAGTTAGGATAAACGCATACCCTACGACTTTAGACACACAACGCGATTAAGAATAAGGACGTGACAATTCAACCATCAATAGGAGATAATTAAGGAGTAATAAAACCTAAGTAAACACATCTTTAAACTATCATACGAGCACACAATAATTAGACATAGACTACATACACCTTAGATTAGATAATTAGATAAGTAGAGTAATCGGTAGCAATACCAACCCCCAAATCCAAACCCCGAGATTCGTACCTTTCCATTTCCTTAAAAAACCATAAAAAGATAAACAAAATAATCTTCCTCAACCCCAACTTTAGCGTAGTAACTCCTCACTAGCATTCCTATTCCCCTAGAGAACGATATCAATACCCGTGGCTTACCCTAATACTACACTACAACGATTAGGTTCACTGCCTAGGGTGTTATAAAACTTGCTCGAAGAAAAGGAAGTTCCTTTGACCCCGAACGACGCGTGTAGCGTTATCATTGGTAAAACTGAGGTCGTCTCAAGATCTATGAGTGCGGATCCTATTTTAAGTCTATGTCACTGATTTTAAAGGGGGTTTTGAGTTTGATTTATAATAAAAAAATGAAATTAAAGCAAATAAAAGATGAGAAAAATCAATAGAGAGAAGTGTGCTAGCCTAGTTACTAATCTTGTTACGCCATAATCTAGTTTTCCTATATATGTCTTCTATCGCTCCATATGGGGGTAAATGTCACTAGACTCATTGGGTAAATTCATCTAGACTATGTTCCATAGATTCCTATTCCATAAGCAAACGATTACAAGAGTTCGTGGGTTAGACTACTATGAGCCATTAAGCATCAGCTACAATCTAGACTTATTCTAATGGAGACCCGATCTCTCGGAACTTAGGCCTCCCCTTAAATTCTTAAGTATATCCTTTTGGAAGGTGATCCTATAAGTCATATGGTCAATAGGAAACCCGACCTCTCGGAGCTTAGATTCCCCGTCAACGTATTACCCCTACTAGCAATCTATTCGTCTAGGGTCCTATGGTCAATTATCCTAGCTTCCTAGATAATACCAAACATCAATACTACCGAAATGAAGTTGTCCACAAATAAGCAAAGAAAATATGCACATAAAGCGATACGAAAATGAGAAAACTAAATCATGGCAATAAAAATTTCATAACTAGGCTAACACCAAAAGGTGTTTAGCCGATCATAATTCAATGTTTAGAACATAATGAAGGACATTGAATCAAATACAAAAGTTTGATACGAAATACTAAAAATTATGTAAGTAATGGCGTGAATTGTCCCTTAAAAATGGTCTGTATGCTGCTGAAAATCATCCCTCTGGAAGCATTTTTCATCCCTTGGTGTTATGTGTTGGGAAGATGATGTGAAAATGCAGAATTAGGGCTTGTATTTATAGCATCATTTAAGTTACGGTGTAACCTTATGAATTGGTTACGCCGTAACCATCAAATCTTAGATGATCTTATCCATAGTAATATTTCTACGGTGTAACTTAAGATTGAGTTAAGATCATAAAACTCTCGGTAAATTAATCACCACTTCTACGCCGTAACCTTGAAGATTGGTTACGGCGTAAGTGTCTTGACCACCAAATTCTTCTAAGTCTTAAAATATATACGACGTAACTATGCAGATAAGTTACGCTGTAACCTTAGAGTGCATTGATTTTGGTCTTCATAGTGTAAATCCTAGTTACGGCATAGGTGGAGTATGGAACTACGCCGTAACCTTTTTCTGGCTAGCATACTCTTGTATTTCTCTTTTAATAACCTTTCAAATCCGCGTCTCTTTGTTCCCATGCTCATTAATAACCTGAAAATGAAATATTAACAAATAAGAGTATATATTCAAGTAAAACAATATAAATGATGAGTATAATAGAGGGAAATTGTCACTAAAATATCAGGACTATTTGATGTTATCAACGATCAATCCCCCGCGTCCTACCTTTACTACACTACAATGATTAGGTATACTGCCTAGGAGGATTGTGAAACTTT
Organism: Chrysanthemum makinoi; assembly: GCA_910596185.1. Taxonomy (NCBI): domain Eukaryota; kingdom Viridiplantae; phylum Streptophyta; class Magnoliopsida; order Asterales; family Asteraceae; genus Chrysanthemum; species Chrysanthemum makinoi. Next base: position 94,314,227 of record OU343224.1, read on the forward strand.
TGTGGTTTTGCAAAATTCCGCTATCAAGTTTTTGGCACCGCTGCCGAGGAATAGTTTAGGTTTCGATTTCTATTTCGTTTAGGTCTACTCACTAGATTCCTATCAAGTGAGATTTTTATTTTTATTTTATTAGCTTTCTTGTAGTCTTAATGTCTTTTCTTCGTGTTTTTATTCGTAGAAAATTTCCACTACCTGTTCCGGCCCCCAATATGGAGGACGCGAATCCACCCAACCTTTCACCCGACCATCACTTTGGTAATGATTTTAGTGATGAATCTGACCATGATACTAAACATGAGAATGGCCCTTTTTTATTTTTTGGATTCCGATAAGGATTTAGGTGATGGGAAAGTTATTGATGAAATAAAAAAAAAGGAGGATGATGTAGATCCTCTTAAATATGTTGACCCTAGAACAAGGATTGAGAAAAGATAGCCTTTTTAATATGTAATTTCCTTGTAAAGTTGGATTTAGAAGTTTTGATGCTTACCTTAATTTGTCTTTGCCAATGAATATAATCTCGTGTACTAATTATAATAAAATTATGGTAAAGGAGTTAGATTATCAAGGAGATAATATAGTGGCTAGGATTGAACTCTTGCACGTCTTTGTTGGAAGTTTTGTTTATTTGGTTGACTTCGTGGTCTTAGAAGACTTAGGAGAATTTATTGATAACAAATTGACCCAAGTCATATTTGGAAAACCATTTAAGAGGCTAACCAAGTTAGATGAAACGCTTATGAATGGGTTAATCACATTCTCAAATAGAATTGAGGATTTTGTTTATCAAATTCCCCGTTCGCACCCTAGGTTTAAGAATTTTACGATTGAGGCATGTAATAGATTGGCTCCGGTTTCACTTTTAAGCAAGAATGATAAAAAGGATAGCCTTAAATACACACATGAAAAGAATATAAGATGTTTTAAAGGATGTTTAGAGTTGAATTATGAATATAAGAAGGATGATGAAACTATTAAGTGGCCTACGCTTGGATATGTGAGCATAGAATACAAGATAGGCCATGACGTTGAGTCTAGCTATAAGACTCGTAAATAAAGAAAAGTGCTTTTTGGGAGGCCACCGATGTTTTTGATTGTTTGCTTGTTTTTAATTTATGTTTGTTTGTGTCATACATATTTTTCGTCTTTATTGTTTAATTTTCATGTTTCGAATAAATTTTGAAAATGCTTTATCTTTTTTTTAACCTCGTTTTAATCACATATAAAGGTATTTTACAAAAATATAAGTGTAGGGAAGTTATATTTGTTTTGAAAGAACAAAAATCAAACATGAAAATTTGTTAATGATGAAGAACATATATTCTATCATATTTGTGTGTTTGTTTGAGTCAAATGCTTGTATCGAGTCACAATGAATGTTTTTCAAAAAAATTCAGGTTTTAAAATATTGATTTTTCCAGAAATTTTCCAGAAAACAAAACTTGAAATTATATCAGGTCAATCCTGACAGCTTCAGATTTACAACCTAGTGACGTCAGGCACAGGCACTGTAGCAACAGTTTTCCAGATTTTTATTTTTCTGATGAAACTTAATTTTTGAAAATTTCTAGAAGTTTTAAAATTCCAGGATTCTGTAAACATTTATTTTGCAAGCATTATATCTTATTCGCTTTCTAGGATTTAATTTTATTATATATAGTGTTTACCGTCGATTGTATGTGGGGTTTCGTGTTCGTTTTTCTAGTAATTTACAGGTTATATTGGACAAGAAGAATCAAGTACATATTGGAAGATAAGCGTATCATTGATTTAATCTTCTTGGAGGAGGATTTAACCGTGTTTCTATCGTCCATGCCAAGCAAATAAGGGGAGTATTAGTTTCTCTTATCTATTTTATTTTCCCTATCATAACTTTAGTACTTTTTAAGAACATTGGGGACAATGTTCAATTTAAGTGTAGGGAGGGAAAAAGGGATACCTTAGAAACTAATCGCTTACTTGATATTTGGCGTGTTTTCTAGTAATTGTGCAATAAAAAGAAAGAAATACATGTTAGGGTAATTTTAGCACCAAATTTAAATTTTTTTATGACATTTATAAATGAAACTTTAGTCTTAATAAAGCGTCTCATGGATAGGAATTATATAGCTAGCACAAAAACCCTACCACACAAATTTTACCCCCAAAATGTGAGGTTCACCTTTATATATATATGATAAAAGCATTCACTTTTAATGTTTATGAGTGTACCGGTAGTATATAGATTCTAGAACTTGTTTTGTGATGCATTCCGAGATCGCTAGTGGGACTGATAACGCTACACGCGTCGTTCGGGGTCAAAGGAACTTCCTTTTCATCGAGCAAGTTTTTCAACACCCTAGGCAGTGAACCTAATAGTTGTAGTGTAGTATTAGGGGTAAGCCACGGGAATTGGTATCGTTTTCTAGGGGAATAGGAATGCTAGTGAGAAGTTACTACGCTAAGGTTGGGGTTGAGGAAGATTATTTTTTTTATCTTTTTTATGTTTTTTTAGGAAATGGAAAGGTACGAATCTCGGGGTTTGAGTTTGGGGGGTTGGTATTTCTACCGATTACTTCTACTTATCTAATTATCTAAACTAAGGTGAGGGTAGTCTATGTCTATTGTTGTGTGCTCGTATGACGATTAAAAATGTATTTGCTTAGGCTTTATTACTCCCTAGTTATCTCCTATTGATGGTTGAATTGTCACGTCCTTATTCTTAATCACGTTGTGTTTCTAAGGTCGTAGGGTATGCGTTTATCCCTAACTCTTTGAAGCTACCAAAGGTTAATGACTACAAAATCTCTAGGATTTATAAACTTTAACTCTAAGGTATTCTTTGGATGTATAGCCTACAATTACTCTAGGTGATTATAAACTAAGGTTCAAGAAAGATTAATCAAGCATTATTAGCACAACGAATGATCTATCGCAATACTAGGTCAATCACAATTAAGATAAGAGACAACCAATCAATATTCAATAACTAAGTTTCATATTACCTAAGCAAACACACAAGTAAATTAGCCGGACATGGGGAACATGCAAGCATACACACAATCAATTGAAGACATAATTAAATTAATGAAGTAAAACACTTATCTTGATGTAAGATAAGGTATGGAACCCTAAAATACTATACAAGACAGCCTTGGTTCGGTTTAGGTTTTTTACTCCAAAAGACTACACACTGAAAACTGAAAAATTCGGATTCTATATATAAGATTACAAATGCTACGACGTCACCCTTTAATTTGTGACGCCGCCGGTCGCCGTATTAGGGTTTCATCTTGGCCACGTTAGTATTGCGGCGTCACCTTATGCTTGTGACACCGCCCTCTCTCGACGTCGTCTGATCAAATCTAGGTCGCCGAGCCGCGACACCCTACTCTTTTAAAACCAGAAGCCGTCACTTGTAAATGAGCAATTTGGCTACTGAGTCATCACAAAATTTGTCCGACGGCGTCTCTAGTAGTACCTCGACGCCGCCACTTGTAGAACCCGGCCGCCCCTTTAGTTCCAAAGCACTGAAAGTGTCTCGATTCTTGACTTTGGCCTTTTCTTCAGATATTCGCTTTTCGTCCGAATAAATGTCATTCCAGCAATTTGCCTTCAAGATACCTAAAAAGTGAAAAGGAACGATATTAAGTAATAACGGATACAAAAGTGATCAAATAAGGGCTTAAACGACCCCTCAAAAAGGTACATTTTAAAACCTTATCAAATATCCCTACACTTAGTATTTGCTTGTCCTCAAGCAAATGTGCTTTTAGCCAATTGATTTATAAGCTAGGGGTCATGAAGCATTAGTTTAGAACGATCCACAACACATATAAGCCCCGCAAAATTCATAACAAGCACGGAAATTACATACTAGCACCTCACATGGGGTGTTTAGATACCCACATCTCTCGGGTGTATATGAAATATAACAAGTTGAAAATGGAAGATAAACACTCATTAACCGGTCCTAGTACATAGATTACCATAGGCTTGAGACTAGATCAAACCTCCATCGGTTTGGCATAAGCACCTAAGAAAGACTATCCAAGAGGTCTTTTAAAGGGTTGTAATGATAGGCTTACAGTAGGGAAACAAAGGGTTTGGTGGGATAGGCGATTTAGTGGTGGCAAGTCAAAAATCTTTATGTCACAAGCATGCGAAGAATGGCGTTGCTAAGCCAAGACTCGACACTCTAAACTCTAGATAACTGAAACAAACAAACATAAATTTAAAGATAGATGTAGGATGGTAGCCCGTATGTTTTTTTTTTCACACTCTATTTTTTTCTTTTTCTCTTTTTTTTTCTATTTGTTTTTTCTCTTTTTTTTTCATACAATTTTGCTCTACCATCCTCTATGATAACATCAAAATGATAGGGATTCATAGGCACATCCCTACACTCGAGTTTTTATTACTCTAACACTAATTTGACCTGAATTGAAAAGATCAAAACACTTGGAGTACATTATTATGCAAATAAATGGAATTTGAATTTACCGTTCCCTTCCCGTCATCTCATAAAGTTTAACTTTTCCCATGAGTCCCAATCGTCCCAAAACTGTGTACAAAGGATATGACTCGACTTAGCAACTTATGCAAGCAATTAGATAATTGAACTAAGGGTTTAGTGTGGTAACAATAATGCACTAAAAGTGAGTGCATACAAGGTAGGCTAAGGCGATTTGGGTGTACATTTGGGGGTGGATTGTAAACAATGCTCTTCATTGATATTCTGGAAAACCGAAACATCACGAGAACCGCGAAAAGGATAGGCTCTGAGGGGTTAACTAGGGGTATCGTGCACTAAACATGAGTACAACGCAAGGGTGTGGGGGAATTACTCAACCGATGTGGAAGAAGTAATTATATTACGGGTGTCAAACAAGGGTTATCCTAATGCCTCTTATCATTTAGTTATTCCTAACTACACAAGTGTAGTCTTACTAGCGATCTCGGAATGCATCACAAAACAAGTTCTAGAATCTATTATACTACCGGTTCACACTCTAAGCATTAAAGATGAATGCTTTAATTCCTACAAATCTAAGGGCGATCCTCACATTTTGGGTGGAATTTAAGTGGTAAAGGGTTTTTTGTGCTAGCATATAATTTCCTATCCATGAGACGCTTTATTAAGACTAATGGCCCACTCCTATATGTCATGAAAATTTTAAATTTGGTGCCAAAATTACCCTAACCGATATTTCTCATGGTTTATTACACAAATGAAATTGGACAAAGCAAATAATCAAGGATAAGCATAGTTTCAAAGTTCCCGTTTTATTTTCCCTCCCTACACTTAAACTGAACATTGTCCCCAATGTTCCCCGAAAGTATCAAAGTTATGATAATGGAAGGTAATAAAAGACGAAAGAAACTAATACTCCCATGATTAGCTCGGTAGGATCCGTGTAAAGTGGTGGTTACATCTTTCTTCAAGAAGAATGTTTGCGTGAAAAGCTCATTCTCATCTTATGTATCTTCTTCTTGATAAATAAAACCTGCACACTTGAAGAAAACAGACAACCCAAAGCATCAAACCGAACAAAGAAAAATCACAGCAAGATGTAATTCCAGACTTAAATAAGATATAATGCTTGTGGAATGGATGTTTACAGATTTCTGGAAAATTAAGACCTGGAAAATTTCAAAAATTTATAAGTAGCACAGAAAACGAGAGAAAGTAAGATAAGTTGTTTCGCCCTCCCCGACGCCGTCAGTTATGCGATCCCCGACGCCGCAGTTATCCGACAGAACCGGTATGCGATTTTCTCGAAAAATTCGAAAATTTATATCTTTAGAATCTAGAAAAATTCCTGCAAAACATCCATTATGACTCGATACAAGCATTTGACTCTAACAAACACACATGTATATCTTTTAATTAATTGAAATTCTCATGTTTACGTTTCTTTTGAAAACGTGTGTAATCCTCCCTACACTTATCCCTTATGTAAAATACCTTTATATGTAATTAAAACGAGGTTAAAGACAAAATAAAGCATTTTTACAAATTTAAACATGAGAATAAGCAATCAATAAAAGATATACGACACACAAATAAAAATGAAAAACAAATACACATGGGTTGCCTCCCAAGAAGCGCTTGTTTTTGTTCGAGTCACGAGCTTGACTCTACCCTTATTTAACGGATAAGGGGGAGGTTTTTTCTACACTTAAGCTTAAGTGCGGGTGATAGTAGCGATACACACCCTTAGGGTGGAAATTTGCTACGTGAGGAGAGGGTGATGGGTGATTTATATGCTCAAAGGAGTGTGCTCCATTCATTATAACCTTACCTAATTCTATTGGTATAGCGGGTGAATCAAATCTCTCTCCTAAAAATGGATCATCTTCTATCAACTTCAAAAGATTCTTAGTTAAGGATCCATCTTGACCTAATAAACCCGGTTTAAACCCATAATGTTTCTTGTTATCAACCATGAATGGGTGATATAAGTGTGTAAAGTCATGGGTTACTCCTATATTAGCTTTCACTCTACATGGCCTAGAGTCTACCACCTTTATCAAGCAACTACCCGGACTATTTGTTTTGATGGGTGGATTGGGGCCTAATTCAATTCCTAGATTCACATCTAAAGACGGAAAATTGGGTAAGGTTTTTGGTTGAGGCTCCGGTTCATCAAAATTAGGAGCTTCCCTAAGACTAAGAGAGAGGTCATGACAACAAGCATCTAAACCAACATTCTCTAGTGGCATTTGGTCCAAAGGTTCTATACCAATCGGGGTTCCTATAGTCTCTTCTACTTTTTCCGGGTAAGTTATAGATGATGTGTGTTCCTCAAGTGATGGTAGGGCTTGTGGGCTTGGAGTTTCCACCTCATTCTTAATTATATCTAGATCTCCTAAATGTTCATTAGTATGATCTAACCCAAATACACTCCTAAGCATCTCAAATCCTTCTTTGGCCATTTCAAATTCTTGGTCCGATTCATAAGAATTGTTCTCAAAAACTTGACTACTATGTTCTATTTGCCTAAAGGATTCCTCATGTGTGTCATATGTTTTGAAATCTATCCCACACATGCAACTAAGTATTTCAACTCTAACCATCTCACAATCTTGTTCGGGTTTAGGTTCCATGTTCTTAAAAACTAGGTCTTTTTGATCATGGTGCCTAAGATCATTCAACTGATGGTTTATGCTTAGGAGGCTTTTCTCAAATTTTTTCCAGATGGTCTTACTAAAAGGAGTTGATCCTAACAATGATCGTTGAATAGAAGTCACACAAGCAAAAAATTTATCAAATCCATCCAACCTTACACCCGTCTCCTTTTGGATATCTCTAAGATCACTCACAAATTCATTAGAACAATAAAAACCAATCCAATCTGTGAAATTCAATTGTTCCTCATTTGTTAATGATTCAAATGCAACTTCACTTGCCATAGCGACAAATTAAAAGGGTTTTACGAACACAAACACAAAGAAGGGGGATAGACTACAAGGAAGCTAAAAATGAGAAAAAAGGCTTACTTGATAGGAATCAAGCAAGGAAACTGTGGAAAACTAGAAGGGGGGGGGGTTGAATAGTTTTGCCAATTAAAACTTCCTTTTAATCTATTTAGATTGACTTATGACAATCTATTTGGATGTGTGTGTTGGATGTTGATAAACAAGCATATAAAGGTAAGTAATGAAAAGATAAGAGTAAGAAGCACAAAACCACAAAACGAGTATTTATAGTGGTTCGGCTACAAGGACACCTTCCTTTCCCTAATCCACTCCCCGAGTCACCTACTCGAGAGTTCGTAATCACTACACCAATCTCCTTATGGCGGAGAAGCCTTCACAACGTCGCCTACCCTTTTTCCGGTGCTAGGCTAACCACCGGGTTCTTTCACTCCAAGGTGAACCACACCTACACAACGTCGCCTACCCTTTATAAGGTACTAGGCTAAGTACCTAGTTCTTTCACTCCAAGGTGAACTACACCTTCACAACGTCGCCTACCCTTTATTAGGTACTAGGCTAAGCACCTAGTTCCATTGCAATGGAGGAACTACTACCACACTACACCAACGACTAATCCCAAAGGAGATCTACTCCTTTACAACATCATCAAGGATATCAATATGCTTGGATCTAATACTAGTCTATCTTGTACATCGAAACACACCATATCGAATGTACATCTAAGGCACCTTTCACTAATGCCTTTGACTAGATCTATAAGACACCTTTCACTAATGTCTTGTGTCTTCACTTCTAAGCACCTTTCACTAATGCTTCTTTGTCTTGACTTCTAAGCACCTTTCACTAATGCTTCTTTGTCTTGACTTCTAAGCACCTACCACAAGTGCTTATCCTATAGACGATATATACCCTTCACTAATATCTTTGTCTTGACACTTGAGACATCTTTTACTAATGTCTTCAACACTACACTTCTTTGAGAAAAGAAAGGAATCATCAACAAGAAGACTTCAGTAGCCTTGATTATGAGGAAGCATGGTAACTCATGGACTTGAGCTTGCTTGACTTCAAAGGTGGTGATCTTGCCTTTAAGAGGAACCTAAAAGATCACAAAAACAAAACTACAAACATAGATCTCTTGGATCTAAGGTTAGTGAGATTTAACTCAGGGGGGAAAGTGTGTTAGAAAGGGATGATGAATAATGAAGAAATGGCTCACTATTTATAGAGGAAAAATCCTATTGTTCCCCGGATCCCATGGATCCCTTCCACTTGGGATCCGGCTAGCACAAAGCTAGGGATCCGTGGAACGCTCCTCTTTACCCATGGGTATTTTGGTTATGGGTCATGGGTCATGGGTTGAACCATGGATCTTTGGCTAGATACAATGTATCTTTGAGTGCAATGCACTTAGTCACTTGGGTATGGGTTGATCCATGGGTTATGGGTATTATCCATATGTGATATAAGTATGATGTCATGCAATGGGTTATGGGTCAAGATCCATGGGTTATGGGCTTTGGGTTTGTACCCAACTACATTCAATGTATTTGCCCAATGGGTTGTGATACTTAAGTTTCTACCCATTTATATTACCCAATATACTACATACTAGTTATGTGTATATTTTATCCAAATATGTAAATATTAGTTGTTGTACATATGTATTACTAAATCATAAAATCACTTATACTTTTTTTAGTGTTTTATGTGAAAATATGAATATGTTAGAAACTATTAGTTCAAACCATTTACGTATTTTATTTGTTTCGTTAATATGATTTTACGTTTGTTATCGACAAAACATTAGAAGATCGTAAAATATAAATAAACGTTTTTACGGATTATTTGTATTAACAATCTCCCCCTTTTTGTTGATGACAAAACATAAAATTATTTTAAGGAAAAGCTAAAATTCGTAAAAGTTTGAATTTGTAGTTTTTACTTTCTTCTTCCCCTTTTTGTCGAAACAAAAAGTGTTTGAAGGAAGGCAACACATCGTTTTTAAGAAAAACATGTGAAAGAATTAAACGTAAAAAGAAATAGAGAGCAGATAACGGGAAAGGATCTCGTCTTTACTCCCCCTTGGCGAGTCCATCTCTATGTAAGGGCATCAAGTAAGTGATACTAATCTAGTTTGTTTGCAAATAAGTTTGCAAAAGATATCGTCTAAGAGACGAATGTGCTCCCCCTTGATGGTTGCAATTTTGCAAGGGGATATCACGAAATGTAAACCTAGTATTGCAAGTAATTTTCAATGTATTGCTTTGACATAAAGCTCCCCCTAGCTTTGGGATGTCAAAGTCTTCATATGTAAATTGAATAACTACAAAACAAAGGTTAGAAAGCAAGTATGATTGACAATTTCCTGCAAATTTGATTCAAGTTAGTAGAAAGAAAGCTTTCTGTATTACGGATCCCACGGTTCCCTCCTAGTAGGGATCCGTCTAGGCAATTCTGAGGGATCCGTATTAGCTGTTTAATTTCAGCCAAGGTGATATAACAAGTAATGTTATCACAAAAATAAGATATGAATACAAAGTAATCATATGCTCAACAAAATAACAAGTAGCATGTAATTCCATTTAATAAAACTAGAGTTATGATATACATGACTCTAAGAACTAAGGAAATTAGAAAATACATGACTAAGAATTTCTAAACCAACTATCGCTTGATGCTAGGACACCACTAAAATCTTCTAGCGCAAGTTTTGTTTAGGTTTGATCTCGTCGAAACGTTCGAGGAGATGATAGAACATGAAACGTTGGTCTTCTCGTACTTCATGTATCAAACTTTCAACATGTTGACAATGATAGCAATATTTGTCATGGCTAGGTAGTGGTGGTGGAAGAAGTGAAATGGCTTGATGCGAAGGATCAAGTGAAGCGGCTTGTGGAGCTTCAAACGATGGAGGGATTGGTGGAGGTGCATTTGAGAATGACTCAACCAAAAATGATGGTGGTGGTAGAGAAGTGTCAACTTCCATATGGTCGGGTGGTTGACTTTGATGATTTCTCATAATCCAAATGGGATTATATGATGGAAACGGCGAAAAGGAAGCCGGAGCAAGTGTTGACTCAACACCTTGATTTTGAACCATTATTCCTCCTAATGAGGAGAATGTTGTCGGCGGAGGCGGATGAGACGTCCTAGGAGGCAAGTCCTCTAAATTGTAGAGGTGAGGTGATGTTAGTGGGGATGTAAATGAAATAGCTCTAGGAACCAATGGTGATGGTTTAGTGGAGATGATATTTTTTGACCTAGGAGGTATGGTGGTGTTTGGCATAGGTAGTTTTGTGGGTACTATCCTTTTAGGAATTGGTTTGATTGGATGATGAAGAATTCTATCATTTGTTGGCTTGACGGGAGATGATTCGGTTGAAGAAATTTCGTGTATAACACGAGCCCTTTTCATGGGTGATTCTTTGGTGGATAAGTTACTACTTGGGGTTTTCCTCATGATGAGATGATTTCAAGAGGTTGCAAGAGCTGAAAGTTAGGATGAGAGTGATGACTATGGAGGTCCTAACAAGGTGGTTTATAAACTAAGAGATTTGGCAAGTGCATTTAAGCCTTAAGCCACTAGGATTCATTGGAATGTGATGATTGATATGCACAAGAGTCAACTTCAGAGGTTGCACTGATCTAGGAACTCATTTAAGATAAGATAGAGTGTTTGAGTTAGGAAGATGAGTTGAAATGATTGTTTTAGCAAGATTTGACATAAACTGTCATCCGGATCCCACGGTTCCTTCCTCAGAGGGATCCGTCTAGGCTAATCCTAGGGATCCGCTTTCAGCTATGAAAGGGTGGAAATGATGTTTCTAAGATCTAAGACCTATATCATCTTGAGTGTTTCAGTCCTCCTAAGTGTTTTAAATGAAGGGGTGCTTGAGTACTTGAAGGTAATGAATGATGTAGCCAATGATTGTCATTTATGGAAGGATTTGGAACTTTCAAGAGTACCAATGGATGAGCAAGGATGACACTAAAGATTTAGAGTGTCAATTGAAGCTAAATGATCCTAGAGATCAGGTTGTGTTTTAGAATAGTGTTTTTTTGAAAATATCCTAGAAGCTTTGAGATGAAAACAACTAGATTTTGATCAACTTTGATCAATTTTGAGGTGAGGATGATTTATGATCAATTTTGCCATAATCGAAAGATTTCTAAGACTAAAAGTGAGGGATTAAGTAAAAAATGAAGTGTGAGTTTGAGAGCGGAAGAGTAATGGATTAAAAACGAAATGATAGATCTACAAGCGTCTTAGAGTTTGATTTAGGTGAGTTATGTATGAGTAGGAAGGATCAATCTATCTTGATAAGGACTTAATTTGCCTTAAGAAACTATGTTTAGCTTAGTGTGACGTGTTCTAAGGATATGTTTGAAATAGAATGCTTGCAATTGCATTTTCTGTTTGCCGGATCCCACGGTTCCCTAAGTGTAGGGATCCGTCTAGCACAATCTTTGGGATCCGCCATCTCGCTCAGACCTTTACTAAAGATATTCAATGATCTTGACAATGCATTATATCTCAAGGATAGTCTAAAAAGAGTTCTAATACTAAGATATCAAATGTAAAATGTTTTATTTCATGAAGGAAATTGGATTACATTGATAAAGCACGAGTACAAGAGATTTGATCCTTTTTTGGAATACTATTAGTTTCCTTGAGTGTTTTCGCTAGGAGGATCATTATGTGATTGATGAGTGTTGGTGGAATCAAGAATGAAGAAAGTCTTCATGAGAGATATGTTTAGTGGTTCCATCATCTTGTTCACAAGTACATATAACGGACTTTGAAATTGAGGATGAAAGTGCAATTCGATGAAAGTGTCAAGAACATTCCATAAGGGATGAGTTTATTCTTGGAGCCTTGAAGATTTGCAATTCGCCTTGAAGAAGTAGGCGATATTGTATGGTTGTTGTGTTAGCAAACAGTACAACATGTGAGCACAACAAGCGGGAAGAATCTCTCGATTTCCCCTAAGACTCCAAACATTTTCACGTAGGATGAGTGCAAGAGGCTTGTACTCTTCTCGGATATCCCTTGTAAAGATAATGTTTGGATCGGAGTAATATGGTCGAGGTTTGCATATTATGCGATTTAAATCTTCCGAGAAGGGTATGTGTGAACAATATGGACTATTTTCTTCACGAAAGTTGAAGAGAGAATCAAGAGACCAATCTTCGTGAAGGCACATTGTCCATGATTTGGAATCCGGAGGATGTGAGCAAAATGCCCAAGGGTTAGAGTGAACTTTTGGTTTTGATATAAAACCAAAGAGATAGAGAGCGATCCTCGTTACTAACGAGTTCGACTTGACGGAAGAATTCCATTATGAACCTTGGACATATCTTCTCGTTGATTTCAAGAAGGCATTCTAGTCCTATAGCTCGGAAGGAGGTATTGATACCTTCTTCGAATTGTGGAGAGGTGTCTACAATACGTCCTTCGTGGAAGTGACGGTTTTCGAGATTATTGAACCCACGGACATGATTTCCAGTTGTGTTGGGTTCGAGAGAGATGTTCGGAGTGTAGACGCTAGTGAGTGAAAAATCAAACTCATATTCATGCCTCATAGTTGAACCTATAGAAATGATAAGTTAATAAAAAGAGATGTTTGTGGTCAACCTATGACAATCTAATGTTTTTACTAGATTTTTATTAACAATGGTATTTAACACTTTGATATACTCAAGGTTTTGACTTTCTAGTGGATTATTACATTTAGGAAGATATTGGTTTTTAATCTTGCATGAAGACTATTTTCCAGTAGGACGGATCCCACGGTTCTTTTACAAAAGGGATCCAGCTAGTATATCCTCCGGGATCCGTGGATCTGTAGTAACAGAAACAGATTTGATAAAAACATAGATTTTACAGTTTTTATACCACGAAACATGTTTTATCCTACATTTTCTTTTAGCATGCATACATGACTTCTAATGTATCACGAAAGAATATAAAACATATAAATCAAAATAAGTGAGAAACACATTATGATAAAAATACTCTAGATAAATTAGATTATTAATAATATTGCATTTCAATACTAAGGATGATATAAATGATTGGGTATATGATCCCAATGTAGATTAACAACACAAAGTAAATGTCTCCATATGTGAACTTCATCATAGGGAACACAAGTGCGATGAGTGTTAGGGCGATGAGCACGAGTGCGATGTAAACCATGTTGATGACGGATCTTCTTGGTTTCGGTTGAGATGAAATGAGGAGGAAGATGAAGTTTTTGAATAAGAGAAAATTTTGAAATGGGAGGATTTGAAAAAGTGAGGGTTTGGTAGAGTGGTCGACGGTGGGGTTTTATAGGGAAGGAGGACTTTTTGAAATTCGTGTTTTTGTTTTATTATTGGATTTAAAAGAACCAAGACATAAGTTTTATATACCACTACTTTAGAAGAGAGATAAAACACGTATGTGAGAAAAAGGCTTCCTAATGAAGCTTCATGTAAACCATGTATAAGCACACAAGATAATCATATAAATACCTAAATAGGTATACCTAATTATCAAGAAAAGTAAAAAGAAAATCATACCTCTAGCGCACTTAGGAATGTCTTTACAAATGACACAGCAAATGTCACTTAGACGATTCCCGCTCCTTTACATTTAAGATACCTTCTTAAGGAAGGTATTCTTGTTACCAAGCGACTCCTAAAGCTTGGTGGGTATGAGCTTTGACTAATCAACATGAGAAAGAAGATTAGTACAATTAAATGAAAGAGTAAATAAAAAAAATGTTGTTATCAACTCAACATCCAAACATATAGTTTTGAAAGACATGGTGTTTGCTTTTATGAAAAACCTTCTTTGTAGTTTTCAATTAACTATGGATCGTATCAAGTTTTTAAAGTACAATATACTTCAAGAAACTTGGTAACGAAGCTCTGATGCAATTGTGGAAAACTAGAAGGGGGGTTGAATAGTTTTGCCAATTAAAACTTCCTTTTAATCTATTTAGATTGACTTATGACAATCTATTTGGATGTGTGTGTTGGATGTTGATAAACAAGCATACAAAGGTAAGTAATGAAAAGATAAGAGTAAGAAGCACAAAACCACAACACGAGTATTTATAGTGGTTCAACTACAAGGACACCTTCCTTGCCCTACTCCACTCCCCGAGTCACCTACTCGAGATCGTAATCACTACACCAATCTCCTTATGGCGGAGAAGCCTTCACAACATCGCCTACCCTTTTTCCGGTGCTAGGCTAACCACCGGTTTCTTTCACTCCAAGGTGAACCACACCTACACAACGTCGCCACCCTTTATAAGGTACTAGGCTAAGTACCTAGTTCTTTCACTCCAAGGTGAACTACACCTTCACAACGGCGCCTACCCTTTATTAGGTACTAGGCTAAGCACCTAGTTCCATTGCAATGGAGGAACTACTATCACACTACACCAACGACTAATCCCAAAGGACATCTACTCCTTTACAACATCATCAAGGATATCAATATCCTTGGATCTAATACTAGTCTATCTTGTACATAGAAACACACCATATCAAATGTACATCTAAGGCACCTTTCACTAATGCCTTTGACTAGATCTATAAGACACCTTTCACTAATGTCTTGTGTCTTCACTTCTAAGCACCTTTCACTAATGCTTCTTTGTCTTGACTTCTAAGCACCTTTCACTAATGCTTCTTTGTCTTGACTTCTGAGCACCTACCACAAGTGCTTATCCTATAGACGATAGATACCCTTCACTAATATCTTTGTCTTGACACTTGAGACATCTTTCACTAATGTCTTCAACACTACACTTCTTTGAGAAAAGAAAGGAATCATCAACAAGAAGACTTCAGTAGCCTTGATGATGAGGAAGCATGGCAACTCATGGACTTGAGCTTGCTTGACTTCAAAGGTGGTGATCTTGCCTTTAAGAGGAACCTAAAAGATCACAAAAACAAAACTACAAACATAGATCTCTTGGATCTAAGGTTAGTGAGATTTAACTCAGGGGGGAAAGTGTGTTAGAAAGGGATGATGAATAATGAAGAAATGGCTCACTATTTATAGAGGAAAAATCCTACTGTTCCCCGGATCCCACGGATCCCTTCCACTTGGGATCCGGCTAGCACAAAGCTAGGGATCCGTGGAATGCTCTGTTGAAATTTTAGACCTTGATAGATCTTGAGCACTCGCAGATCGTTAGTATTACTTATGTAATCACAAGAAAACTAATAGACAATCTCTACAACTTATATTCTTTAGCGGAAATCAAATATAAGCACAAACACAATAACTAAGAACACGTTGATCCTCTATGGATCTTTGTATTACTAAAACTTTGTTTTTTTTCAACTCGTTACATTAATCATACTATTGTGTTCCTTTTATAGGCAAGGAACCCTAACTTGTTTCCTAAGAAACGTATAATCATAAAACTAAATAAGATATACATTATCACTTCCTAATAAAGCTCATGCATATCCTAACTAATTATATAAACACGGAATAACTATTTCCGTAGAAACTATCTACGCATTATACTACTTCAGCAGATTTTGTTCTTCAGCAGAAACAATGAACTTCAAATTGCAGAATCTCTTCTACAGGTAAAACAAAGCAGCAGGAATTCTAACTTAGCAGTAATTCCCAACAATCCTTCCCTAAACTGGAATTTGACTAGGTTAAGTTCCAGTTTCTTGATAGATCGTCAACACTTCGAGAGGATTGTACTTCGAACATCAGAACAAAACACAAAACATTGACACCTCGATGATGACAAATATTCAAAGTTCCAGTGTCTTTGCAAAACAAATGACATAATGAACATCAAAACATTTTAGTTTCATACTATTCTCATCACATCCAGGTGTGTTAACTCATGTGAGAGGTGAATCATTGAAAATAATGGATTTGATGTCTCTTTACCAATAGCCATCACTACCGGAGTAGCCATATGTTTGAGTTCAAAAACTATGGTACACCGATAACCATCGATTTATTAGCAAATCAAGAACTATATAAACGGATTTGAAATGTCTTAACACAGCCGTTTGCTCAGGACTAGTCAATTCTTAGGATTGGTGAACTGATTACCAAATATGGTATTACAACGCCTTTACCACAAGCCATATACATGTGGGCTAGTCAATTCTTGGATTCCAAAAGGAATAAACCATGGTGAATTGATGACCATACAACACTCAGCAATTAAGCATGGGTGGTTGCATACCCTATGATTTTGAGCAAACCATTACAGATATCAACAGATTTGATGTGTCTTTACCAAAGCTGTACCCTTTGGACTAGCCAACTCTTTGACATACACAAGGTACATCTGGTGAGTTAACAACCATCAACAATATACAACAAACCTGCAAGAAAAGTTAAGCAAACAAAGAATATACATAAGTTTTTTTTTAACTAAGAAACAAACTGATGTGGATAGACATGGACCTTTGCTTTTGATATCGAACCGGAGCCGTAGTCAATTAACGTGAACCGGAGCCATGCATGGATATGGTTTCAGTGCATGGATATGGTTTCAAATTAGAGAATATCTTTTGAGCTTATTTTAGTAATAGAATAATAACCGATTGTTATTTGATTGGGACTTATTTTCTTTCCTATTTCAGTGGTGGTAGGATTAGTATAAATAGGGGGTTGGTGTTTTGTCTAAATCAGTTTTGGATTTTGAATAAATTAAGAAACCGAGAAGGTTTAAAGCTTTTGTGAATCCCGATCTCTTGAGCCATTTGATTGTGAAACTGCATCAGTATCAAATTTGGATCGTGTTGGTGAGATTTCAAAGGAGATTTTGTCTGTGCATGAGACTATTGAGCAGGTGAAATTGGCAACAATGAAAGCTCATCAAGAACAGGAAAATATATATACGGAGAAAAATGTTCAAAAACTTGCGCCAACTTTACGGAAACGGGTCGAATTGTAAATGTCGAAAGATCTCGAAACCAAATTTACTGAAAGTGATTTTAAAAACTATTTTGAACAATTTGGGTTGATCAATGATGTGGTGGTGATGTGTGATCATAACACTTAAAGGCCAAGAGGTTTTGGATTCATCACTTATGATTCAGAGGAATCTGTTGATAAAGCATTGCTTAGAATTTTCCATGAACTCAATGGTAAAATGGTGGAAGTCAAATGTGCAGTTCCTACACAAGACTACGTGTTCGATCCGGGTACGTGGTTGGTTTTTTGAAGTTATCAAAACTCGAGGACGAGTTGTTTTCGAAGAGGGGGAGAATGATGTGGATAGACATGGACCTTTGCTTTTGATATCGAACCGGAGCCGTAGTCAATTAACGTGAACCGGAGCCATGCATGGATATGGTTTCAGTGCATGGATATGGTTTCAAATTAGAGAATATCTTTTGAGCTTATTTTAGTAATAGAATAATAACCAATTGTTATTTGATTGGGACTTATTTTCTTTCCTATTTTAGTGGTGCTAGGATTAGTATAAATAGGGGGTTGGTGTTTTGTCTAAATCAGTTTTGGATTTTGAATAAAATAAGAAACCGAGAAGGTTTAAAGCTTTTGTGAATCCCGATCTCTTGAGCCATTTGATTGTGAAACTGCATCACAAACAAAGAAACAAAGATAACAAATATTACGAACCATACAAATTACCACAATCAAGATGAGGTTCTATGTTGCAGAAGCTGATTCTTAATAATTCCTACACATTCTTCAGCATACAACTTATCATTTCCAATTGGATCTGGAGGAACTTCTAACTTCTGGCTAAGCATTCTTTCCATCAGTCTCATAGACAAGGGATAAGTTCTCTCAGCAAACATACAGACAGTAATTCCACTCTTTGTCTCCACCACATGCACACGAGGCAGAGGATAAAATCGCCAAGACTCAACCTACCACAGATGAGAGTTCTTCCAAATAAAATGTCCTTTACCATTGAGAGATTGAGAATCAAACGTAACATGAAGATCTCCCAAAATATCCCAGAACCCTGTGGTGCATGATAATGGTAATGCTTAGTGACAAGGGTATACAAAGTAAGAAAATCTGCCCTATCTACCAAATGCAATATCTCCTTCAAAAAGTTGAACTGCATAGTGGATTGATCCAAGCAATGAATGATGTTAAGCTCATCATCTTTCAAAGACCAACTAATCAACACATCATGAGATCCCTCAGAA
Source organism: Chrysanthemum makinoi (assembly GCA_910596185.1). Lineage (NCBI taxonomy): Eukaryota > Viridiplantae > Streptophyta > Magnoliopsida > Asterales > Asteraceae > Chrysanthemum > Chrysanthemum makinoi. Next base: position 94,332,824 of record OU343224.1, read on the forward strand.
AAATCGAGAGAGATCCTTCTTTGATAAAGGTTGACTCAGCAGTTAGATCTACAGGAATATGCTTGAGATGTCTCAACCCTAGTATGAATCCTTGCCGATCTCAGATTTCCTTAGAGAAGAGAATTTTATTTTAGCCATCCTCTTCTTCCGCATACCAGGTATATAGATTCCCAAAGATGGAACATCTTCAGATTCTTCATGAGCTTCTCTAGAAACACCACCACGTAATGCATTCATTCTCAAGCACCTTTCGCCAGTTTAGATTTGGCAAATGTTGATTCACTTCCTTAACCATATTACCTCCTTCGTATCAACAGATGCCACAGATGGAGTTGAGGCCGGCACATCGGTGTTTGGAAGAAACAACAGAAAGGTTCAGAGAATAAACCTTGTCAGCTTGTTTGAGTAACTTCAAGAGTTGCTTCAAAGAGAAACAATAGAAGGTTCAGCCAGAAGAAACCCCGTTAGGTGAATGAGTTGCTTCAGTAGTGGCTTCAGAAGTAACCACTGGAGACATCACCTTAGGTGGAATATGATCAAAATTCTCCACAATCTCAACAAACTTGGGTCTTTTGGCCGTTGGAGCAACTGATTCTCGCAATCCTTTTCAAGCTGGAAGAAGGTGTTGAAGAAGATGAAGAAAACTTCATGATCTGATTATATTTGCGAATCGTAACATGATCGTGCAAAGCCAAGACTTGCTTCATTGTTAAACCCTGAGTTATACAGAAAGAAATCTGATTTTTCACCACAATTCTCATATTTGCTTTCTTCTGAGCTTCAGTTGGTGGTCTCTCTCTTTTAGCTTTGTTCTTTTGAGCAGTTATGGCTTTCTTCTTTTCAACTGCTTCTTCCTTTCTTTGTTGTCCACGAGCCACAATTTTAGCCACAAAATTCTCACTATCAAAATCTGCACCCAAGATACTCTGAGCAAGTGTAGGATTAGAAATAACTTGCTGAGTATAAGCATCCCAAGGTGCATCGTGGATCTGAGTAGCCATTGCATCTAATTCTTTTCGTCTCTCATGAGGCAATTTAGAAATAGACTCAGCTTCAATCTGTTTAGCCAATTCATCACTTTTCTTCAAATTTGCACATTCAGCTAACAAATCTTGTGCTCTTGTGCTAACCTTCCTGTTCACTAACCAGATCCGGACCAAGCTCATTGTCAACCATTTCTCCTTTCCCCTATCGAGATTCAAAACAACATCACCAAGGAGTATCACTAAAAGGAACTTCGAAGATTCATCCGATGTGCATCGAAGAAACATGTTGAGACAAATCTTCAACAGTGTTGAAAATACATCACTGGATTCAAATTAAAATTTCTTCCAAGAAGGAAAACTTCGAAGTATCTCACTGAAGGTATAGAAGCAGGTTGTGCTTGCACAGATGAAGTTTGACCAACTTCAATAGCAATATCCATCATAGGATTATCAGCAACAATATGTTCTTTAGTAGTTGAAACATCCTCACTTTGCAATGTATCCTTGCTCAAAGATTGCTTTCTCCTCCTTCTAGTAAACAAAATTGGCTCCTTTTTGCTTGATGTATCACCATTTGAGTAGAAGCATTAGATTGTTGAGCCACATTAGCCAAAATATCAAGTGACTTAAACTGAGTGTCCACTTCCTCCTCATCAGAAGAAACATCCAATCTCCTTTTCTACTATGACCCAGTTGTACTTCCAAATCCTGAACCTTCCTTTTCAATTCTACAATCCCACCACCAAGATTAGATTTAGTCTCTGCAAGCTCCTTCTTGAGATCAGTAACTTCAGCTACATACCTTTTCACTAGAGCATATAAAGATGTAAGTGTAATAGGGTCCTCGGCTCCACCAGAGATTGCTCTGTGGTTATGGGAGCATCATTGGGCCTTTCAGAAGAAATATCAACATGCTCAAAGAATGGAACACCATCATCAACTGAATCTCTAACAGGACTAGGAGTGGTCAACCTATTAATCTCAGTCTCAACCTCATCATGAGGAACCTGTATAGGTGGTGGACTAGAACTAGGTCTAGGTGAAGGTGTGGGTGAATGTTGGTCAGGAGAAACATAAGGTGCTTCAAAGACATTAGAGGGGCCCTCATCAATTGCAACTGATGGATTACCATCAGTAGCAACATTAGAAGGTGGGTCATTAACAACATTATCCTCATCAGTAGCCTCATTGCCTTGAGGCAACATAGCTGCTAGCAAAGGATGATGAGCCCCCTCATACTTAGTTCTCATTGAAGAACATAGTTTAGAAGTTAAAACTCCTATGAGACAAAACGCTTGGGCTTGTGTGGTAATGTCTAAAATCATCTGAAGAAACCTAGGGTACATCAAAAACTTATACTTTTTCCTACATATATTTTTAACCATATTATCAAAAATAAATTTAGAAAAATTATAAGTCAAACCCTGAGAAAGACAAACAATACCACATCCCAGCTGTAGAAAATTGGTCCCATCCTCCGATTTATTGCTTATACATCAAGCAATGTGTGAACCAAAACCTCCACATAGGACACAACGATTCTTGAACCATATATCAGTCCTTGTTCTGATATCCAAAAGCTCTCAACCCAAGAAGAATGTCCGCACATTAGAATGATAAACCCCCATTCTCATCGTCCAAACGAAGCTTTCTTCTAATCAACTCCTCTGTCATGACATACTCTGTTCCACAACCATAGCTACTATCTCTCAGTATCACTCCTCTTTTCGTGATGCCCAAAATTGTGTAACCAATGATTCATAAACCACTTTCTGAGAATGCGTTAAAGCATAATGAATCTTTGATCTCTTCAAGAATTCCACCATTGGCTTATACAGATCATCACCTTTGCTTCTCCCGAAAAGCAACTTTGTTATGATCCTTTTTCAATTGAAGCTCCATGAGTGAAATTGTTAGTTAGGGTTATGATTCTTGCAAATGGAAGTGTTGTGAACTTAAGTGAAGAGGGAATCGTTTAATTTGAAGCAAAGATATGCATATAATGGGTTGGTAGAAGTTACCCAAAATATAGTCAAAAATATCGGAACTTACGTTGACTATATCTTACGTGTATTTCAACTTAACCAAGAAGTAACACTTCAGCAGAAACACGGTCAATCTGAAGTAATGCACTCCGGCAGAAACCTCTCAAGATAAAAGATTATCCTCAAGAAATATCCTGAGCGCTTGTGCACACCAAACTCACATTAAATTTCATTAAACCTCGAATCCGTCTATATAATGATCCCAATGCACACTTCACATACATCATGTATCCCCAATTCTCATCACAAAACCCTAATTACATCACAAACCACAATCAACCACAATCAACCATGAATACCAAACCTAAGGTTATTGATCCAACCTCTTCACCATCATCATCATCATCAAGTGATGATACTAACCTTTGGCGACTTTATATTCCTCCACAAACATCACGACCAAGAAAATCTCCCTTTCTCCCTTCTTCTGAAGATGACAGTGTAGTGGATCCAAGTGAATCTTCTGATGATTCTGATGACTCCACTAAGGAGATAACTTCACACCCTCAACCTCCACCACCTCAACCTAAACAGGTGGTGTTCGCTCTTCTTGCGCCATGGTTTGGTGCTTCATCTCATATCGTAAAGGGGAAGGGTAAAAGGAAGATGGATTGATTGCTTTTGGTGAAACCAGCATGAAGCACAAAGGACAAAGTCATATCACACATCCATCTGTTGTATTCATCTTCATCATCTTCGGTTTCCTTAATCCATCCTTCCCATTTTGATCCTTAGCTCATCATACTGGTCATGCATATCCAGCAGTTGGACTAGAAGATATGAGCTAGTAGATGATAGGAACTTAGTATAGGTTCAATAGATCATGTATAGTTATGAATCTTGTATTTCCATTTGAAGTTGATTGTATGCAATGTAAGTCGTAAGTCTGTAAGCTCTAACTTGAATGAATGAGCATTTTAATTTCAATACTTGTCTTCATAGATACAATATGCTCTCTTCAGTCTCTTCAACACTTTGCTTTCAGTAGAAACAAACTTTTAAGCTTACATGTCCATCTCCAAACTTAATAAACTCCAACTTATATATGCAAACCGCAAAGCACGACACAGAGAAACACACAAACCAAACTAAAAGAACATAAGTTGGTTAGTGTTAGCAAATATATAAACTAATATACAAATTAATATACAAAGTTTACATCCAAAATCCTCCCCTGAGGCATATGCCTCCCCTGAGGCCTATGCCTCCCCTTAAACTTTGTCCAAGGGTTAAGCATACTAATATGAACCACAAGGTGTTGAAACCTTGGTCCATCAAAAGCCTTAGTTAACGATCGCCACATTATCATCAGTGTGAATTTTAACCACTTTTATCAATTGTTTTTCATATGCATCTCTTATAAAGTGGTGCCTGATTTCAATATGCTTAGTTCTACTGTGAAAACTGGATTTTTAACAATGCATATGGTACTTTGATTATCAATAAAAATTGTTGTGTTCATGAAGTTATACCCATAATCCAAAAATTGATTTTGTATCCAAAGAACCTGTCCACAAAGAATTTGCAACAGCAACATACTACCTTCATAGAGATGAGGTAGCCACAATAGTTTGTTTCTTGCACTGCAAAGAAATCAATCTCTTTCCAAGGAATTGGCAACCTCCAATTGTGGATCTCCTATCCAGATTTGCACCAGCATAATCACTATCACTATATGCTTCCAAATTAAAAGGAGACTCTTTTGGGTACCAAAGGCCTAAATGAGGTTGTCCTTTCAAATACTTAAAAATCTTCTTCACTGCATTTAGATGGGAAGCAAGTGGAGTGACTTGATGTCTAGAGCAAGCACTCACAAAGAAAAGTGATGTCGGGCCTAGAAGCTATTAGATACATTAATGAACCAATCATGGATCTGTATAAATGAACATTCACAAGTAGATCTGGTTCATTGTTTGTCTTTGACTTTGGAGCTTCATAAGGTGTTGTGGTCCGACACTCTCCATACCAAAATTTTTCAAAATGTCCCTCACATATTTGTCCTGACTGATAAAGATACCATCAGGTTTCTGTGAACTTGAAGACCCAAAAAGAAAGTAAGTTCCCCATAGCACTCATCTCGAACTCTCCCTTCATCAGTTCCTCAAACTCCCTACACCAAGCTTCTTTAGTGGACCCAAATATGATATCGTCCACATAAACTTGCACAAGAATAATGTCTGTGGAATTCTTCTTCAGGAAAAGTGTTTTATCAATGGCACCTCTTCTATAGCCATGCTTCAGCAGAAATGATGAAAGCCTAGCATACCATGCTCTTGGTGCCCGATGTAGTCCATGAGAGCTTTAACTACTTTTTAAACATGATGTGGATGATCTGGATCTTCAAATCCTTTAGGTTGAGTGACATAAACCTCCTCTTCTATTTCACCATACGAGAAATGCACCTTTAAAATCCATTTGATATACCATGAAACCCATGTAAGATGCATAAGCCAAGAATATCCGTATGGCCTCTACTCTAGCAACAGGTGCTAACACTTCATCATAATCAATCCCCTCCTCTTGTCTATACCCTTGAGCTACTAATCGTGCTTTGTTTTTAATGACAACACCCCTTGCATCTCTCTTATTTTTTAATATCCATTTTGTCCCAATAGCATATTTCCCTTCAGGTAGTGGGACCAATATCCAAACCTGTGATTTTGGACTGTTGCATCTCTTCTTGCATTGCTTCAAGCCAACTTGAATCTTCCAAGGCTTGAGTAACACCGGTTGGTTCCACACAGAAGCGGGCAGCAAAACGGACAATGATCATAGTCTGTGTGATTGTCTCTTTGTTGATTGGAGACATAAGAGATAAAAGCCACTTGACCATATTTAGAACTTGTCACAGTGCCCCTAGTTCTAACAGGTGCATGAGGATCACCAATAATATTGGACTGTGGATGAGCAAGGTTGATCCTTTTAGTAGAAGTGGTGTTTACATCAATGGAAGTATCAAGATTAGTCACAGTAGGGTTCAAAATCGTTATCATAGGAAGGTGAGGTGCGGACTCCAGCTTTGGGTTGATGATTACCAAGATCTGAGGGTCTTGGAAAACCGGTATAAGGATCTCCAAAGTCTGTGGACACTCTAGTAGAAATGGGAGTAGAAACATCATCACTATTAGCAGATTTGGTGATGATAGGAGAAACAGGATTACTTTCAGCAGAAATGTGATCTCCACTGATTGCTTCTCTTGCACTCTCCTCAAATTCCTCTCGACTTCTAGATTAGTCTGCATACTCCTGCTTCTTAAGCCTAGCAAGGTACTCTGCATAGTTGGACTCATCTTCACTCTCATAGAGCGAACTTTGGAAGTGTCACCTGCAAAATTGTTAGGGGAGAAAGAAGGTACAACAATAGGATGTTCATCATCCTCAAACTCACTATCGAATCAAAGATTCATGGTAGCATCCCCGCAGCCGATGGGAGGCACTTGTGTACCAATTTTGGTTAGCCATATGTCTAGAATAACCCAAATAGTCGGTTAAGTAATCAAGGTCAAAAGACCAAACATGACCTTGTCCTTGAACATTAGGCTTGTCTTCTAGATATCTCAGGTTCAAAGTCTCCTCTATCTTCTAAGCATTCAAATTGTATACCCTATATGCCTTACTATGGTAGAATAACCCACAATATGTCCCTCATCAGCCTTCTCATCAAATTTACCCAATGGATCACTAGTATTCAAAATAGTCACTTGGCAGCCAAAAGGTTTAAGGTAATGAATAATAGGAACTTTCCCATAGAGAAGTTCATAAGGTGTCTTAAAGTGAGGTCTAGTGATAGATACCCTTTTAGAACATAACAAGTCGTGCCAACCGCATCAGTCCAAAACATAGTGGGTAACAGAGTCCAAGTAAGCATAGATCTTGCCCTTGCTATCGTGGTCCTATTCTTTCTTTCAGCCACCCCGTTTTGTTGAGGTGTTCTTGGAGTACTATAGTCCCTTTTGATTCCTTTAGACTTACAGAGTTCTATCAATACAAAGATTCTTGAACTCTGTCCCATTATCACAGGATACCTTTAACCTTTTGTTTAGCCGTTTTCAACAAGAGTAGTGTACTCTTTTAAAGCTGGAGAGGTTTCATCTTTAGTCCTCAAGAAGAATACCCAACAAAACCTCGCTAAAGTCATCGTAATAACTAGACAAAAATACTTGTGATCTATGCTTCGACTTGAGTTGGACCAAAGCAGATCCATGTGAAGCAACCAAGAGGTTCTCGAGATAAGGCTCACTGAATTAATAGCTTTGTATGAGGCTCAGTGTTGCTTGTCCTGTTGCAGCAACACAAGTTATGTTCATTGGTGAAAACTTTAGAAGGAAGTCCTTCAACAAGACCCAGTTTAGGTAGCTTGTTAATGGTCTTGAAATTCACATGTGCCATCCTTCTATGCCATTTTGTAGACTCATCCAGGGATGCTTTAGCCACCAAACAAGTTAAGTCACCTTCTGGTTGTACATCATTTAAGTTGAATGTGTATAGATTGTGAGTACGAGGAACTCTCAACAAAATAGATGTATCTTCTGGAAGTTTGAAGTCTTTAGACAAAGACAAGACATTCATCCTCGAGAGAAGAGTACTTTGTTCTTTGTATCACAGATTTGTGAGACCGAGAACAAGTTGAAGTGTTGTAGTTCCTTGACATAGTACACATTCTCAAAGTCCAGTTGAGGTGTTTTGATGGTCCCTTTCCCTGTGATTCTACCATCACTTCCACCAAAAGTCACATTGCCTCCTCCTTTAAGGGGTACAAAATCATGCATCATATCTCTGTTTCCTGACATGCTTCTAGAGCAACCGCTATCAACAATGCCAACTTCCTTGTGCATAAGAGGATGATCCTACAACAACAACAAAAATATACAAAATATTAGTACACTATTGAGGCTCAAGTCATTACTGACTTGAACCTCCCTTGTGGATCTTTAGATTGAGGCCATGCAGATTTATAAGATCCACCATTGTTCTTGGGTTTCCATTGAAATTTAGGTCCCCTTTGTGGCCAAGAACAACCTGGCGAGGGCTTCAGCAGTATCCCAATAACCTTTCCCAGCATTCATTGAGTCAACATATCCAGGCCAATAACCATTTTAAAGTATGAACTAGTTGGTTGCACATATGGTCTAGCTACGGATCTTCTCCAAGGAGAAGATTTATGAGTAGCTTGTGGAATATAAGGTGGTATAACATTAACATTAGTCCACATTGGTCTCGATTTCCCAGCACATACACTCATTCTTTGTTCATGAAAATCACAATCCTTAATTAAATGAAATTTACTTCCACACACAAAACATGTCTTCTATTTAGAAGATTTATTCAAACCAAAAGATGTTCTATTACAAGCGTAAGTATTCAAACCGAAACATTAAAGGAATTGGTTTTAACATTATTATTATGCAAAGACTTAAAGACAAGTCTTGAGGAAACGCTTGGAAGATGAATCTTCACAAACTCTTAAAGGCTTATTGGTAGGCTTGGGTGCAGGCATAGGTGAGGTCTTGGGTAGGTCTGACTTATCACTTGAATCACAGCTGGCATAAGAAGTAGACCCTTGATCAGAAGATTTGTCACTGGCAGAGCAAGAGACAAAATCAGAGATGAAGAATCGAGGGTCCTGCAAGTCTTTTGACTTTTTGCCATAAAGATGGTGTGATCCATCAAAGTCAACAATAATGGAAAGGTCAAGCGGCATAGGTATTCCTCTAATAGATCCACTTACAGCATGTAGGTCACCTTCTTTGACATAATTAGCTAAGCTTGCTGGTGTGGATTTACGTGTGTCATCTCTAGCTTCTAATCCTACATATTTCTTAAAGCCTAAGCCTATTGAAGTATTAGGAGTTTGACTAGAGTAGAGCTCTTTAGCTAGATTTAGGCCAGCTTTTTTCCAATTGTTATGTCTAGCTATTTCTGCATCTAATTTTTCTTTCAACACACTGTTTCGAGACACCACATCGACTTTCAAATTCTCGGACCTTTTAAGTCATTTTTTGTACATTCTAGATCACATTCTAGCACCCTAATCTTTTCATCATAAGCTATTTGATTCTTCCGAAACCAAACCTTTTGTCTTTCTAATGTTTTTAAACTATGTTTATAAGCTTCAACTTCAACATAGCATTCATTATATTTAGGTTTCAAAATATCATATGCTTCCTTAAGTTCATTATAACGTTCACTACAACCAAACAAACAATTTTGTACCGGAGAGATGCCCATCAAGGCAATCTAATCATGCCTATCTTCTACAAACTTGCTAGCAACCCAATATTATCACCACCAGGACCATCATCATTCTCAGCCTCATGTGACTTCCAATCGACATTGGCATCCAAAGTGACCATAGCAACTAAGGATCTAGGCTTCAAGTTCCAATCCATTTGATTTTGCGCGATAGGAAGAATATCTCACCTCATCTCCAGCCTTCCTATCCTTGCATTCTCTGGAGAAGTAACCCATCTGATGACATGTAAAGCACTTGACCTTCTTCTTGTCAAACCTTGCTGGATCTCTTCCTTGGAAACCAAACTTCCTCCCAGCCTTACGCTCAAATTTCTTGATGTCCATGGAGAGCATAGCCACTTGCCACTTCAACTTCATCTCTTCCATCTCCAGTGGATCTACCTGATCAAAATCCTTATATGCAAGTTCCTGGCGAGGATCATAGTTAGCAAAGAAGGATCCAAGCACATCTTCCATTATACCACTAGTTGTAGATTGAGAACTTGATGGAGTGGTAGTGTAAGATGATGATGAGTAAGTTGGACTTGGAGCATGGATCATCTTTGGAGTGGAGGCTCCAAACAAAGGTGTGTGACTAGCAGTAGATGATGAACGGAATGGACTTCTGACATCATGCTCAAGAGCTTGAAGTTTGTTGTATAGCTCATCAAAGGTAATCATATCAAGCCCACCTTTAGTTTTGAAGGCAATGCTTACTTGTAACCGAGGATTGAGGTAAAGATCGCAAGAACTTGGAGTTGTAATCTTCATTATCTGGCTTTGCCTTAAGCTGATTCAACTGACTTAAGATCTTGTGAAACCGATCATAGCCTTTGTGAATTCCTTCCTCTTCAGAGACTTGAAAATCTTCAAAATGTTGTCTTAGCATCGATTTTCTCATTCTCCTAGACTCCTCATTCCCTCCAAACTTAGCCTTGATTTCCAACCAAATATCCTTAGCATCATTCATGAAGTGAAAATCACTCAAGTGATCCTTATGAATATCTTGAAGAAGAATGGTTTTAACTTTGGTTTCTTTCTGAACCACCAACAATTCTTCAGCAGATTTGGGAGGTACATGAATAAGATTACCATCGGGATCTGTGGTAGTTCTCTTCAAGTCGTTCCCTTCCGACAACTTCCCATATTCCAATCAATGTTGGAAATCCAGTTTTGCATCTTCATTGCCCATAAATCGTATTCCTCCTTCTTTAGATAAGGAAATTTGGCGTTCTCGTTAGAGACTTAGTTGTTGCGAGATGGGTGGTGTTCTGGTTGTTGGTAACTTCAATATCATCTTGTAATCCAGGCATGGTGAATGATGTGTTGGTTGTATGAGTGTTTATAAAAGACTGTTCTTAGTATCGTGGAGACTCTCTCAAGGCTCGATACCACTTTTGAAACTTTAGACCTTGATAGATCTTGAGCACTTACAGATCGTTAGTATTACTTATGTAATCACAAGCAAAATTATAGACAATCTCTACGACTTATATTCTTTAGCGGAAATCAAATATAAGCACAAACACAATAACTAAGAACACGTTGATCCTCTATGGATCTTTGTATTACTAAAACCTTTTTTTTCGTTACATTAATCATACTATTGTGTTCCTTTTATAGGCAAGGAACCCTAACTTGTTTCCTATGAAACGTATAATCATAAAACTAAATAAGATATACATTATCACTTCCTAATAAAGCTCATGCATATCCTAACTAACTATATAAAACACGGAATAACTATTTCCGAGAAACTATCTACATTATACTACTTTAGCGATTCTTCTTCTTTGAAACAATGAACTTCGAGAATCTCTTGGCAGAAAGCAGTGAGAATTCTAACTTAGCAGAATTCCCAACACGCTCCTCTTTACCCATGGGTATTTTGGTTATGGGTCATGGGTCATGGGTTGAACCACGGATCTTTGGCTAGATACAATGTATCTTTGAGTGCAATGCACTTAGTCACTTGGTATGGGTTGATCCATGGGTTATGGGTATTATCCATATGTGATATAAGTATGATGTCATGCAATGGGTTATGGGTCAAGATCCATGGGTTATGGGCTTTTGGGTTGTACCCAACTACATTCAATGTATTTGCCCAATGGGTTGTGATACTTAAGTTTCTACCCTATTATATTACCCAATATACTACATACTAGTTATGTGTATATTTTATCCAAATATGTGAGCATTAGTTGTTGTACATATGTATTACTAAATCATAAAATCACTTATACTTGTTTTAGTGTTTTATGTGAAACGTTGACTATGTTAGAAACTATAAGTTCAAACCATTTACGTATTTTATTTGTTTCGTTAATATGATTTTACGCTTGTTATCGACAAAACATTAGAAGATCGTAAAATATAAATAAAAGTTTTACGGCTTATTTGTATTATGAGAAACCTAAGCGAGGTGGACTCCTAACTAGCTATTCTATTCCCGGTGGCCAAAACTTGATAACGCTACACACGCGTGGTCGGGGTCAAAGGAACTTCCTTTTTTCGTAGCAAGTTTTTCAACACCCTAGGCAAGGAACCTAATCGTTGTAGTGTAGTATTAGGGTAAGCCACGGGAATTGATATCGTTCTCTAGGGGAATAGGAATGCTAGTGAGAAGTTACTACGCTAAGGTTGGGGTTGAGGAAGATAATTTTTTATCTTTTTTATGTTTTTTAGGAAATGGAAAGGTACGAATCTCGGGGTTTGAATTTGAGGGGTTGGTATTTCTACAGATTACTTATACTTATCTAATTATCTAAACTAAGGTGAGGGTAGTCAATGTCTATTGTTGTGTGCTCGTATGATGATTAAAAATGTATTTGCTTAGGCTTTATTACTCCCTAGTTATCTCTTATTGATGGTTGAATTGTCACGTCCTTATTCTTAATCGCGTTGTGTTTCTAAGGTCGTAGGGTATGCTTTATCCTAACTCTTTGAAGCTAAAAAAGGTTAATGACTACAAAATCTCTAGGATTTATAAACTTTAACTCTAAGGTATTCTTTGGATGTATAGCCTACAATTACTCTAGGTGATTATAAACTAAGGTTCAACAAAGATTAATCAAGCATTATTAGCACAATGAATGACCTCTCGCAATACTAGGTCAATCACAATTAAGATAAGAGACAACCAATCAATATTCAATAACTAAGTTTCATATTACCTAAGCAAACACACAAGTAAATTAGCCGGACATAGGGAACATGCAAGCATACACACAATCAATTGAAGACATAATTAAATTAATGAAGTAAAACACTTATCTTGATGTAAGATAGGGTATGGAACCCTAAAATACTATACAAGACAGCCTTGGTTCGGTTTAGGTTTTTACTCCAAAAGACTACCTTGGCCGAAAAATTTGGATTCTATATATAAGATTACAAATGCGACGACGTCACCCTTTAATTTGTGGCCTTCGGGTCGCAGTATTATTGGGTTCGTCTTGCGTTAGTATTGCGCGGCGTCACCTTATGCTTGTGACGTCCTCTTCGCCTCGACGTCGTGGATCAAATCTAGGTCGTCGACCTGTGGCCCTCTTTCTTTTAAAACCGAAGCCGTCACTTGTAAATGAGCAATTTGGCTTGATTCATCACAAAATTTTTCCAACGGCGTCTAGTAGTACCCGCAATCCACTTGTAGAACTGACGGTCCCCTTTAGTTCCAGCAGTCTGAGTGGCTAGATTCTTGACTTTGGCCATTTTCTTCGTATATTCGCGCCTTTTCGTCCGAATAAGTGTCATTCCAACAATTTACCTTCAAGATACCTAAAAAGTGAAAAGGAACGATATTAAGTAGTAACGGATACAAAAGTGATCAAATAAGGGCTTAGACTCCTCAAAAGGTACATTTTAAAACCTTATCAGGGACTACATTCGTGTGGTTAAGATTAGCTAAATGATAAATGGCATTGGGATAACCCTTGTTTTAAACCTGTTTATATAATTACATTGGCTACATTGGTCAAGTAATTACCCCAAAACCTTGCTATGTGCTCATTTTTAGTACAAGATACCCTAGTTAACCCCTCGAGCCTATCCTTTTCGCGGTTCTCATGATATTTCGATGGATTTCAGAATATTAATGAAGAGCATTATTTATAATCCACCCCCAAATGTACACCCAAATCGCCTTAGCCTTCCATGTATGCACTTATTTTTAGTGCATTATTGTTATTTGTTAAACCCTTAGTTAATTGTCTAGTTGATTACATGGTTGCTAAGTCGAGTCATATCTTATGTATACAGTTTTGGGATGATTGGGACTCATGGGTTTAGTAATATTTATTATGGAGTAATGGTGAAGAATTATAATCCTCATATTTACGCAAATGTTTAAAGTATTCGACATGTTTTGATCCTCTTAATTCGGGTCATTAGTTAGTTTTTATATATTTAAAAGTTCAAGTGTAGGGATACAATTATAATACCCTTATAATTTATTATTTTCTTGATGGTAGGGTAAGAGTGTATGAAAAAATCAAAAGAAAAAACATACGGACTACCATCCCGCCTTTTTATTTATGTTGAAGTCAAGAAAGAGTCGAGAAAATACAAAAAAAAGAGTTAGAAGTTAGTAAGTCGAATCTTGGCTTAGCAATGCCACGTTATACATGTGATTAGCTTAGATGATTGACTTGCCACCAGTAAAAATTCCCTATATCTAACCAAACATGTTTTCCATACCCTTACACTAACGTTACAACCCTTAAAAGCCCTCTTTGATAGCTTATCCTAGGTGCTTACGCCAAAGCGGTGAAGGTTTTATCTATTCTCCAGCCTATGGTAATCTATGTACTATGACAGGTAGAGAGTGTTTTATTTTCCCGTTTCCATACATGTTATAAAACTATACACCCGAGAGATGAGAGAATCCAAACACTTTATGTGAGGTGCTAGTATATAATTTCCGTGCTTGTTTTGACTATTGTAGAGTTTGTGGATATTGTAAACTATTTTAAACCAATGTTAAATGCCCCTTAACTTGTAAATTGATTGGATAAAAGCACATTTGTTTGATGACAAGCAAATCCCAAGTGTAGGAATATTTGATAAGGATTTAAAACATTCGTTTTAGGGGTCATTTAAGCTCTAAACTCGTACGTTTGTGATCAATTATTACCTTAAATCGTTCCTTTTCACATTTTAGGTACTTGAGACGCGAAAGATGAAAACCGCATGTTTTCGCTATTTGGACAAGAAAACGAAGAAAACACCAAGTCACGAAAAATTCGAAAAAGGCTCCGGGCGGTCACAAACTCAACGTGACGGCGTCACTTGCATTTAGACGTGATTATTGGATGGAAATTTTATAAGCGGCTTAGAAGAACTTTTGAAAACATATAAAGACGGACAAAACGTAGAAAAACAATCGAAACCTTATAAACCCGAACGAAAACGTATTAAAACGGATGAAAATGTATAACCTGGCAAACCACAAGGACCACTTATGTAGTTAACTCTAAATTTAAAAAAAAGATGAAAATAAGGGTATTTTTGTAATTTTATTCGACTTTTGACAAAAACTAACCGATTTGGGCAAAATGGACTGGATCCGTAACATGTCAAAGCAGCAGTTAGGGGTGTCAAATGGGTTGACCGACCCGAACCGATAAAAGCCTTATAGGGTCGGGCTCATTCGGTTTAACTCGCTTATCGGATCTATCGGGTCAACTCGACCAACCCGATAACCTTATAGGGTCGGGTTAGGGTTTATTTTTCATACTTTATCGGGTTCGGGTTCAACCAGATAACCCGATAAATGTATAAGCCTTCCTTGTTTTTATTTTATTTTAAACCCAATAACACTTAACATCCTAGTATCCTACTGCAATTTAATGGTAATATTTTGTTTCTAAGCCTACTACATTCCACTCCAATTTAATGGCAATATGTTAATGTTTTGTTTTGTTTTGTCATATGTTTTGTTAATGTCGTTCAGTAGCCTACTACAATTTAATGTCATATATTTTGTTTTATTTTGTTTCTCTAAGCCTCATGCTCATGTACATAATCCTAGGCTCCCATATTTAGATACCGTCTTTACACAACTGTAAATGATATAAATTTGTATAAAAGTTTTGTGTACACTGTAAATGATATAAATTTTAATCGCACTTCTTAATTACCTAAACTTGTATAAAAGTGACCATTGTTACTAACGTGAGCTTATTATAAGTAAAAAGAAAGATTGATTAGTTTTAAATCTTGTGATATTATTTTCACCAATCCAAGATTGTGTTTGTGAATCAAGAAGACAGTTAACTCGCCACAACCCGATAACAACCCGACAACCCAACCCGATTCAACCCGACCCGTTATGACCCAAAAACGATAACCCGATTTCTTATAGGGTCGGGTTAGGGTCAATATTTGGAACACCCAAACCCGAAACAACCCGACCCGACCAACCCGATAACCCGACAACCCGACCGATAACACCTAGCCACGGTGACTGGACTGTAACAAAATTGAAAAATTGATGAATTCGTAAAACGGCAATTCAGATACCATTTATGTAGTTAACTCTATGATGTATGTATATAGAAAACATTGAGACCAAATTCAAATTAACTTACAGAAAACTTGAATCAAACAATGAACGAAAACTTGATCAAATACAATCTCAAATACACATCATATAGTTTTTGTTTACTATCTATTGACTATACACATATTGTACAAATAATGACTTCGATCTGATAATTACAACATCGTACAACAGTCACATGGATGACTGTATCTTTTTATCATACAGAAATGATGAAATTATACTTGGTGCAACATGAAACAATGTCTACAGGTTTGTCATGGCTAGTAAACCAGTTCCAACAATCGTGACTCTATTAGTTCAGCATCGAACCCAACGCGAGCATTAGAAGCCTACACATATAGAACAGATTATCATCTGAATATATGCAAATTGTCGGTAAAATCTGCGTTGAAATTGACTACAAGCGTAAATACCTTATAAAATAAACTAAACATAAATGTATTCGCACATTTTTATGCATGCACATCATGACTTTTAAAATGGTTGCAAATTAATTTTGAGAACAAATAAACCTAAAGTAGCATATACATACTCATATACTATACGTATACATGATGTATAAATTAATGTATATGCATATAGATCACTTTATATTTTGCAAGTCTAAAGTCTTGCACAAGGAGCAAACGGGTTCTAGAAAGTGATTCGATAGAAATGATATAGCTCACCTCTGCATGAATGGTGCAAAAGAGGTGGTGGCCGACGGTACAGAAATTAGAGCTCGTAACATGAGTACCAGCTTCTTCTATAACTCTCAAAATACTGAAAGGCGTCACCTTCTTGTTATTCACCAAGATTTTTAGATTTGCCTCTAGTTGCAAGTCCACTACTTCCCTTACTTGAACAAACTGTTGCAACTTCTGTATGTTGTTGCTTGATTCGCCCTTAGAATCTTTTTCTAGCTCCATTCTTCTACTCTTCAATCCTTCTACTCTTTCCTTGCATTGTTTCAGCACCTCTGTAGCTCGTTCCAATAAATCCGGCAGTGACATTTTCACCTGTATCATTGATTGTTTTAATGATGGTTATTTAGTTTGCTCATCATTAATAAATTTCAATCGTGTTGTGTGTTAGTATGTGTGTTTGTGTGCATTACGGGCAGACATGCATGGTAGTGGTAGGGAGGGCGACGAGTGGAGCCACACGGTTGCTCCAAAAGGAGATACGGATCTCATTTAATTTAGAAACAATGCTAACAATGAAAACGAAACAAATTTGGTTATCTTGTATTTTGTATAAGAAGAAAGGTTAACTCTACGTAATTTCATGATGCTAACAACGTTAAGTTCTTCTTTTGTGATTGATTTTTAAGTACTAAGATTATTTGTTGCTTTAAACTTATATATAACATAAGTATGTTCCAACAAACAAGCTTGAAGAGCCTAATGAGTTTCAAAAAGAAAAGTTGATAGACTTAACAACATACAATATCAAAGTATGTAGAAATTTTCAAGACAATGCAACCCGGCCCGTAACTAAAGAAAACTAAATTAAAGGGATAATGAGAGATGTACGTGAGGTTGAAGTTGTAGTAGTGTAGCAAGAGTGGTGTATAGGTCCTTCATACGGTCTCGGCGTTCCTTTTCTTTGGCAGCAGGTGGCCGCTGAGGCACTGAGCTTCTACGTCTCATTTGGATGTGTGTGCAAGTGCCGTTAAAGTTTAAGGTAGTTGTGCAAGTGCCGCATGCAACTGCATGTTTTTATATACTGGTTGTAAGTCAAGTAGACTAAGACAACTCAACCGCCCACAAAAACCTTAATTATAACTTTTCACTCGTGACCTTCCTCGTATGTGCAAATGTATACATCAATCGTTTTGATGAGGCTATATATCTACAATTCTACATGTTACGTTCTAAGTAATTACTACGATTTTGCACTACAACAATCGCTTCATGAGCGAAATATCGAGCTTCGGGGCATGTCCCTGCGAAACCTTTCCCGGGACAAGTCCCCGTTCCCGGCAATACCTTCTCGGGAATACTTTTCCGGAGACTATTTACCATCTTTACCGGGACATGTGGGTCCCGCAACCAATTGTCGCCGGTCAAACATGTCCGGCGTGGCATCTGTTTTGCCGGGACAATTCCGGGAAACTATTTTTGAACTTTAATTTAAGTACCCTAATTACGTTATTAGTCGGACATGGCACCGTTTTCTTGGGGCAGTCCCAAAAGTCCCGATCCACATGTTGAGTTACACTCTTTTCGGGGACTTGTCCCTACAAAAATGCACTCTGTTGTGTTTCTTTTCCCGGGACTGTCCCCGCAAAAACGAGAGGCTATTGTTGTGTTTTAGTTTTGCCGTGGACTTGTCCTCGGAAACTATCGACCCATTATGCGAATATTGCGCAAAATGGGTAATTTCGATTTTTTCCGAAAATTTTCGGAAAAATCTACAACCCGCTTTAATATGCCACAACCTGTTTTAATATGCCACAACCTGTTTTACCAATGTCACAACCTGTTTTAATATGCCAATCATAACACAAATTCGATAAACATAATATCATATATACCCATCAATCGCTAACATAGTTATCTTTTTCCAAAATCGCCAAAACGGTTCCTAAACCGTTAACATATGATCATCTACAAAAACTATCCAAAACGGTCCAAAACTACCTATCCACAAATGGTCCAAAACTATACGTATAATCCATTTACGGGAATCCTAGCACATAATGCACATAAACTACTTAATAATCCATGTTATTCTCTACAAACATATAGAAAACGTGTTAAAGTAACATAAATCAGCATCTCAAACCCCACTACCCCCATTACCGTCTCCGGTATCTCTAGACTCACCGGATGGAGTAGCACCAGATCCACCCACCCTCTCCGGATCCCGACCCACCCGGTGGAGTAGCACTTGATCAGGCGATTTGTATTCATCCTGCCAACGGCAATGACCTCACAAACTCCATGACACGTTCATCGACTCCTCTCATTAGCGAGGCTCCTCGGTCTTTTTCGCATTGTTTCCGCAATGAGGACACATCCGCGCATCACGAGTCGAGAGGCTTAAAGGTCTTCTTCACCGCAGGGTAAGACTGACCTACACCGGGAATATGACCGCGCTTACCATCAATCACGGTCGCGAGAATCTCACGGTCATCATGCGGGTCCCATCGGAGGTGCTCTCTTCCGCATCCGCATCATCGTTCGTTTAGTTACAAAAAAATAAGAAAAGTAATATATAAGTCGTGATGCATTATATTTCATCAAAAATGGGTAACTTTGAAAATAAATTATACTTACATATCTAGCCTCGGATCAGGGGACTCAAAGACATACCTCATATGGTTCCAACGTAAAGCTCTATCAAGTCTTCCTCACGCCGCTCTCACATTTCTCAATTGTTTAGAAATAAAATCAATAACGACACCCCACACCATGTATATATATATATAAATAAAATGATTAAATAGTTTCTTACAAAGTTATGGCGAATAGCGAATCTGGCTGAGATCCGTGAAGGTTAGAACTCATGTTCGCCATGCGGTTTTGTCGGTTCACCTCTGAGATCTTCTGCTTCTTGGGGTTTGTACAAAGCTTAACATGCGTATTTTAAATTATAAAAACTATTATATAAATGAATTATTATTATTATTATTATTATTATTATTATTATTATTATTATTATTATTATTATTATTATTATTATTATTATTATTATTATTATTATTATTATTATTATTTAATAATAATAAAAAAAAATAATATTAATAATAATAATAATAATGATAATTATTATTATTATAAAGTGTCCATCCGAAATTTACCAACGATCCCAATCCTCTTTGCGTCTTGTTCTCTGGGCGCTTTCTTTTGATCTCCTCAATTTTCTCCACCCATCTGCTGCCGTAAAGTTATCTTTTTTGTATCTATATTTGTTGTCGTCGTATCGTTTTGAAGATAATACTCGTCATGTCAACAATGCTCTCCATTCGGGCCGCAAGGTGTGCTGTCGAGATCAAAGTAGTGCTGCAATAAAATATAAACAAAAAAATATACAAATTTAAATAAACAAACAAGTTTGAATAAATAAACACAATAATTAAAAAAAAGGGAAAATGACAAAAAATGCATCGACTTGACACCTATGTGATTGTGTGTAGCCAACTATTTTTTTTTTTCATTGTAACACAAAACTTTTGAAATTTTGTCATTGTATGTACGATTTCCAACGTGTCACCACGGAACGCCAAACTCATCGGGGTGTTACTCGTGGACTGCCAACTCATTTACCCACTATTACTTTCTAGGGATAATAACAAAAATGTCGAACTTGAGGTTTTCATTGTAACACAAACCTTTTGAATTTTTGTTAATGTATGTATCCAGTCAATGTAAACTTAGCATCATTAGTCCTTTATACTAACGGCCGTTAGCACATAACTTAAAATTTCATTTTCTTACGTTTCATCCCTTTTTATAAGTTTTCATTTGTTTTCTTACGTTTTCATCCGTTTTTATATATTTTCGTCCATTTTCTTACCTTTTGTATACGTTTCGTCCGGTTTTATACTTTTTCGCCGATTTTCTTACGTTTTCACCCGTTTTTATATGCTTTTACCCGTGTAAATCAAACAAAAATGTAAAAACGACGAAAACATCTAAAATCAAATGAAAGCGTGTCAAAACGGACAAAAAAGTGTAAAAATCAGAACAGCTTTAAAATCGGACAAACGTGTAAAACAGACGAAAAACGATATAATGGACTAACGTTGCATTAATTATAAAATTAATCTAATTACTTTTAACTTAGGTTGCACGGACACGGAGATACGGCAAAGTCTAAAAATATATGACGTATCATGTATAGGTAGACGTATCATGTATAGGTATACGTATCATGTTAAACGACCAAGTATAGGTGCATTGGTATACGTATCATGTTAAACGACCAAGTATAGGTGCATTGGTATACGTATCATGTTAAACGACCAAGTATAGGTGCATTGGTATACGTATCATGTTAAACACCCAAGTATAGGTGCACTGTACGTTATCATGTTAAAGCGACCAAGTATAGGTGCATTGGTATACTTATCATGTTAAACGACCAAGTATAGGTGCATTGGTATACGTATCATGTTAAACAACCAAGTATAGGTGCATTGGTATCATTATCATGTTAAACAACCAAGTATAGGTGCATTGGTATAATATCATGTTAAACAATCAAGTATAGGTGCATTGGTATACGTATCATGTTAAACGACCAAGTATAGGTGCATTGGTATACATATCATGTTAAACGACCAAGTATAGGTGCATTGGTATAAGTATCATGTTAAACGACCAAGTATAGGTGCATTGGTATACATATCATGTTAAACAACCAAGTATAGGTGCTATGGTATATGTATCATGTGGGTCGACCAAGTATAAGTGCATTGGTATACGTATTATGTTAAACGACCAAGTATAGGTGCATTGGTATACGTATCATGTTAAACGACCAAGTATAGGTGCATTGGTATCATATCATGTTAAAGGACCAAGTATAGGTGCATTGGTATACGTATCATGTTAAACAACCAAGTATAGGTGCATTGGTGTGCATTATCTGTTGAACGACCAAGTATAGGTGGATTGGTGTACGTATCATGTTAAACGACCAAGTATAGGTGCATTGGTATAAGTATCATGTTAAACGACCAAGTATAGGTACATTGGTATACTTATCATGTTAAACGACCAAGTATAGGTGCTATGGTATACGTATCATGTTAAACAACCAAGTATAGGTGCTATGGTATACGATTATCATGTGGATTAGACCAAGTATAGGTGCATTGGTATAAATATCATGTTAGCGACCAAGTATAGGTGCTATGTTATAATGATCATGTTAAACAACCAAGTATAGGTGCTATGGTATATACGATTATCGTGGGTCGACCAAGTATAGTTACATTGGTATACATATCATGTTAAACGACCAAGTATAGGTGCATTGGTATACGTATCATGTTAAACGACCAAGTATAGGTGCATTGGTATACATATCATGTTAAAGAACCAAGTATAGGTGCATTGGTATACATATCATGTTAAACAACCAAGTATAGGTGCATTGGTATACGTATCATGTTAAACGACCAAGTATAGGTGCATTGGTATACAGTATCATGTTAAACAACCAAGTATAGGTGCATTGGTATACGTATCATGTTGAACGACCAAGTATAGGTGCATTGGTATACGTATCATGTTAAACGACCAAGTATAGGTGCCTTGGTATACGTATCATGTTAAACGACCAAGTATAGGTGCATTGATATACGTATCATGTGGGTCGACCATGTATAGGTGCATTGGTATACGTATTATTATTATTATTATTATTACTACTACTATTATTATTATTATTATTATTATTATTATTATTATTTATTTATTTATTTATTATTATTATTATTATTATTATTATTATTATTATTATTATTATTATTATTATTATTATTATTTTATTATAAACATCACTTTATTAAAAACACAAAGGATTTACAAGAAATTAGTGGGAAGCGAGGACACCAACGGCCCCCTCCTCTAGCAATAGCGAAACTAATACATTAAAAATATGAACCACAAAGAGCCAAATGTCTTGAGTCAATGAGAAAAGTCTAATACGCTTTAGTAAGGTTACCGCCTCTTTCTCAAGTTCTCCAAAAGAATAAAAAGAAAAGGGGAGGAACGTTATCATAGATATCTGGCATTTAGCCTCATACTTGACACGCTACGTCGTGCAGCCTCACTAACCGCATCGCCACGGCTCAAAATCAAGCAACCCCAATTCGTCAAAGGAGACGAACCGTAAGATCAACAAACACAAACATCGCCCGCCATCCCAAGAATAAAGCAATACATCACCGGGTCGCAAGGGTCCGTCCATATCTCCATGAAGCCCAATATCCACCTCCTACGAACAATCCGGACCGATAGCATATATCAACAAGAACATCACGTACAATGTTATGCCGATGTTTAATGCCAACAATAGCCGCACATGAAACTGCATGATCCCCATAAATATCTCCAAGAAAACCCTAGAACATGCCGAGCACGGTACGAACAGTGAAAAGGGAACACCAGTCGATAACCACAGCACAACGATAAGTCCCGGCGTTCATAGTTTGTCCCAATCCGATATAGGAGCCACCCTAAGCCAATCGGTATGATCCTCCTTTAGTGAGCTCCATAGCGCCACCACTCAAGGGATAGATGGAAGTAGATTCAGCGGTTTGGGTAACCCGATCGAAATATATATCCGCTAATTTCTTCATAAGTTTGGGGGCACGACCTGCTAGGGTTACTCAAAACGTCAATATCCATATTCGCATTAAAAGTACATAGAGCATCATCAAAAGAGGGACCAGTAGTCACAATACCAAAGACTGGAGAAGCTTAGTCTGGAGACTAGCGATTGAAGTCTCAAGCAAGAAAAGCATAGTTCAAAACATCACTGCGCGAATATAAACCAAGCCCCAAAGCAAAGGCGGTGTGGCAGTCTCCATTGCCATCCCAAAACCAGGCCCGTAAGGTGACAATACGCTCAAGGAAGAACGAAGAGCCGCATCAAAGAGAGACTGGGCACTCAAAGACCCGAGGAGAACATAATGCGCATAGAAAAATATAACTTAGAAATGCCAGAACATATGCGGAGAAGCAACAACTCACATTGGGGTCATTGAGTTTGGCAACTGCCTCCATAAGTTCAATAGTTTTAGCAACCCTTTTCAAGACCAACTTACTATTATTATTATTATTATTATTATTATTATTATTATTATTATTATTATTATTATTATTATTATTATTATTATTATTATTATTATTATTATTATTATTATTATTATTATTATTATTATTATTATTATTATTATTATTATTATTATTATTATTATTATTATTATTATTATTATTATTATTATTATTATTATTATTATTATTATTATTTTTATTATTTATTTATTTATTTATTTTAAAAACAACACTTTTATTAAAAACTCATAGGATTACAAAAAAATAGTGGGAAGCCTCGAAACCAGGCCCCCACCATAAATGGCAAAACCAATTAAAAAATATGAACTGTGCATAACGATGTCATGAGTCATAGAGAATCGTCGAATACGCAAGTAAGTTAACGTTTTTCTCAAGTTCTCCAAGAAGAAAAGAAAGGGGAGAAACTATCCCATATCTAATATCCATACATATCATTATTATTATTTTCTTTATTATTATTATTATTATTATTATTATTATTATTATTATTATTATTCTAGGTCTCAACTTCCACCAAAAAATGGCCAAGAATTCCACACAAAAATGGCCAAAACTTCTCTCCAAAAGCTAGGATCATCTCTATATATCACATAAAGAAAACTTGAGATCTTATCCCACGCTACCAAATCTTATCCTCAAAACCAATCAACCTCACAACCTCTTATCTTCACACAAATTTCAAAACCAGAGATGGAGCCATTTAATCCTTTTATGTGTTCTTGTGGGCGAGAAATATAAATAGTTGCAATAAAGTGTATTTTTTATAAATAGCGGGTTTTTAGGGACTTGTCAGGAAAAAGGTTTGGCGGGAATTTCCCGCGAAGAATCATGCTTTTGACTTTGGTCAAATTTTGGTAAAGTTAAATATACCTTGGGAACAAGTCCGAGGAGTTCACGTTGAATTTTGACTATCCGGTCAAAGTTTGATAAAATCAAACTTACTTTTCGGGGGCATGTCCCCCGAAAGTGACCGTTGAATTTTCCATAACAAGTCGGTATTTTATGCCCGCGTCGAGACTTTATTTTGTCGTTTAGTGACTTTCGCCGGGACGGTCATCACAGCGAAAGTCTCCTCGCCGTCCATCGATTGTTGTAGTGTTGTAATATAAACAAATGTGAAGAGAATGATTTTTTTTGTTGGATATAGTATGTTTCTATGATTGACTAGAGGTGGTGCAGCAATATATGGAAGGATACATCGTATCTATCTTTTAAGCTTAATGGAAAGACCCTTATCGTTATGCATAGCATTTTTGGATGTAAATTAGTAATAGCCACAAGAGCCTCTACTATTGTTACGGCTGCAGTTTCCGTCATCATTCAGTTTTTATTTAATTATTTTTTAACGCAGATTTTATGAAAAAATCTAACAAGAACCAAGAAAAGGTTACAAGAATTTAGTACAAGCATCAATACGATTCGAGACCCAATCAATCCAACGATGGACGATGAGTACGTATCACGGCCAACTAGACCCAATATACACTATACATATCTTTGGGCTCGGGCCCAATAACGATAAAATAGCTACTGAATCGGACCAACAAGTAAGCCCAATGACGAAATTGGCTATAATCCGGACCTAAAGACGCGATGCTACATGGTGAGCCATATTGCCAAGAAGGTATCCCGTGTTCGTATTGTGATTAAGACGGAACCTTGTCCGACAAGTCCGCTCCGTGATTAACTACTACATGCGGTATCTTGGAAACCCTAGCAGGTAAACCTCGCTATAAAAGGGCTCTAATCCCCATACAAGTACAAAACTTTATCTCATAATTACACACACATACTATTACTTTCTCGACAAGGATGTGTACTTACTCTCACGCGAATCTAATTGGTGGGGTCCGTCATGGTAAGGCTAACGGTTTACTCTTTTGTGCGGGGAAACCCCAAACTACTGGATTAGTACAAGGTCAGCCTGTTAATAGCTTGTTGGCCCAGTCCGGCAAGTTATACTCATATCCATTACAACCCGTCACACTTTATGTACTAACAAGTTGGCGCCATCCGTGGGACCCAGTACACAACTGCGTTCCGGAAGGAAAAAATGCTCACAAAAAGAGATCGCTTTGACACAACACCCGCTCCCGCGTATGCGTGGTGCCGAACAAGGTGGGAAAGAAAACGCAATAGATGCGGAAGAATCTGATGGGCCCGCATCAGTACGGACCATCAAAAAGTATGCTGCGACAAGTACTACGACCGGATCTTACCCATTGTGACAAATAAAGTTCGAGAAAGCGAGGAAGGGACAAGGCTAGAAACGCTAAAACTCGGTTAAATTTTAAAGCATCACAACAATCGAATCCGGCGGTGCAAAGGAAAGATCCGAGAGAAGATCGAATCTGAAGCGCCGAACACAAGAGAAAACTCCGAGCCAAAGCGCACTGGTCCGGATCACGGGCGAGATTGAAAAGAGGAGGTGTTGAGAAGGTATGAAAGCACGTTCCATAGGCTTGGGGACGAGAAAAAAGCATCTCCGTGTGCTCCGGAAGCCAAAGAGAACCAGTCGTCGTGGATCGAAAAGAGGGCGGGGGTACTCACCACCACTCTTATTCGCGAAGCGGAACCCTACTCCGGAGAATACAAAGATAGCCGAACA
Organism: Chrysanthemum makinoi; assembly: GCA_910596185.1. Taxonomy (NCBI): domain Eukaryota; kingdom Viridiplantae; phylum Streptophyta; class Magnoliopsida; order Asterales; family Asteraceae; genus Chrysanthemum; species Chrysanthemum makinoi. The sequence goes on from OU343224.1 coordinate 94,359,055, forward strand.
TACTCGCGAAGATAGATCGACTCTCGGGCGAAGATTACGGAGACGGCGTTAGGGCCCCGGATCAAAAAGGCAAAAGTCGGATGTTGAGGACGATGACTTAGCTAGGCCATGGGTGTGCAAGAAGACTGACCCATTCACTCCATGCATTATATTTTGACATGCCTAAGAAGACACGAATGCCCACCAATGTGAAGACATACGATGGAAGTGAAGACCCGGAAGACCACTTAAAGATCTTTCAAGCGGAAAAAAGTAGAATCGGGGCCATGCCAACATGGTGCCACATGTTCAACTCCACTCACTGGATCCGCTAGAGGTGTGGTTTAACGATCTCCCACCGAGAATCGGTGAAGCGGTTATGATGGTGAAAAGATTTTCTGTCAAATTTCCTTTAGCAAAAGAAGTGCATAAAAGACCACAGTGGAACTCCATCACATCAAACAAAAGAGCGAGAACCCTGAAAGACTTTGTGAAAAGGTTCAAGGTGGAAGGCGAGAGATGTCAAAGGAGCTTGAAGTCATGAAGGTTTTAGGTTTATGCATGGGATCACTAACCCGAGTTAATTAAAAGGTTGCATGATAATATACCCAAGTGGTAGATGATGAGATGATGAGGTAACCGCATCTTTCCTCCGTGGGAAGTAGCCGCTGACAACCGAAAAAGAGCCAGCTACCCAAGTACAATGGTCGCGCATGAATCGGGCAGAAGCAAAGCTTCAAGAGAGGGTACAGAAATCAACTCCGGTCAGAGAAGAAGCAAGATAGGTTTACCCTCCTTCCCAAGACACCCAAAGAAATATTGGCATTGGAAAAGGCGAAATTTTAAACTCCTCCACCAATGTTTACACGGTCGAGAAAAGGAGCGTAACAAATATTGCGAGTTCCACGGAGAAGTGGGACCAACACGGATGAATGCATGCCCTGAAAAGGTAGATAGAAACTGGCGAGAAGCAGAAGGCGTCAAGCGTGATAAAGGAACTCAAACAAAATAGTGGCAAGGACCGGTCCAGCGCCTAAAAGCGAGGAAGCGTCGGGGAAAAATAAACCTCGCCGATCGATGATACGCTCTCCGGCCGGTGGTGATACGACAAAAAATTACATAAAGCTTTTCCTCAAACTAGAATATCTCATTCCGTCACTTTCGCCGAAGAAGGGAATGACGGCGAAATCAGTCATCGAGGCGAGATAGGTGGGCACTTCATACACGCATGTATGTTGATGGAGGTTCAGCGTCGAAATCTTATCTGAGCATTGCCGAGAGACTCCGGCCCGAAATAAGAAGGCAAATGATGCCTGCCACAACCCCCTTATTGGATTTAGCGGAGAAGTAATATGGCCGATCGGGAAGATATCATTGTTAACTAAAATCGGCGATGATGAACATTCAGCATCAACATGGATGAACTTCGTGATTGTAAGGTCCTAATCGCCATATAACGAGAATTATAGGAAGGTTTGGGGTGTGAAACTGCTGAGCCGTACCTTCAACGACATGGAATGATAAAAATCCCGATAGAAGGCGGATTGCTCACGATTCACAATAGCAGGATGGTCTCATTTGAATGCACTATGGTTTCGAACCAACGCCACAGCAACAAAAACAAATGGAAACGAATACCGCGTGGCAATACATCCGAACATCCGAGCGAGAAAATAGCCGTTAGATCAACCTTGTCAATCGGTTGAAGGGCGTAAGAAGTTTGTCGTCTGCTTAAGCATAACTTAGATAT